>LQNS02277998.1:3140922-3155307 GCA_001587735.2 Parhyale hawaiensis | reverse complement strand
TCCTACTATACTTTGCGCCTTGTTTCCCTGCCCGTAGTAGCGCACGTGGCCACCACGCCTACCCAATATGCGGTATTTGAATACTGCACAAGTAGTTTCTCTGTTGAAACGCCTGAGCTGCGGCTACGGAGGTTAAACAAGGTAGGGTAACATGTCTAGTACCCGTCCACCATGCTAGTAGCCGTCCACTTGGCTTTAAAAACTTCCTGTGTGAAAACTAGCAATACTAGAGAGCTGTACATAGGCTTAAACTGTAGGGTACTACTTAACCTACAGTTTAAGCCTAAGTACGGTACAGCTTTCTAGCACTGCTAGTTTTCACACAGGAAGTTTTTAAAGCCAAGTGGACAGCTACTAGCATGGTGGACGGGTACAAGACATGTTACCCTATAAGAGCACCGACGAGTTCTGAATCTAACACTCTCCAAAGTGAAAGTGTGCATGTCAACCACAGCGCGTGTGATCCTCCTAGAGACGTTGAGGGCAGGGACAGAAGAACACAACCAAGGTCTTTCATTGTTGTACACCTTATAAAATATACTGAGTCTGGCCACCTCTCCTATGGGACAGATTCACCAGATCCTTATTGCCGCACAGCCTGCTGTTGACGCTAAACTGCGGTCCCTATCAGAAAGAGGTGCGGGGGCGAACTGGGAAGTGTAGTGAGATACACAAACGATGGGTACGAAGAAAGATAGATGGAAACATTAAGGGGGGTTCTCCCAACGATGTGCAGGGCCATTGGAAAGGATGAGATGTAAGCAGTCAAATGGCCAACAGCTTGCTCTCGTGCAATGCAGAGAGAGCAAAATCGGGAAACCACAAGCCTGATCCTATGCCTGTACGAGGCAAGGGCCACACAGTACCTACCGCAATTGCGATAGCATAGTGCGGAAAGGGCGAGGCCAAGTTAATTTGAGTCCTAGATGTAAGAAGGGGGAGGGTGCCTGCACTTCAGTGACCTAGCGGCCAGCATTGGCCAGTGTCCCGACCTCTATGTGTGCCGCCGCCAGAAACGTTTGTAATCCGGCGTATTTCCATGTGCAGGCTTCTGCTGTCCAACAGAGCAGTGTCCGCAGCTCCAGCTCTGGTGACCACGTCAGGCTCTGGACCGCTGAGCGTGTCCTCTCGGCAGCTTTACTTGGAGCCATTCCTGCCGCCATCGCCATGCCAACACCTGCTGTTGAGACCCTCCTGGCACTTTCCCTCACTGTCCACAGTCATTGGTAATTTATTTATTTATTTTCCTTATTATCCAACCCTCTATGATATAGCTACCCCTGATAAGATTAATATATTGGCGCTTTTGTGGTATCGGGATTGACAAAAAAATCAACATTGGCTACCATATTGATACTACCGATAATTTATGAAAAAAAAAATTATGAAAGTGGACGCGGCGACTTTCGTTTGCCAGCAACAAACAAGTGCTAAAACTAAAACGCCTCGTGGCGTAAAACCATCAATCGCGTTTGTGGGGGCAAATTCAACGTAGTCATTTTTGATGGCCAGCTAATGCTAGTTTCTCGTATGGATGCTGTGTCCGACAAGGTTAGGGCACAGCCCCAAGAGTACGAGATCTCTTTAATAATAACACGGAAAAAAAGTAGAACGCCTCGTGGCGTAAGACAATCTGCCGCGGTGGAGGCAAAGTCAACGATGTTATTTTTGATGGCCAGTTAGGCCTAGTTTTATTGGCATGGGTCACATTTAGGTCACATCTGCAAAAAATTATGAACATTCCTCAACTCCTACTATCTGTTTGGACAGACGGCCTATTAGATGGCTAGAATATTCCTATATGGCCTGTTTGGTGGCCGAAAGAGGTACCTGAAATTTGGTACGTCGAACGGCCGAGTAAGTTCAGATGGCTTGAAAATTATTATAAAACAGTGTGGATTTTGTCGCAAGCCGCTCGAACTCATCCTTGAGCTCTGCTGTCTCTTCTGATTTTCTTGCTTAGCCCGTATACCTATTAAATTTCAAACATTTCCATCAGCTGTTTACTTGGCATTTCATTTCAAATCGAGCATTTTTTCATGTTTTTAGTGAAAAAATGTGAAATCACCACCATTTTTTCTTTTCTTTTTTTTCGCCTGTCATTTTCAGGGATGGTGCGGCACTTTTTAACCTACAGTTTAAGCCTATGTACTGCTTTCTAGCACTGCTAGTTTTCACACACAGGAGGCTTTTTAGTGCCAAGTGGACGGCTACTAGCATGGTAGATGGGTACTAAACATGTTACCCTACCACGAACTTAAGAAGCTTCTGTTTTACAACATGAGACTATTTATTTTAATCGACTCCAAATATCAAAGGATGTCATCAGCAGTTGCTCTACGTAATTCCACTTAAAGCCTTAATATTTTTGTGAGTTTGTTGTGTATAAAGTTTTAAAAATATGTACAGGTTTGCCAGTCATGACTGAATGTGAAAGAATCAATTCAAATAGCCTAAACAAAGTATGAAAAAGTAATGGGAGAACATATAAAAACGCTTCTGCTGCACCGTGCAGTCAGGCCCAATTGCACGACCAAAATTTCCCTTAGGAGCCAGTGTATTGTGGGGTCCATGATTTAGCGTTTGGTGTTATGCTTCGCTTCTTCTCTGTTAATGAATGTCATTATATTTGATGCTATACACATCTACAGAATTATAATGTAGTCATTTAATGCATAATCTACTAAGTTGAAGCCGTCTCAATGGCTGCGTGTCCGTTTGTTTCATGTCGTTTTCACTTGGAGTGCGTAGAAAACTGAAGTGGAAATCACTGCTGTAAAATCTCAACTGATGCAAACCTTACTAGTGGAGTCTCCTTGGGAGCGCCAACCTCCTCCCCCCCCCATAAGATGAAAAAGGCGAACCGAACTAATCATACTTGATTGTATGGCTATGTCTCATTGTAGCTATAGCTACTTCCCGAACTCTGTTAGTAGCAAATATATTACCGGTAAATCCCCTGATTTATTCGGAATTAGTTTTGAAAGAAAGAAAAAGTCCCTAGCAAGTATTCAGCCCTTAAAAGCTTTGACAATTCTTCTTACAAGCTCGCAGAAAGAAAACGTGTGCGGGCAAAATTAATACAATGCAGTGTTATTTTTCCTCGCAAATGTCAACTATCTTACATTTATAGATCAATTATTATTAACTGTGAAAGAGGAAGCAAAGAATTTTGTTTATGTATGCACGAAAAATTACACTTTCAATATATGAGAGATTAGAGTTCAAATAACAAGCTTATGGTATCAAAATTTTAAAGAAATTAGAGATGGATTAGACAGGCGGCAGTATAGGAACCAACAGGCCCGTTCTCAAAGAGACACCGAAACTTACGCCCCGGCCCTCTCTGAGCTATTGCCATTATGTTAGTAGGATATAAAAGACTGGGGGAAAGAGAAAAAGACGAAGTGACGATCATGAATGCACGCAATCACGATCAATAGCCGCTGATATGCGGAGTTAAAGATGTCAGACCGTGTAGTTGGAGCGGAAGAGAGAAGAAGACGGATTAGGGAAGCCTCGGAGGCTTTGGCCGTTAAGTGTATGCGACTCCTGGAGGAGGAATCCTTAGCTGTGGGTGATTTCTCTCCCACTGTATGTCAAGACGATTTTTAAACTCGTTGACTGATTCCGCAGTAACAACATCGGAAGGGAGTCTATTCCAAATGCTGACTATGAAATACGGAAAGAACTGCTGACTCAAGGTCGTTGTTGGAGCTTTATGCTTGAGTTTTTGTCCGTTGTTTTGCAAGCGATCATTGAAGTTTCTTTCCAAGAGTCCCGTTATAGATACGTAGTTGAAGCCATTCAAATATTGCATGTTTCTGTGGACAAATTAAGATGAGATAAATCGGGGGAAATTACCAGGACACTACTGACTGCCTTACACTCAGTCTTGCAGAGGAGACTTATTTTAGTCTTAGCTAAACCTACTTGAAGGCTTACGATCAACATTGTAGATTCGTGCAATTTAATAGCTAAATTGGATTGGGTTAAGATTTTTTGTTCCTCCAGCAGCGTCCCCAATCCAAGGCTTTGGTGTGTCCCTTCCCTATCTTGAAATACCACATTGGGTCCAAGGAGACCTAAAATGACGTGAAATCTCATGAAATTTCTGTGGGTATCTTGCATGTTTTGAAAATTAACGTACATATTCGACAAAGTAATCACATTCATTCATGAACATTTGTCTTGATGTTACTTATTTCCTTTACGAAGTATCTGTATCGATTTGAGGTATCTGTATCGGCCAATAACAAGACAGCTATCAGTATCGGCAACGAAAGTAGTATCGGTACTCCTCTAACGTAGCAGCGTATTTTTATTGTTTCATGTCAACCCCTAACCTGTAAAATGCCTGTCATGCTACTTATTAAGCTAGCGAACAAAATTATTTTTGCATCATTTTTTGTTTCCATGATTAGCAATGCTTGTAGTTTGATACGTTTCTGTTCCCCAGGGGCATTGAGGCGCTGGTACACGACTACGTTCGACCTTCTTTGTTCGGAGAAACTATTCCGAAGCTGTCCGTAGCTGCTGTGTACGCTCTCTCCGTCTTCACTTTTGGTGGCCTCTGCTACTTTATTTACACAGACGTTGGCCTCATTAATGCTGTATCGATGTTCTGGAAGCTCTGAATAACTAAAACTTTGTACTACCAGGTGTATATAGGTTCTGTGATCGTGCCGGAATTATATACCGTAGCTATCTGTCGTTTGAGCAATGCTGGAAGACTGTACATCGACCACAACGCACAGTTTGGCTTAACCTCCCTCCCTGTTATCTAATTTTTCCACTTGAATTCTGTCAGAAAGGAGAGTGAAGAAACGTTTGCTAATTGTCTAAGTATTTTAGTTGGGCCACTACAAGAATTAATTTTTCGTTTGATTTAATTTCTTTCAAGTACCGTATAACTTCATATTATCACCAGTTGAGAATAGTGTAATTACTTCTGCATTCATCCCTGAAACGGCTAGGAATTTCTACCCAATGAATAGCTCTACTTTTCTTAATGTTTTAATTTTTTATTCCTAAATTAATTTGGCTTTTGTAGTGGTAGGCAGCATCGTACAGTCTATGTTGCTTAATATAGTGTTGTCTATTGAGCATTTTTTTTCCGCACTATTGTTTCAAGTTTTATGAGCTATGCTAGCTTGCTTAGGAAGTTATTTGTTGATGTTTCTTATACCACGGGTTCTAAAGTCCGTGCTGCCATTGCTGGGTCCGTGATTATGTTTCTTATTGCTTTTAAAGTTTAGATAACTTCACTTCTGTCTACCTAATAGCTGGCGCTCTCTGTCTGCACCAGGGTTGTAAATGTCTAAGGTGTTATTTGATTCTAGCCTGGGTTGCGACTCGGACTTCCGGCTGCAGCCAGTGCCTGACTCCTTGATTCTATCTCTCTCTCTAGCGCACCTCCATTAGAGCAGGAGACCTGGTATCCACAAAAATGTTTTGCCAGTCACTTCATGTGTCACACAGGACTGAAAAAATGTTTATTTTGTTATATTTAAATTTGGTGTGCAGTAAACTAAAAGAGGTTTCCTCGTTACTGTAATTCCGTCGTAAAAATATCTTCTGGTTTGCATAAGTTAGTAGGAATTTCTTTTGAGTGAGGGTAGTCAAACCATTACCTTTTTACCGTTGTATTTTTTATTTTTTCACCGGAGCAATTCACAAAGCACTCGTGACCGGATTTATTATCTAGTTACAGAAGTATTATACAATTGTTAATTATTTTATAAAGTGGAAATATTTCATAGATTATTGCTGTGTTCGCTCGGAAAGGCGACGTGTATAACTATGTTGCTAAAGCATCATTTGATACTTTACATTTAAATTGTTTACATCACGAAGTAATTAAGTAGGGAAACTTTGTTCGATCCAAATAATAGCGATTATAAAAGTTCATCACTTAAGATATTCTGACAGTACCGAGAAATAATTTTATGCCAGTACATAATCGCCATCTTAAAGATTGTTGCAAAATATCGTCATATCATCGAGCTGGTGTGCCTGGTGCCTCTCTGGCGTCTGGAGCACATCAGCCAGACTGCGGATGCAGACTGAGATTTTATCATGTGTGACTGGCATCCTAAGCAATCCATCTGCCTTCATCCGGACAAGTTTGTTCCCTATTGCTTAGGAGTTTGAGGTATAATAATGTTTGAATGGTAATAGAACCGTAGATACTATGGTGGGATGTTGAGATGGGTGAATTTGCATGCCACACAGAACATGTAAAGCGACCCGGTTTTGGTTTTCGGACTAGAGGAAATATCACTTGACTACTTCTACGTGACAGTTTAGTAAGCACCTTACCTGAGGACGTCCGTCTCGTTTCAGACTTTATAGTGCAAGAGTTGGTGACGTGTGCTGGAATGAAGGCGCTTCCTAATTTGCCTAAATAAACACTGTACAGTATATTTTAGCCTTTGACAGCATTGCTTTATTTACCCGTGCAATCGTACCTGACGCAGTCAGGTGCTGGGGTACACAAAGCTCGACACAACAAATAGCACTCAAGTTGTGCAATTATGTCAAAGATTATCGCTAAAAGTTGTTCAGTGTCACTAATGTGCGCATCGCAGTCTATCAAACGGTACGTCATAGGCGCATCACCAGGAGCCCGCCATAGTTGGTGATAGTTGATAACAAGATATCAAGTCACGAGTGGGGTGACTTGAGCTCAATTTAAAACAAGACTTCCTAAAGGCCCGTCAACACGCCAGTCTTTTCAACGCGTTCAGTCATCCATCGTCTGTTTATTAGAGTCCTCAACACAAGTGTATTTATGCCACCTTGTGACAAAAAGTTATTAAAAAAAAATTTAGCCGTTAAATCAGTTTTCACGGCAAGTATCTAGGCAAGTTACGGATGTCTATTTAGCTATATTTGAAGTAAACTAAACTCGAAAAACTGTGCACTTTTCCGCCGTTTCTAAAACACAGTAGAACACTCGGACAAGTGAACTCGTTCAAAAGACTAACGACATTTAGATCAGCCATAGCTCGAGATGGTGATGAATTCTTTCCCCAAGCGAGCGGCCTGGATGCGCGTGTGGTGCCCACGCACGACTTTCATCGTGCTATCGGCAGAGAGACAACTTGCGATTTATTATCCTGTGGGAAAAATTGTTGAACATCTCTGCCACGGCTAGAGTTTGTACGCTTTATCATGCGCCAATGATGCAACTTCAGTCTTCAGCCACCCCTCGTAATTCTGAGCAGGTTTAAATACGCTCAGATTTATATTTAGGCGCCGTCACTGCAGCATAATTGAATTTGTCAAGTTTGCTCTATGTTGGTAGCTGCGAGGAGAGTCATAAGTGGGCAGCCGACTTGAGTTACTCAGTACCCCGTACATGGAAGAGAATCACCCAGGTGTGCAGGAGGGTCTACAGTCCCGCGCTGTTAGGCGCCGTACTGCAGTGGAGGGAGGCCCTTCTTTTCGAACAACTTCGAGACTCTGCGCACAGCTTCCTCGATGGTTCTTTTCTGTTCCGCTGAATATGGTGGGTACTGCAAATACAGTTAGTTATTCATTGCACCCTGACATATGGAATTGCGTATGTTAACTAGAGACACTCGGGCTTTTGAGAGACGGAAGAACGATGAGGAGAGTCTAGCGGAAGCCCTGAATAGATGCTTCTATTTTGAGACATCATATAACTTCTAGACAAGAACTACTATTCTGAATAGCCTATAGCCTATAATTATTCCTATAAAAAGTGATGTTATTTGAGGTACTAAAGGTTTTCACAACGAAGGCGATATCACATAGGAAGACAGAAGGCCATACAGCATATCGGTAAAATTAATATTTTATTTTTATAACATTGAGTAGTTAAGACTCTGTTTCCTCAACAAAGGCGACCTCACAGGGAAAAAGAAGAGACATATAGAATGTCGATAGAAACGTGGAACCAATGCCCGAGGGTTTTTTTTCAGACAAGAACAGCAAGACGGGGAAAGAAGAAGAAATACAGAGGAACGTAACATCGGTGGAGTATGAAAGCGGAAGGATGCGAGCTAAGTGAGCACGAAATACTCTCCTTGGAGGCCTAGCTAATGGCCTAGGTAGCGTCACGTACCACCTGGGGCGTTACTCCCCTTAAGATAGGATGGGCGACTACACCGCGCGTAACCCTATTTCCTACTGAAGCTTTCTGTTCTTCCTCTTCTTTTCCGACTTGCTGTTCCCATGCGCGTTGACGTTGATCCAGTGTGGGAACACCTTCGTGCATGGGTTCCCCGTTTCTATCGGCATACTACATGTCCATTGCTCTTTCCTCTGTGATATCGTCCTGCTCGGAAACGGAGGTTTAAACTTTCTATCTACAGCTAACTACTATGGATTTGCTCAGCACCGCATTTTAGTCTCTACCGCCCGGCCGGTAGATGTCTTAGTTCTGCTGTGTTGAGGAGCACCTCACCTCGGGTTGGCCGCGGTTCCTGCTGCCCTGCGCGTGTTTGGCGAGGCAGCGCAGCCGGTCTTCCTCAGGCTCAATCTTCAGAAACTGCAAGATTTCCCGGACGGCCGCCATGGGGTTCGCCTTGATATCCTCGTATCGAAGTATCAGCGTCAGGGGGTGTTCCAGACACTGTGTTGTTACCTGCAGTCGTGATATTAATTTAATTGTTAATTATAATAATTATTGTGAAGAGCGAAAATTATTATTAATTATAATAATTCATTATTAATTATAAAAGCCACATTCCCTTATGGGAAAATTAAATTTTCCGGCACCAGTGTGCCGTAGGGCAACTCATCAGCTATAGGATTCGAAACACAAATATTTTATAAAAAACGCAACAAGAAAAGACGCGGGAATTTATTAAGGGAAAAAACATTTGATCTCGAAATTGTAATACATTTTGTAATCCTACGACCACCAGAGAAAGGACTGGCCTCATAAGAGTGACCATGGAGGAACTCCTGGGTTCTCACTAGGGGGCCTCGGCAGCGGCTCATTTTCAAATTACGACGAGAAACTGAGATTTTTCAATACAAATTCGTATCGTAATTATAGCGCAGAAAGCTCATTTTCTTTCGAGAAAATATGAATAAAAATTTTTAATATCTCATCAGAATGCTGTTCCTAATTGATTATGGTCTCAGACAAGGCCCCCACCGAAGCCAGTGCTCACACCAACTTGGTGGGTCTGCTTCTCCATTTCACAGTGTGGCACTTCTCGCCAAGATCTTGGCAAGTTTGCCGCCCTCGAAAACGCGGGCCTCCTTTCGACGAAATCCTGACAACGCTATGCTAGCCCCATGGCGGTGCATAACCTTCTATTGCTTGCCCTGCCATCAGAAATCATATTCCCTCAAAATCCGTTCATCACTCACAGTGACATTAATTTTACGTGCTACCCAAGTAAAACTAAAGCGCAGGCTTTTCCCCCACGGAAAGCGCTTCGATACAAGAACACAGACATACATAGTTATGAATATACAAAACAACTCGAGAAATCCGGAACAGAAACGACAAACAGGGCAAGAAAAAAGCTACAGGAAACCATTAATAAAAGCATCCTGACTTATATTGCCACATATTCAAAGAGGAATTTTCTGTGCATATTCTGACTTGCACACTCGCCTTTTCCCGCCAGAATATCCTGTGTATTCTGAATAAGCGCGCTCACGTATTCTCATAAGAATATTCTAAGTATACTGACGTTCAGCGCTCACCTAATCCCTGAAAATATTTTGGGTTGGCCAAAAAGTTTGTTTTAGCCAACCACCCTCTCGGTGGTGAAGTGACAAAGGCTCGGCATCGCACCAAGGAGGGCCCGGTTCGATTTCTGGACTTGACGCTACGGATTTACATGACGTGGAGCACTCCAGCACGGTTAGGCCAGCTGAAGCATGGCGAGGGATCACAAATTAACTCTCATCACGGACTGCTTCTGCGCTTCACACTACCAGTTTTTCAAAATTCTAGAGTCACGGCTAAAGAAAATCTCGTTAGGTATATCCACTGTACCATTGTATACGAGATCATGATGTTTATTCGCATACTCTTCTTCTTTAGATACAATATTCGGCACAGGGACAATAATTACGTCAATGGGGAAAAAAGCTCCGAAATGGGAGCTCTTAACATTTTTGCTCGCACTTGAGCCCTTGAGATGAAGGATCAGGAGGAGCATTATCGGCATATTATGTTTCATTTAGAACAGAGAGAGAAAGATGCAACAGAAACTGGCCGGAAGGGAATGCCGTTTCAGAACTGGTGTGCCAGCAATGGCTTACACAACTTCGATCAGGGAATTTTTTCAATAAAGGGTGCACCTCGCTCTGGCCGGCCTAAAGGGATCGGCATTGGCCAATTGAAAGCTGTAGGGGAACAAAACTGCAGCTTGACGACAGCAGATATTCTCTACATATCCAAAACAAAGGTGGAAAAAGAATTTCCGCCTATGAAAACAAACGAAGTTCTTAGCCAACCAAATATATTGTATATTTTCAAGAGCCGATGCTCGGATTTTTCCTCGGGTGTAACGTTGTTTTCTCTCTGACGTATTAAAGCCCAATTGTTTCCATGAGAGATTCTATATGTTGTCACAACTATACGAACTGCTGTCCTATAGTGATATATTCTCTGTATTCTGACGACAGCATATGTACTCACCCTTTCCCAGTGGCGTATCCAATAAGGAAACTTCCGCTGAAACTCTGAAAATGTAAAAGAAAGCACATTTTGGTTAGCAACATTCATCCACCATGATTACTTAGTAGTTATAGCTCTATTGGAAGCAAACTGAGATGCTGATACTTCCATAAATAAATGCGTAGTAATAGACTAATAGTATGAATTTCTTTCGCAAATAGGCACATGCTTGAATTGCTCTACATAGTAATAAACATTTAATTATTCCGTACATGGATTTTCAGAAAGCTATACTAATGCAGCAAAATTACTAGTTGAGTCAACTAGTTGAATACAGGATAATAATGAAGCTTACAGACTAAGGTGCTGATTCATAGCGCTATTATGCTCATTCTATACAATTTTACAAAGATCTTTTACAGCAACAGGTTCAAACGTAAGCATACTGTGAATTAATTTATGCATAGTCATATTAATTTAAACATTAAAGAAGAAACAAGTCATCTGAAGTTTTCTTAGTTATGGTAGATTCATGATATTATCTGAATTATGAATTAGCTTCACATTTATTGATGAAACAACGTATAAAGAATAAATTATCCTAATGAGTAACGACATAAGAAGTTAGCCCGTGAGATTGGGCGCTCGTGGCTGCTATGCCACTAAACTAGAGCAGGTACATGTATATAAAATGACGGCGGTCTGAGAGCTATTGAGTTTCGCTGGTAAAATTTCGGCGGAAATTAGAGTGTTTCCCCCACAGGATCAACGTGCATGAAAACAGCCCGTCGGGAAAGAAGAGAAGCATTATCAGTGAGAGCGTGAAAATGGAAGGAAGCAAACTGGGCATGAAGCGAAGACATCTGAAAGGCCTTGCTAACGCAAGGCAACCTACGGTGTCTTCCTGGGGTCGCTGCTCAAGTCTAATCCAGTTTTTTTTACCCGTCTTAGGTGGCCAGAGTATGAAAGGACAATTGTGTTATAGTCAATCGGGGGAACAAATGCATAACCCTATTATTAAGGGTAATAAATGAACTAGGATTTTTTACTCAAAAAATGGGAGTTCATTTCACGCCCCTATTTTGGATTATTCATTTATTCCCCTCCGAGTGCAAATTTTTTGCACTTGCTAAATACTCTCAAGCCCCCAGACCATCATTAATCCTAAATCCACCTTCATCCCGCCAGAGCTTGCATTTGTACCAGGAAGCAAAGAGCGTAAGGGGAGGACTCACGAAAAATTAGCAAAAAGTGATGTCATCAATGGCATCACATCGACGAATCTATGGCTGAGCAGCCTATGAGTATTTTAACTAATTTCGCCAGAAAAATCGTCTTAAGTTGTGAATTTCATATCTTTAGCGTATAAATAAATTAAAAGTATATATACTAAGTGAGCAATAAACAATTATCTATAGGAAATTGCAGTGCATGCTGGTGGAAACTTTCACAGCACTAGCGCCGAAATTTGATCCCGTTTGGCGATATGATTTAACTTCTTTTTTAACTGAAGCCTTATTTACACTTTATGTTCAATTCACAACGCTCATCCCAGAACATAAAATTCCTTACTAACAAATATAAGCAGCATAGCCAATTTTGTACCCGAGAGAAACTACAGTAAGAGTTAGCCTATTGTTCAAACTTTCTGTAGCTACTTGGCGACAACATTTTACAGTATTTTGCAAGTCAAGTAGCTGGCCAGTCATGGGAGGGATATTAAATGAAATAAGTCGTAAAAATACTGTGATATGTTGGTTACAGCTTAACTTTATTTTAGTCCTATTGAGTCCTCCCGTTGCATTCTTTGCTTCCTGGTTTGTACGCTCTTAGACATTAGTCGCATTACTCTTTATTAATCACACTGACCCTTTATTATTTCTACCGCAAAAACAAACGAAAAGGGGCAAAACTTTTGGACACCCATTTGTGTCGTGAAAGTTCTGTCAAATGCTTAGAGTAAGAAACAAATCTGCTGTTTTTGATAATATATAGAAAGAAATTAGTACTGGGAGATGCAATTACTGGCGTAAGGGTAAACATTCTAAGCGACATTGTACAATATTTATTGGCTTACGGGGTGTTCTATTGGCCCATTTCAACCTCCAGTAGATATCCACAGAGCTTTATCATGCTTGGAACTTTAGTGTTGAGCGTTTAATTCATCATTTTGAACTGATTTTCAAGCGCGAATGGCAACACCGACAGCGAAGCAGGATTGACTTTTAGGGCAGTCATCTCAAGGGTCGGCGATTTGCTAACATCGCCTGAAACTCAACCAAAGCGGCGACTCCAACGCCCAGGATTGTAGTGTTGTAAAAGTTATAACTAAATGGATTAGGTTAGAGGTGAAAGTAAAGACAAATGGACCGCACACCCCAATTGAGAAATCTAATGCACTGGTTCGTGCTGCAGATAGATGCGTGCATGGACTTAAAACAGTCGAAGGCTGCAATCGACGACAAATTATCAGAGCTACTGCGTCAGAGTAGGAAGGCCCATGCGGTAACTGCGATCCCCGGCCATCCCCAGTTTAGGTTAGGGTCAGTTCCCCCGCAGTAGTTGCTGAATGCAGGAAATGCAGACTAAGCAAGTCAATCACCAAAAGAATCCATTTGGCATAGTGTTTAGCCCCTCGTCCACATCAGGAAGCATTCTAATATTCTGTCGCTTCCTTGCACCCATTAAAAAACAGCACTGCTTTTGAGTCCTAATTCACCACAAACTGAAGAAATATCCGAAACTTTACGAGTAACACTAATTGAGCATACATACGGACATGCTGGCTGACATTTTCGTAACGTCCATGGTGGGCAAACAGCTGTGTGTGCGAGGACGCAACATAGCGTTCGAACATATTGCATTGCGTACGGGTAACAAACAACTGCTGTGTGAACCCGCCTTAATTTTTTGCCCCTGCAAGGGATGACAGGGAGACAGTCCACCGCACTCGTAAGTTACCTGGCTTTTTGAACATCTCCGGACTGCCCCTGTAGCGGTGCCGGTCCTCAATACCCGCGTAACGGGCGACGTACATGATGTGTAGAGACGCGATGGCGCTGCAGGCAATACGACGTGAAACAGCAATTATAAAAAAAATTAACTAGAATTATGTAGAAGTCAAATACAAACCCACCACAATCCCAGGAGCAGTTTACGTGTTCTGATAGTCATTTCGAAACTGTTGAGATGGTGATCTTCACTTGAACAGTTATGGACAAAAGTCGAAAACACTCGAATATAACTTCATTAAAACGTTGTCGTCTTGTCGACACAAATGTGTTGATGAAGAAAATATTAAAATTTAACATGTAAGATCTAAAAATAGGAGTCGTGTATACAGAACACTGAAAACCATGCAAAAGACTTTATAACCACATCTAACCCATCAGTCCTGTAAGCTCTTAGCACAGACGAGCCAAGGGGTTGAATGAATTTTCATATTTTTAATATTACGTAATTTTCTTCTAGCGTAAACAAAAATAATTAATCTATCAGCATAATACTTCGCCCTAAAGTAGCAAAGGTAGTAACCCTATCCCCCCTCCTCATCCAAACGCGCCACACCACCAGCTTTTGATGGAAATCCACAGCTTCTGACAACAACCTACTACAAATCTATAATTAGAAATCATAAAACACAGAATTTAGAATTTCGATTCTCTTTCAAAAATCATGAAGGTAGAGGCTATCCTAACATATTTCTCTATAGATTAACAGTATTTGAAAATTTCCAGTTTTAGCCAATCCCAGGGGGCAGAGGATCCGGT
>LQNS02277998.1:3108518-3136879 GCA_001587735.2 Parhyale hawaiensis | reverse complement strand
TATATTTAGTGAAATAAACAAAGGGAAAACATGAGTACTGCTTCTAGATATAGTGTCGATAGAGGGTAGCTAATTTTGTTAGGAAAAATTGGAACACAGAGATCAAAGTGAAGCCAAGTGAAACATGCTCGCTATGAAATCTGCGCACTGCGATGTAAAAAAATTTTGTTTCTGGCGTCATTTCGTTGCTTATTATCACCCGCGAGCGAAGGGAAGAATGATTATCACCCGCGAGCGAAGCGAAGAATGATTATCACTCGCGAGCGAAGGGAAGAATGATTATCACTCGCGAGCGAAGGGAAGAATGATTATCACCCGCGAGCGAAGGGAAGAATGATTATCACCCGCGAGCGAAGCGAAGAATGATTATCACCCGCGAGCGAAGCGAAGAATGATTATCACCCGCGAGCGAAGGGAAGAATGATCATCACCCGCGAGCGAAGGGAAGAATGGTGATGATGTTTATCTTGAAATTGTATGTCTGTTTATTTGTTTGTCTTTCCACCCAAAAAGAGGCAGAAGGAGTTCACAATCTTTTTCAGGCAGTCAGGTGGGTTGACTGAGACGTGAAAAATCCCAAAAATCTAGAGTTAGCTGGCCATAAAAAATGACGGCGTTGAATATCCCCTTTCCCCACCGCTTTTTATGAACTTTCACATCATCGTGACTGGGTATGGAAGAAACCATATTATGAAGACCCTCGTACGTGTACCTCACCTGCTGCGTGCAGTTCCTTGTCACGGTACACGGACCCTGTGAAGATACCTGTCGCTCCCTCGACCATGTACCGCACCCAGGAGTTACCTGAACGTGGTGCAGACAGCAGGTACATGGGAGGTATTTCGATACCCATGCGTACTTCGTACCTGCAACAAAACATTCCATGTTGCCGTTGAACCTGTTTAAATGTTTTTACCAGGTTGTAGCTTAACTACACAAGTTCTTTGTGCTACTGTATTTTTACGGAGAAAATACTTTGTACCGAGGTAGTATAGCTTTATTAAAATTGGGTTATCTCATATACACCTGTGTACTTCACAAACGAATCAAACCATGCTATACCTAGGAGAAACCTACGTTAACTTTTTGCATATAATACACTGGTTCTGGAAGAGTTACTTCGTTTGTGCTTGCACAAAATACTTCCTAACAATTCGCTATATATGAAAATACAAGCATTCCATGGCTTGCGTGAGTAAATAGAAACAAAGTTCATTCAATACTAGCTCTCAGTGTTTCTTTAATATAGCAAAATTAATCAAATTAAGCAACAATGTCTGGTACGCGTCCCATGGGGGGACGCTAAGCAACAATGTCTGGTACGCGTCCCATGGGGGACGCGTTATTCGAAGTGCGCCCAGATCGAGTACCAGACATTGTTTTCTATATATAACTTTCAAGATAACTGCTTAATTTTGCTATATTAAAGTTACACTGAGAGGTAGTATTGAAAGAATTTTGTTTCTATTCGAAACCAAAGAACTTCTATTAGCCACTGCTCTATACAAAAAAAAATCGAATTGTTTAATAATTGTAAACTGAAAATACAAAAACACAGCGCAAATTCTAAATTTGCATATTTTGTTCTTCCAACTTTTTTATAGCATAGATCGTTACCACGCAAGACTGCACTATAGCTAGCGTAACTTGAGCGCTCGATATCAATAATTAATATATAATTACTTCGTGCAGGTCGAATTTCACGTAAGTTGAACTAGCGCAAGCCAATGTATCCATGTGCAAGAGATGGATACGGAAATTTCCTCAATTAAATTTCTGTTATATGTATTTAGAAGAGTCAGCAGAGAAAGACTTGCGAGTCCTGCGTGTTTATGTTACGGTAAATACATGCTTCCTGCGTTTCCTTCTTACATAAAAAAGCCAATTTTTCTGGATGAGCAAGGTCTTGAGATTGTGTGAGTGCTTCTGTTCAATGACTGTATAGGACACTAACTACCAAAACCCTTAAATTGATTACTGGAATATGTCATAAACAATGAGACGCCACTACGTGCTACGGTTTTTAATTAATAATAGTTAATGATTTCTGGAAAGCGGTTGGTAACCCTGTAACTCCCGCATAGAATATTTTGGAAAAAGCATTGTGAAAATTTAATTCAATCTTGGGTTCACACTACAGGCTTTTATTTCCCGTACGATGTGCAAAGCGTCCAAACATCTTCTGCTTTTTTTGTAAAAACGTACAAAAGGCATAATTTCTATGAAGAGAGATTTTTCCAAATTTCATGAGCAGACACTTGCTTAGTCAACAGACATGGCAACAGGCTTTTTTTTAGCGAATCCACTGATTTTTGCGGCGAAAAAAAAAAACGTTAAAACACTTTGTAGTGTGCATAGGGAATATACGAGCATAGTAGTGGGAAGTTTACTATAGCGACACTGAAAAACACTAGTCAGTTTGAAACGGTCTTAATCGGGACGCTAACTAAGGCAGGTGAATGCGGTGCAGGAGCGGCAGTTAGACTTCAGTATCTGGTACTCGTAAATTAGCTTCTTGTATAGTAAGAGAAAATTGCACAACTTGCTAAGCCCCTTTGTTAATACGACAAGTTAAAAGAAACGTTTAAAAAATTACTTTAAGCTTACAGAGATTTTTCGAAACCTTGCAGCAAGTTTAAAGGAATTTTTCGAAACTTTACAGTATCTTTAGAGAGATTTTTTAAACTTCACAAGTTTACAGAGATTTTTTTAAGGTCACGACAAACAGTTTTCAAGTGAAAACACAGCTACGTACCCCGCACACTCAGGATCGTCCGGCCATTGGCGATAAACTGCTGATCGCTGCAAATTTTGACGGAATGGCGGATGGTCTGCGACGCCTGTCGGAAAGTTGGCTTTGTGCAGCTGGACAGACAGCTGCTCACCTGAACAAGAAAACATGTAAACGGTTTCATATAACGAAAGGACCCATGCTGAACTTTGAATGATTATTTTTAAAAAATGGGCCTTTTGTTTTTGTTCTATTGTGGAGAGTATGTACCAGTGGGGTTTATTCAACTGTCCAGTCCTGCGCTCTGACCAGGTAACTATTGGTTTGAGGCTGAGAATAAAGGCCTGCTTGTAAAAGTAGACCTTAACTTAATTTGAACATATTAATTACTGTTATGCCACACAAAACAGAACAACAAGTCACAAAGGATAATAATATTAATTTTTTTGTCTTGCATGCAGTGGAGACACCTAACGAAGTTTTCTTTTCTTAATTCCAGAATTTTGAAGATCTAGTAGTGTGAAGAGCAGGAGAAGCAATCCGTGATGAGAGTAAATTTGAGAGTCCCCCGCCGTGCTTCCCCTCGCCTCTCGGTGCCGGAGTGCACCAAGCAGTGTAATGCGTTGTGGCCAAGACTCGTACCCGGGCCTAAAGAAAGAGCTAGCGTGGCAAGAGCAGTGCGGTATTGCGCCGAAGGTACAAATATTCTGACTAGTCACTTTTGCCGGAGTGCCTCAAATGTAAACCAACGCTTTTAAATAAATGCGATGGTGCATATAGTGCGAAGGCAAAAACGTGACGAGGTGTGATCAAAGGCGTTCCCTCGCTTGATCAAAACACATATGTAGGAGCAGTCGGCCCGACCGAGAACACGCTGGCGGGATGTCATCGGGCGAGACCTGGTGGGCGCTGCCGTGGAGTTGGACGATGTCCCAGGGGGAGCCGTGGACAGAAGTTACTGGCGAGACGTTGTTGCAGCCTCATGTCGCTGGCAAGCGACGGGAGATTAAGTCAAGTAAGTCAAGGAGCAGTAATCGTGAAAGAAGAGGAAGAAGAGAACAAAAATGCCATTAGCAGGAATATGAAATGTAGAAGGAAGCAATTATAAGTGTGCACGAAAGAAAGAGAATCTGAAGGACGAGGTAAGGCAATGCTAACATGTGGGTTAAGACTGACGATTGTAATTTTTTAAACTAATTTTCGGCTATCCACTTGTACCTGAGGAAAAATTCAATTGTGAATCTTATCCAGGCATTGTACCACTTCTCCTTTCTAGCTACGTCATTGACTGACTCTGCCTTCACTTTCAACAGGCACCTTAAATATCAACTTCCGCCGTGAAAGCCTTACTCAGAGGTCCACCTCCCGTGTAGAGGGTGAGGACCCTTAGTACAGGTGTGCCGTGCAGAAATTACCTGCAAAGAAGCTCCACTGCCTAAAGCGCTGCGCGCATTCTCAATAGAAGCCATTTCAGGAACTGTGAATAAGCTATAGACAACGTGTATCAACAACGTAAGCGCTGTCTATCGGAACACCTGTGAGAGCCAGTAACAGTTCCTTTGAGGAGTAGCTAACTTACAGGTAGCTGAAATTCACATACTAAAACGCGTGGTGCACACATGCGCTGCGTTCTTAGACAAATGGCACACTCATTATGATTGCAAGTCTATTTTTCATACTTGTTTTATTAGAAAGGATTGACAAAAACACTGAAATTAAAAAATGAAATATCGTAGGAAAGCCGTGTTTCTCTATAGGAGGGGACTTTAAAGAGAAAAATATACCCCTACGGAACAACACACATCCATCAGTATATAATTATATATATACTGATGGATGTGTGTTGTTCTGTGCCTACTTCTCGTCAAATATATTTTTGTATTTTTCTGTGTTTGACATAGAAATTGCTGAGATACATGTGGCGCAACGTAAGGGTGTGTGTTGCAACGATTATTTTTTCCACTTTTTCATAAATTTAACTAAGCCATAAGAAAGCAAGTACTTCGACACTCCTATAGTGTAGTGTATGTACTGCGTCGTCAATACGCTTACGACCAATAAAATGTTACGTAATTACCTCCGCTAAGGAGGTTATGATTTGTCGAGCTTGTCTCCTTGTCTCTCTGTCACTAAGATAACTGCAAAAATTATGGACGGATCTTCATGATACTTACAAGGATTGTTAGGTATACGAAGAGGAACAGATTGTTAACTTTTGGTGAAGATCCGTTCAACCGTGCGTATGTCTGTTTGTCTACTTTTTTTTCTCGGCAGCATAACTTTAAAAGCTATGGACCGATCTTTACGAAATTTTCGGAAATTTTGGGGGTTAATACTATGAATGAAGACTAAATTTTGTGTTAATTTGTTGGTCCGTTTGCTCATTGGTCTCTACGTTTACCAAAATGTTTGTAACATAAATCAAAAAAGCTATGAACGGATCTTCATGAAATTTGTAGGAATTGTTAAGCACATTAAAATACACAAATGACCAAATTTTGGCGATGACTGATTGATTGGTTTGTCTGTTTGAGCATTAGACTAATATCTGTCAAAATATTTGTCAGAAGTATAACTCAAAAAGTTATCGATGGATCTTCGAAAAATTTGCTGGGTGGATTATTGGAAATGTTAAAGGGCACAAATTACCAAGTTTTGGTAATAATCCGGTTGTCTGTTTGTGGGTTTGACAATATTCGTCAAAATGCTTACCAGGGCATGGCTCAAAAAGTTATTGACAGATCTTTAAGAAAATTATAGGAGCTGTGATTACTGTCAAGAAGCACAAATGACCAAATTTTAGTTATGATAAAGAAGAGATCCTAATTTCAGGACCAATTTGAATTTTTCGTTAACAGTGCCTTGCTTGGCGAAGGTATTCACTCTCAGAGTGCTTTAGTTATAGCTTGAATTTGGACGATAGGACCGTACTTACGCGATATAATGTCCGTGCGTCGACTGAAGAGAATTCTGAAAGTATATGAAACAATGTTAAATTATTTTGGTATCTAAGTTATATTAGATATATATATACAGTAAATGGGAAAGAAGAGGAAAAGTGTAATAAAACTTAAGACAAGGTATTAACAGAGTGCAAGATTTAACAAGATGGTCAAAATTTGACATCTGTTCAGCAATTTATGAAACTCTACTTGAATAAAACTGACATGTTGACAAGGCTTTAGAGGACAACGTTAACCAACTTTTTGAATAAAAGATTCCTTGTCGTTGGAATCCCAATACTGTAATGTGCATCAATATCTACAATATAATAAGACCGGTGTGTATTTATCTGTTTATTTATTTATCTGTTTGCTTATCTATTTTCTGTCACGCTTTAACAAAACAGATAGGCGAAAATTAGCCTACGTTGGAAGCTGTGATCATTCTGTCAATCTTCATTGAAAAGCGATAGGTAGCAACGAGGCCAGGTAGCAGATGATGGCAAACGTATCTTAATCAGCGAGATGGTAAACGTATATCTGAATGCAGTTCTTTCTTATCCAACGTTGAAGTTCACTCAATGCAGATTCATACAGCTTCTCTCAGCAATCTGTTGCATCGGGATTCTTGCTCTCGTCCGAGGTTTCCTTCATCCAAGCTTCAGCTGCCTTAAGTTTACGCTGATGCTCTATTTGGCTGTATAATCATCGAAGCAAGTGGCAAGATATTCTTCAGAGATCAGCAGGCGGGAAAAGAACATGAGGATTTCTTGTCAGCAAATAATTTTCCCCAATTTGGTTTCTCCTTTCAACAGAATAACATTTCAATTGAGGCAAAACTTCCGAGCTATCTGACAGCATTAGTATCCTGGATACAGAGCTCAGTATTCATTAGGAGACAATATCGACAGTGGGGAAAAATTATTGCTTTTCAACAGCTTGGCGCTGCTCAGCCCTAGCATTAATAGGAAAATTATGATCAATGAAAATGGATCATCACAAACTCTTCGCTGTCATTTTGACAGCGCAGGTACTCTAGTACTATTTAAAATTCACATGGCCGTATGGACGCTACCAGCTATTCTACACTGTAAAAAACATAATTTCATTAAACCTTACTACATTTTATTGACAATTTCCCCTGTAAATTACAGTATTTACCTCTACAGCGATATTGTAAGATTAGGAACCATTTCCACCAAGAAGTTACAGAACTACCATATAAAATAACGGGAAGGTTGTTTTCAAAAACTCCAGTGACACCGACAAATTTTAGGGTAACTATTTTTTTATTTTGCGACGATCCTTTTATTCAAATTAGCTGCCAAAGCTACAGGCTGTATTTATAACCTCTAAATATTGGGAATACTCACGGTATTTGCAGGTAACAAATTACCAACGTCGTGGCAATTAGGCAGGCACCCAGCAGTCGAGTGAGATACGGTCGACATCGCAAACTGGACATTTCTGTATTACCAGTAGAACTTGCGGAGTTACTTACAGTACGATCTTTGCCGAGTTAGTATAATGAATTATTGATAGGTGCGCAGTATTTTGCGCTTCTATGCCAGTGGCTTGATTAGCAAACTATTTACCTAGAAGGTGCTGATCCCAATGGTACTTCACTACCTTACCTTAGGTATGTTATTACCTAACTAGTACCTGTGTCAGTGCCTGATAAGCACATCATTAATCAATAAATATGTCACTATGCCAAATAACTACGTCACTCTTTAATAAGACTGTCACTATACCTAGTAATCAAAACGAGAGATTGATAAAGATAACAGTTGTATCCAACATACAGTTGAAACAAAAATTTCAATATTCAACTCATTTTAAAATATAAAGATCCGATGAACACATTCGGTCTTTTAGTGTAGGGGACTGGTGATGTATGAATATTGACTCTAAAAACCTCAAGTCAGCGTGTGAGCAATGTGAGAGCACACTAAAATCGTCTGAAAGTATTGAGTGGCCTGTATGAATAAAATGGTCGTGAATTTTACTGCTAACTTGAAAGGCTCATTGTCCTGTGCGATAAGAAATTTCAAGATGCTGCGAGATCCTCACCTTCAATTGTTTCTCCATTTCCCCAATGTAAGGGGCAGAGCACTCTCTGCACTGATATTTGTTATCATGAACGAGGCTGGCTCGATAACTGTCCACCTGAATTCAAGCTAAAATACTATCGTAGATATATTGATACTTTCATGATACTTGACCGTCCAACTTAAATTCTTGACATCAATCAATTGAGATCGCAAGTGAGGTTGGAACTAATGGAAAATTAAGATTTTTAGATATAACTATTGAAAAATAACACAGACAACTCAATTTATCTGTTTTTCGTAAGAAGACGTTCGAAGGTCTTGGCTTGCAATATAACTCTTTTATTCCGCTCCATTTTAAGATTAATTTAATTAGTTGTTTCATCGTGCGTGCCATCAGAATCTGCTCCAAATATCAATATTTTGTAGAAGAATTGCAGTATTTACGAAAATATTTTCTAAGGAACTACTTTCCATCACAATTAGTTCAAACGATTTTTCGTACAACACTAGACAGGATTTACAATGGTAAGCAGCGTCCCTAAACAGTTCAACGGAAAATTATTTTTATGTGTTTGCCATATTTAGGTTTCCGAGGCTATGAAATAAAAAAGAAAATAGGATCCCTAACTCAAAAATTTAACCATCATATCAGTGTGAGAATAATTTTAAAGCCAGCTGTAACTCTATAATAATCCTTTAAGTTAAAAGACATCTTACCACTTTCACATGTTTCTTCGGTTGTTTACAAATATAAGTGCAGAGAGTGCTTTGCCTCCTACAATGGGAAAACGAAGAAGCAACTGAAGGTAAGGATCTCGCAGCATCAAGTAATTTATTGTCGCACAGGACAAGGAACCTTTAAAGTAAGCAGTAAAATCCATGACCATTTTATTGATACAGGCTATTCAATACTTTCAGACGAATTCAGTATGCTTTCGCATTGCTCAAACGCTGACTTGAGGTTTTTAGAGTCAATATTCATACATCACCAGTCCTCTACACTTAATGACGGCACAAGATCATAAGAACTTTATCTTTTAAAATGAGCTGAATTTTGAAATTTTGTTTCATCTGTATGCTGGATATACCTAGTGATGAGTTACGTCACACCTTTACCGACACATCATTACCTAAAAGTCACCACTACTCACTAGTGACGTGAAACACCTAACCAAACATGCTACGAGCAACACACACTACATACGTCACACGAAAGGTTACCGATAGAGAGCAGCGCAGAAGATGCCCCTCTCACGTCAGCAGTCACCAGCACAAAAGAAGCCTATCACATAACCATTTGCGAAATTCTATAACACTGATTACGAGTAATGACACATAGGACGTTCCATTCCCTTTACTGTCAACTGTAGCTCACATGAAGCGTACAAACAATAAACAGCGCGAGTGCTAAGACGCTATAGAGCAATGACTCAGAGACGTCCTCAGACGGGGCTTCGGCTTCTTACATGGAATAGGGAAACAGGATCAAAGTAATCCGTTAACAATGTATCAGGTCATCAGTGAAGCTAATATGTTACCCAAAGATAAATATTTTTACATATGCTGCTGTAAGTCTCCTTAGCCACTGTAAACGTGTTTCAAGAAAAGAGAAAGAAGGGACACGTAGCATATGTCAGTAACATTAAAACGCCTTGTAAGGAAGATCACCGGGCGTGAATCGCAAGACAAGAAGAAAGAAAAGGAAACCCAAAACGAAGGTTGTCAGTAAAAGTGCAAAAAAGTAGAAGAAAGAAAAGTAGAAGTACTATACCCAAGAAATGGCAGTACTTTCAGAGTAATTTATTTCTACGGTCTTTAATTCTATGCGTGAATCTAACTGACGCTGCCCTGAATGTGACGTAAAAACAACATTTGTTCATACTGTAAAATAGACCAGTAAGGTACAGCACGCAGTTATGTTGCAAATACCATAATATGGGTCTTGAAAAGCAGCATAACAGTTTTACAAACGGATGTTACACTTTAGTAATATTTCATTATTTCCTCTTCGGATCTTATAAAACTGTCTATTGGAAAAATAGGTTTCGCCGAGCAACTTCTCTGCTTACCGTTTTTCATACTGTCTGATTAGAGAATATCCATATATTGTTTTTATAAGCAGTCAATGTCTGTAACAGTTTTCTGTTGATTTCTACACCAGCATTCCGAGCAAGCTATACCTGTTTAGCTCTAGCTTAAAATAAATCAATTTAAAATTAAAATAAGCCAAGTCAAAACTGAAACAAACCCACCAATAAATCAATCGAATTTCTTTCAATCTGACCTTGATTTACTTTATTTTGAAAAGCTATAGACATGCACTGTTCACAAATTTCATATTTTCCCAAGATTTTATCCTCTTCCCTCTTCAACGATGTGAAATTTCATGCCTAGTACAAGACATAATTATTAGCAAACACCGTATTTAGCGTTAAATAACACTTCTGTTATTCTTAGAGTAAAAATAAATACCACCACTTCAACGGAGGAAAATTTTCAAGCATTTTCTCTCTAACAAGCCTACACAGAACTAAGCTGCTCAGCCACTGCACGTGTCTCTAACTGAACATGAACAGTTCTTCCAGTTGTACCATTTCACACATATTAAGGACCACAATACACACAGTTCAACAGGAAGACTCTTTTGTTATTTCTAACGTACACAAGAACAAACAACTCTAAATTACAATGTCTGCAGTTCAACAGGAACAGTCTTTTCAGTTATTCCATTTCACATGCATAAAACTAACCACTCTCTAGTAAGTACACCTTCCAACCGCAGTGTTTAAACTTCACGTTTACACTAACTAACACTTCAGGAAGTGTGCTATAGTGTACAGCTGCTGGTGCTCCCAACAGGTGTTTCTACCTTACCCAACATGTAATTATTCACGTTGATAGCCACATCTGCCCCGCAAGTGTTTGTTGAATGGCCACCTTAGTAAGCTGCGGCTGCGCAGAAACTGCAAGTCTGAGTCACTTGCTCTAATGTTCATTTGAGGGCCAATTCTCAAATTTTGTTGTGTTGATGTCGAAATTCTATGGCGCTGGGCTTATGAAAATTATTGTATAAATGAATAGTTTGGAAAGAATATTATAACATCACTAGTGTACTTAGTCGTCGCAATGGCGAACAGTGTATTAGGTTAGCTTGAAGCCGTGACCCATCCACCTCTCACAAACCGTTGTTACAGCTTGCAAAGACAGGGAAGCGGCGCGTAGGACACAGCACGACCTCTTGCCACAGCAGTCAATCTTGGGTACCGGACAGAACATGTGTCGCTCGAACACACAGATTTACGGCAGAGACACACACGGCTCGCTATACAGCCACTATGTTGTGATGCCATAAATGGTTGCAACTACAGACACAGACTCATTACTTGAGAACGTTACACTTGAACATCAAATCGTTCAAATTGAAATATCTTTCTTCGTTAAGCAGTACATATATGTATACGTCTAACAAATAACAGATCGGTGTTGAAATTTTTGCCGATTTATATGAGAGGAACCGTAAATCATTGATATTTATATTACGGCTTTCTTATTACTTAAATATAATATCATGAGCGATTTATAGCTAAATTTTTCTTTCAGATTATTAAAGCATCATTCATATTTTTCAGCCAGATATGGATCCCGCATGAACTGTCTCCAGAGAACCTACAACACGTGTTGGTTGTGCATCCTTACTTTCACGACACCCTCAGATACCTTTTTAGGTAGACACTTGCCGCAGGTCGTTAGAGGTGGACTTTCTACGATAACGTTAAATGCCGGCAAATGTAAATAAATCGAGAAGAATGACCAGTTCACCACCCGAGAGCAGGACTCCATCCCTAAAAGATCGTACTAAGGGTATTGTGGTGTATTACAGGGATCATCCACTACGAACATTTAGAAAACATTCAGACTACTACTGCTAATCTCTGTTGTGATCAACTTGTCGTTTGAAAGCAGTTTTGATCCAAAAGCGACCTTCTTAAGTCAACACAAAGGGAGTCATCTTCCATCATGATATTACTGACCTAAGTTCTCCTAGGATAATTGGGTTGGTAAGTTTCGCCCCCTCCAGTATATTCTCCTGACCTGCTCCCTCGGATTATCATTATTGCGAGGATTATAAGACCATTTTGGAGGTATTGGTTGACATTACGAGTAGAGATTGCAACTGAGTTAGATTCATTTTTCACATCAAAACCTAAAGAATTTTACAAGCGAGGCATTTATAAGCTCGTTGACTCATGGAACCCAGTTATAGAGTGTAAAGGATGTTATTGTTATGAATAAAAGTTTTCAAAAACAAAGGGCTTGCATTCTCAATAAAATTTTTTTAATGTAACAGTGGCTATAACTACAGGCGCAGACAAGCTCCATTCCATAGAATGTAGTACTTGATGACCATCAAATTATTGCTTCATACTTGATTTGTGCACAGATAGGTAGGTACTCAGAAATTTTCTTTCCTTATTACTCTCCGTGCAAAACTCTGGTTCACAACGGCCCAGAAAAACTTGGTCCCAGTTATCACCAGACCTTTGCCCGACATTGATGATAGGTTACACTGATAAGTTAATAAAAGCCCTCTCAAAACGATACACCTTTTTTACCAAATGCAGTTGGATTATTTTAAACTTGTTCCTCACGGTCATGGGATTTCACTACCGATAAAAATGCAAGAAGGTTTACTTTTTTTACCTTTGAATATGCATAGTAACTATTATAATTCGATGACCTGTTTAAAAAAATCACTCAAGACTCGTACGTATTTTTGAATTGATCAATTTCCGCCATCGCTTGAAATCCCGAGCAACGCAAGGACAGAGTAGAGCGTGGGAAAGTTTTGATCCACAGATGGTAGCGCTGGAAAAAATGAATTTTATGAAACACAAAATGCACCGCCGAAACAAGACTCAACCCTACTGAGGACAAGCTCTACTGGCCGGCGAAAATAAGATTTTTGTGGCATGGCATTTTATAAATTTCAATCACAAGCGAGAACGTTGCCTGTTTAAGCCGTGTTGCAAGTATTAAAACCACTCAATTACGCTAAACGAGCAGAACACTCCATTATCCGTAGCAAACCTGAATTCTTATAAGTTTCAGCGATAATCGATCAAGAGTTCTCACTCAAGACTCGATTCGACGAGTCGAAACCAACGCACCTGATGACAATAACGAGCAAGTCAAGCTTTCAAGTGTTAGTTTCACCAGTCAACTGAACGCGCCTTAATACCAATCAGTGCTACCTGGCTACAAACGCTTTTCCTCGGATGAATATAATTTAACAAAGAACCCTTGTAGAAAAATAAGACAATCTGGTTTAATTAGGGTAAAGTTGGAACTTTTCTGCAGTAGCTGACACTAGCCGTAAGCCAGGGGCGGTAGTCCCCGTCCCTCCAGTAGCTTCGACACCCTCGCGACGGCGGGGGTTATGGCCTCCAACTGGTCAGCACTGTAGGGTTCGAACTGTTGGAAAAGGTAGTCAGATATTAATGGCAGCTGTGGCTGATGATGTGAGTTCACACGACAGTCTTGTGGGGCTTCATGCAGGGCCGGGTTTTAGGGGCACTGGGGGCAAATGCCCCCTCTGTAAGAAAGGAACAAAAAAATGTAATAAAAGCACGTTTCATTATGCAGCGACAGCTTTATCTTGATGCCTATATAGGCACCCGGATTCATTTACCCCTCCCCCCTCTGGCGGTAAAGCGGGCCCTGGCCAATGCATAGCGTTCCGAGTTCAACTGCTGAGCTGTAGGGCTGTTGAAGAGTGCGTAAATTCCTGTGTTCTGATTGACTCCAACCTTGAAGAAATATCCAAAACTCTACCAGTACCCCGTGCAAAGTAAACTTAATGGACGGCTAATAATATACTGTTTTGGTAGACACATAGTTGCGTTTACAAATTATCAACAAAACTTTAGAACCAAAACTTTAGGTGTGTGAACCAGTCTTTGAATATCCAGTTGGTTTGCCTTTATATTACAAATTCTCACTGTAATCAACAAACATATCGTTGCGAACGAATATTTCATTCATCCGGCATACATCGGACTGGCTTATGTTAGTAAGAGATACAGCTAGACGAGCAGAATGTATCCTTAACATTTCTTTTAGATTTTACAGTCGTCAAAAAAGAATCCACAATGCGATATAATAGTATACGTTCAGCAAGAACTGTTTGATACACCAAGTGTGCATGGTACTCGGCACTTTTCATTGAGGATCTTCATCGACACCGAATTGGAAAATTATGGCCAATTATAGATTATTATCGATGTCGTCCGTAAAGAGAATGAATAATTGCCTTTGAATTTCAGACATGATAGCGTCACAACTGAGTTTTAAGTAATGTTTCAATGAGCATCTAAGAAAGATTAGTAATACTAATAACTTCGTCCATTCCCACAGCCTCACATGCATTGTATTGTGAATCCTTATATCAATCACTGTAGAAAATTCTTGGCAATGACGTATTAAGAGTACGTCTCACATTGGGTTGGCCTCTGTTAACTGATCCCTGCAGGTGTCTAGAGAGACAGCGGAGCCTGTCCTCGTCTGGGATTATCTTCAGGAAGTGCAGAATTTTCCCCACCGCAGCCATGGTGTCGACCTTGATATCCTCATAGCGGAGGATGAGCGCCACAGGGTGGTGCACACACGCTACCGCCACCTGTAATATTTGATCTTTCTTTTCTGGGCTATAAATATGTAGTTGAATAAACTTCATCAGGAGATAAATTACATGAATTAACTTTTTCACCAAATTTGAACTTCTATTTCTGGGGTTATTTTGTAGGCAAATAATCTTGACTAGGAGCTAATTTATTCAGCTATTGGAGTCTGGGAGCTTCAACAAAAACAGTCGTACGTTGTCTTCACCACAATCATTAAGCACTACCGTGGATGAACAATGCACGTATCAGAAGGTGACCATAAAAGTTACATCAGCAATAGCCACAACATTATCCTTACATAACACTTAACAACACCAAAATATTGTACACAGAACGCAACTACAACAGTCAACAGATAACCGAAACATGACTAATTCAAACACATTAACTTCACCCGAATACCCTAACAACTGCCACAGTAGGGCTACTCTTTTTTTTTTGGGGGGGGGATGCCACCCTGCAGTACTCCTCCTCCCAGCAAAACATTTTTTTATTCACGGCGCAGCTGCCCCAGAACATTTCCAGCTCCCACAGATGCATAAGCAGACCCTGTCCTTATCGGTAAATGTATAGACAGACCCTGTCCTTATCAGCAAAAGCATAAGTAGACCCTGTCCTTATCGGCAAGTGTATAAGCAGACCCTGTCCTTATCAGCAAATGTATAAGCAGACCCTGTCCTTATCGGCAAATATATAAGCAGACCCTGTCCTTATCGACAAATGTATAAACAGACCCTGTCCTTATCGGCAAATGTATAAACAGACCCTGTCCTTATCGACAAATGTATAGACAGACCCTGTCCTTATCGGCAAATGTATAAACAGACCCTGTCCTTATCGATAATCTCATATTTTAAGGGGATTCCAGGAGCAACACTATGCACAAAATGAGTTAAGGTATTAGAATAAGGTAAAATATTCTTCATAACAGAACTGCAAAAAGAAGCAGCAGCTTCGCTGGAGCAGTTATTACCTGCAACTGTTTAATGACGGGCTGGGTCACTGATTAATATAAAAACTAACTGATGAGCAAAATATTGAGTACACGAACGTCTTATTGTTGACATACATATGTATAATGACTCACCATTCACTCTCGTAAATTCAACTGCTGATGAGTACAGCACAATAGAAAAAATTATAGTCGATGAAAAGATATTCTCTGATACCACCGCTATTATTGATTTGGATAATTGCCGGTGATTTTTTGATGGGGAATATGCCCATAAGCTGTAGGCATAGTACGGGACGATATATTTAAATATTCGGAGCAAACCCCGTAGAGTTTAGCACATGGTTCACTAACATCCCAGAAGCAGTTCGCTTTGTTATTATCCTCCATCCTGTAGAAATGTACATAATCCTATAGATATGCTGATTGTACCAGTCTAATTTTTCTGCTTCTCGTGTCCCAACTACAAATATATACATAACACCGGCACTGCTACATTGGAAAATAGCGGTTATCATTTAATTAGTAAGTCTAGCGCATTCAATTAGTCAAAAGAGCAGACATGGACGATATTTTGAGCCCCTCCCCCCGCCCGGTAACTGGTAACGGCATTGGTGAGAAAAGCAACGAAAACGTAGCATATTAACTCTATAAAGACCAGCGTCCTTCCTAGAGATCGTTAGAAATAAGGCTACTTCTACAAGAAGGGGGCATTTTAGTTAGTCCTTATAGTGTTAACAGATATATGACGCCTATTTAGGCTGGATGAACAAATAAGGGCGCAGAAAGTTGAAAAACGAGAAGAAGAATAAATAAATATCATTAGAAGTAGGAATAGAAATAAGAAAAATAGATACGAACGATAGTTGTCGTGAAGGCATCCATGAGACTAGGGCAACCTGTGGGATTGAAGGATAGAAGATGTACATACAAATTAGTGAACATTGTACCTACCCGATCGTTAAAGCAACAATACTCAATATTTTAAAACTTCGCTAATTTTTTTATCAACAGTCACCTACTAGTATTTTTTTTTATTTATCAAAACTGATTGTAGGAAAGAATTCATTTCTACCCAACCACGAGTGAAACTGTAATTTGAAGAGCTAGAAAAAATACATGAAATGCTTCATATGAGCAGCCGTTCCTAGACTCAGCACAGCCCATTGACTCGTGTAACAGTCGACAGACGTATTACGCTGACATTGCTACTGTTACACTTGGTGGTGCAGCTGATTCAGCAAAACCTTCCTTATAGTCAACACACAGCAAGTGTGATGCTGGTCAGAGCTGGCACGTGTGCTGCTCAGCACTGAATGGCCTCCAGCAGCGGGCACAAGTCAGGTGACGAAAGGGACCAATTCCTTATTTGTATGCCTAAAATGATCAATTATAATCAGGCCTTGATGTAAGAATTAGAGTGAACTAGAAAGTTACTTTGAATATACACATAATAAACACACGTGAAGTTTAACACATGCACTATGCACGATTTTAACATTATTCAAATAAATTATATATATTCCCCCTTACTTCTATGAACCAAAACATCACCCCCCCCCCCCTTCACCTTTTTCATGGTACTTACCTTCTCCCAGTCCGACAGCAGCTTCGGAAAATTCTTCATAAAATCTGTAAAAATACCAAGCTGTATTTGCACTCTTCATTGATTTGCCGGCAAAATTAATGCCGAGGAGCTTGACTTGAACGGAACTTTAGGCAGGTGCATTGGGTTTGACCGGTGACTTGAATTCCAGCAGTGAACTCTTACTAATGCAGCCTCTGTACTTCAACAAACTCAGTCCAACGCCCTAACATATAGTGCTCAGCAGTCTCAAGTGCAATCGAATTGCTTTTCACACCTGCAACACGCGAAGCCTATGCTCTGGTCAGCATTTCCGGACAAGTCAATCCTCGTGTGCTTAGATTAACTCGACTTCAACGAATATTTCCACAAAAAAAAAATCCTCTGAGTGCTGGAAACTTTCTATGCTTTATTCCCTTAAACTGCGTCTCAATAGTTCTAAATTTTTCTCGAAATAAATGCAAAAAAAAGTTCATCAGAAACGAGGATTTAATTTTGAGGGCAGTCAAAAATTCAGCTAGGCAGTAGAACAAGCTTTTGATAATTATACAATAAAGATACAACGAGATGCACTGTTATCACACCATAGGGCACACACAGTCGGTATTGTAAACAACGAGGCGATAACACTACAGTATGGAACTGCTCTTTCTGCACAAGCAGCTTGGGTAGAACAGACCCACTAGTCATTTCAGAAAAGCTTGAACGCAAAACCGCTGAGTGTCGCAATTTTCTTTACGAGATTTTGATCTGCCGGGTCAAGGTTAGAGTCCAATTAAATAGGTGCACGCAGTAGCCACAGGAAGCCGTAATTTCTGCAGTTCGTACATAAAGAAAACATTTTGAATGGGCACATTCACAATAAGTTGATCCAATACGGTGTGGCTCAAAAATGCTGTCGTGCCAATGGCATTATTGAAGTAACATCTTTATTATATTCCTAGCTTAAGCCTCCCCACCCACAGAGTACACTGTGATCCAAAGAGAGGAAGAAAGAAGGGACATAAAGAATGTCAAGAGAAACGTGGAACTCATGCACGAGTCAACGCGCATGGGAACAGCAAGTCGGGAAAGAAGAGGAAGAACAGAATAAAGTATGAGCAAGTAGGAAGCCACACACGAAAGACAGACGTCCCGAAGGCCTAGCAAATGGCTAAGGTAACCTACATGAACCCCCTGGGTCGCCGGGTGAAGTAGGTAATCATCTAAAATCACTAGCCCAGTGAAGAGCTCACAATAATAATTTTCATCGTAAATGAAGGGCAATCATACTTGTGATTTAGCGCTAACTCTCGTCTCTTTTATAGTGCCTGAATGAACCATCTTTCTTTGTAGGACTAGCCCTATTAGCAGTGCCCACAATTAGGTACACTAGGTAAGAAAGGGCGAATGGTTCAGGAGGCAGTAGGTACTGAGAAAGCAAAACACTGACCTTCAGTATGGAAAAGCGCTTCTGAGCCGTGGAAAATGTGGTCGTTTTCTTTCGTTTTTCCGTCGCTGTAGGCGGCAGCTGCAGAGCGACGTCGCACCGTCCACACATAGAAGGATTGGATCGCACTTTAAAGAATTGTATTCTGCATTAAAGTTAATGATATTGCCAGACCTGTAGAAGTACCGTGGGAGATAATTAGAAACCATTTATTTCATATTCTAATACTATCACAGTATATGACCATCCCCGAGAAGTTTCTCCCGTCTTATACTGAATGAACACGCGAACAAATCCACCGTCTCTGGCAATACAAATATGATCCGTCGCAAAGCTGATACATAGCATACAGACGTAAGCAAAAGACAGAAGTTGATCTTATAATAGATACGGTAAACTTAGCTTACCGTACGTGGATGTTGCATGTAATTAGGAAAAGGAACCCTCGGGAGTAAGGTATGTAAAAAAAAAGCGGGAACCGTTACAGGGAAGATCACTGCACATGTTCACACTTCACAGTGTGTTGGAAAAAATTGACAGAAGTGCGAAGACTGTCAGTAGGAGCAAGAAAATGGAAGAAAGCAAATTGGGCACGAAAAATGCCTCGAGGCCAGACACTCAGACTGTATTGGTCGCACTTGTGACGTGCGAATTCCGATCAAAACTGGTGGTGACGCAATGGCCACAAAGTATTCTAATAGTTTCGCTGTTCGGGGGGCGAGATTATCCAACAAAATGCCACGTCACATCCGAACTGTCACCGGTACAGAGACTGTGAAACTTAAAAACTTACTGGACGTATACTTACTGAAAGTGCCAGATAAACCTGCTGTAAGCGGCTACGTGAACTGTAGGAATAACTCGCTGTTAGCCATCCCGCTGGTCACGGACTGCAGCATCACCTCTGCACAAGACGGGTAGCGTGCATAACGCCACCTGGACCTCGTCCGAAGTATCATCAAGGTAGTCAAGGTAAGGTACGACCTCACTGAGGCTAAGATTACCCCAGAGTACCCCTGTGGGCGCCACTCTCCATCAACTTTAGGGTAATGACCAATGAGACAAAACGACAGTTTCCGTCACAATGAAGCGCAACTATTCCACAAATATTGTCTAATGCAGAATTTCTTTCGTAATGTCACGTGACTCTCGCGTCATTGGACGTCATCCTGACGTCAGTCTTCTACCGGAACCATAGAGCTTCCAGTAGGTAGCTAACACTGTAATCAGAGTAGCAGTGAAACAGCTGTAACTGGTGCAGCAAGTCTCGTTACTCGAATGTAAGTCTTTCTTGGAGAAAGCTTGTGGAATAACCTGAACAACAAATGCTATCATTTTTAATAATTGGTAATAACGGTTAACGTATACGCACATTACGCATCGGGAGTTCTATTCATGGAAATACTCTACAGGAGCAAGTTTTAGTCTAGGTTCTTTAACTTCTTTATTTAATTTTTCATATTTTCGGCTTGATTATTGAGTCACTCGAATAACGAAGTCACCAATACACACAGAGGCATTACCTACTTTTAAGAATTTGTTAATCACGCACTTCGTTACTCACTCCTTAGGGTCCCGGATGAGACACACGATGGGGGAGGCAGGAGGTATTACTTTTGTAAATGTAAGATGATCTTTGGTCAGCAACGTAGTGCCGTCCCCGGGGGTTTGATGTTCTCCTCTGTATCCTGCATGAATGAAAATACAGCATCATTATTACAGCGCTGCGTGGCCAAGCGGAAGCTGGCTGTATAGCGAACAGTACGGGTTTCTATCAACATGTTTCAGTGCGCAATTTATGTGCACCAAGATTCGTATTCAACTTCCTTGGCTCAATCAATACCATGGCTGAGTGCAAGGAGGTTTAATAGATGGTGTGATCACGACTATAAGAAAGATTTCTATTATAGGAACTTTTCGGAACAAACAACTTACCTATCTACGAATCCATGCTTCTTTTAGTGATTTGAATGCGAGCGATCAAAGTACTACAGCGTAGGTGTCAGCGCAAGTACGTACTGAAATAAACGTGACTTATTCCAGAGTAGGTGTAGTTAAATTATTGAACATTTTTTTATAAAAAAAAAATAGGACTAGACGAACATACCTAGCTTGTAGAGTACGACGTCGTTGTATACAGAGCCGGTGAAGATACCTGTGGCCCCCTCGACCAGGTAGCGTACCCAGGTGTTGCCTGAGCGAGGGTACGACACGAGGTACATGGGAGGAATGTTCGTACCAAGCCGTACCTCGTATCTAGATCACAATCAAACATGATCATTTTTTAAAATTACAATCGCTTAACTGGTAATCTAAAATAGAAGGAAGAAAAGACATGTAGGTTGTATGGCAAGCAAAATAAAGAACGAAAAACACGCCAAGAATAAGACGGAAGGACGAAGAGTAGCACAAACAAGGATTGTTAACGAAATCACAAAGAAGAAGACGCAGCACAGGACATTAGGACTGCAGTGATAGTAATTACAAAAAACAGTAAGGTACGTTAATAAGTGGGATCTGGACCTCTATAAAGAACACACAAAATAATAATAAGTCTTATATTATATTGGTATTTTTTGCGAATTCGTCAGTGATTTACGTAATAATTTGGTGAGTTTATTTATATCTACTTCTTCATTATCCTGCTTCATGACTTCAGCAGTGAGTGCTTGAAAGAAATTATATTGGGAAAATGTTGTTGATACTTAAAAATGGAGTAACTTCTTTACATTTAACTGATATAAGGCACAGTGTACACCTAATCACCTAGTATGATAACTAAAAGAACCTTTGGAACCATGTGACAACAAGAAACTTTTTTTTAAGATAAAAAGAATCCACACATATAGCTATGGCACTAGGTACACATAACCAGGAAGACCTACCATTTTTAGTTCTTAGTTAAGACTTAAGAAATCAATAATTTGTGTATATTGGTTTCATTACTTGAAGTAAGGCCACCGAGACGGCCTTGCCTATTTGTCCTTCTTGAAAAGAGTACCTCGCACACTGAGGATCAGTTTTCCACTGCCGGTAGACAGGATACCGTCTGGTGTCTTGAAGAAAAGGTTGGTGGTCGGGTATGGTGGGGAGACTCTCCAGGGCGCGCTTGTCCCTGATGGTCCTGAGCTCCCTGCAGACATGCAGTTATTATTGCCGGTCACAAACTGAGCCGGACTGAGCTTGAGGTCTACGTAATCGGTTTGAGATTGACGTGCGGAAAAATCGATCTTAAGTGTAGTGCAGCCGATGCTAATGAATGAAATTTTTGACTAGGCAAGGCCAATGAGAATAGTTCATAATGATGAAAAAGTCTTGGTTAATGACATCTTAACGTCGAGGCTACACTATGCAAGCGCAAGCTCAACTTCTGAGCGGTCATTCAGCCCGCATGCGGTTTACCTAAAGTACTTTCCAAAGGTATCTTTGCTGGAGACTTTCATCGTGTATCAGAACAATGTGCACGCTGTACGTCCACTCATTAGTTGAACGAACGGTAGCCATAGTGGCGCCCCAACCGAACACACCGTCTAATCAACAGGTCATAGTCTCGCATCAAGTCTACCGAGATGAACATCATCTGCTCCAATTTCCTTAGATAGTACGATACTTGGAAACAAGCAACTGTTAGCGTTGATATAGAATGTGTGAAACACAATGCCAATAGCTTGTGTATTTTTTTTTCTTAAATACTCTACCTACAGAAACTGTAAATGCATTATTGGATATTCAAAGGACATATATGATCTAAACAGAGGCACCAATTTATGAAGTTTTGCGAAAAAATTATAAGGGGTTATTAACTTGTCTATTTTGGGATAAGAATTAGCTGGCTGCGCGTAACCCATGTCCAGTAATCAAGGCCGCTGAATTCATCTGTAAAAGAACAGCAACAAGAATTTTTTTTTTCACGTGGTGCGGTGATTAAGTTGTGTAAAAAATAACATTTGTCGTCTACAAATTACCGAAAAATATGATAACTACAAAATATTATTTCGCATTGTAAATGGCTATGGCCTTTAACTGTATAAAGTATAAGGATGGTCATTATCGCAAGTCAGTAGGCATTCTATTGTTTCATTTAAAAAACCAGCAACGGAGATGGTCGGGTGGTTGCAGTTGTACGAGTCTTCTGCCTTTGTCGCCATAGCTCTGACTGTGTGCAGTCGACTGCAGCCGTACGCTTTTCTGAGCCATATTGATATTTACTAAAGAATGTGCAGCACGAACCTCCGCACGTGGGTTTCCTAGTCGGGACGAGCGGTCAATGAGACTTTACCTCTAACATTTAATTTAGATGACCAACAGCGTAAAATAGTGAAACAAATTTACACCCACACAAGATATTCAGGGCGAGCCAAAACTATGTCAACACATATTTCTTCATTTCATTTCTTCAATTATTACGATGGCGCATTGAGCAAGAGTGCGGAAAGCGTTTCAAAAGCAAATTTGAGATAAAATAGGCAAATGAAACACGTGCATGCACCGAAATTATACAAAAAGGAAGAAATTGACATTGAAACGAAAGGAATCGAGCCCTAATTGTACAAATGGCAGCCGCTACAAGAAATATATTGAAGGAGATGCAGCATTGATCATGACTGGGGATAACGCTGCCAGTAGAAATTTAAGGTGAGATGGACAAATGAAACTTGTGCATGCACCGAAATTATGTAAAAAGGAAGGAACTGAGATTTAAACGAAAACAATCGAGCCATAATTGTGCCATTGGCAGCCGTTACAAGCAATATAACGGGCAGGGGTTCTCAACAATGGATAACCGTACTCCCTGCAGGTACGAGATGATCTTCCAGTGGGTGCAAAACTTTGAATAAATAACTTGGACATTTAAATTTGTTGACAAATTTTGTATAAATTTCATTCTCCATCATCAGAAGAGTTATTATTAATATATATATTATTGTTCTTGTAGGGTGTGCGAGAACATCGTAAAAGTTTTCCAGGGGTCGGTCCGAATCTTTTCCAACCCTTGACGACAAGATCTAGCTCGCTGCGTACTTATGTCGACCCCCAGGAAGGAGGTTTGAGAGTTCACCCGGTGAGACTTTTCAACTCGCCTAAGTTTAGTCCCGAGACGGAAGGCAAGCCGTTCTTGTAAATGAACGGAGGACAGTAAGCCTGCAGCAAGCGTTTCGTCATTCCAGACCTGAACTCAGTTGGCGGGTCCACGGTGCATGTCATGTGCCATAGAAGCATTCACATGGCCATGGGACCATTTCAGCTTCAAAGATGTACCTATTTGATGTGCCACTAGGTGATGAGTTTCGCCATCAGAACAGACACCTTCCTTATATCGTTATGGTAGTTTAGGTCGCCATTCACTTGTCTACCTTTGACAAAAATATTTATGGCCCAAACTAGGCCAGTCTGATAGCTCACTGTCAGTGGAATGTGGAATTTCTAACATCGGCCAGCACAAAGCTGCACGTGTTCCTGTGAACTTACGGAGCTTAGGCAGCCCGCGTGCTGCTTTGGCCCTATTTTCTACACGCGGCACCAGTTTATGTAGTTGCAGTGGAAGGGTTACTAACGCAGCAATGCTAGTCGCCTAGGGCCTCATTCTTAGTAAATTTTCTCTGTTTCTTCTGCAAGGTCTCGTGCTTAACGCGAAGCCATATGAGTTCTAAAGGTTTCAAAAGTAGCGAGAGCGCTTCTACTTGCAGTAAAATAAGGCGCAAAGCATCTCCAACCACATACAGCACGGCTGTTTATTCAGATGCAGCACAGAACAAGGAAACAAAAAAGGCAACTGAAGAATAAACACCCATGCGGAGGGACCCTTCCGTGGCCTACCATACGGGACCAGAAGGCAGCCCCATGGAGGGGGAAGACTGTTTCCCTATCCCGTTATTATTTTGTTCGTTTCCCATAAAATGGGAAAAGTGTTTTCCCTATCCCGTTATATTTTGTAAGAGTCTCTAGGGATGTCGCTAACCACCACTCGGCGGCAAACCACACGAAAGAGAAAGGGAAGTGTAAAGTATCTACCTAACTTTATATCTAACCTCATCAGCAGGAACAGCGCCAGTTGCAATATCTCCGGAGGAAAAGGCACGCCGTACAGCCACTGCATGGGTGAGTAATGTCCAAAAATATTCTGACAAGAAAAGGGCTCGCCAGAATATGCCCGTAGGCCAAGGGTCTTAAAAGCTTTTATATCATAACACGCTAAATGTAGGCAAGTTTTTGCAATGGTCTCATAATATTAGTTCCAACCCGTATTACTTCAGAAATTCTTTACTGTAGGATATACAGTATTGGCATTTCCGCCTACAGCTCTGGTTCCCACCTGTGGTACGCGAACAGTTGTAGCTCTCGGAAATAATATAGTTCTTTGCTATTCATTTGCATCTTTTTATTAGTGAATAAATTGCGATCTGATCCAACTGAGCTTTCTTAGATCCACATGGAACATGGCGATAGTACGAGACTTGCAAGCAGTACATACTCGGTCACACAAAGGTTGGAAACCCCCAGTTTTAGAGGTTGGGAACTCCCCGTTTTAAAGCTTGGGAACCCCCAGTTTTAAAACCATTTAACAAATTATTGTGCAATGAAATGAAGAGAAACAATCTTGAGCTTCAAAATGAGCTGTAAACTTGTACGCAACATTAGATCAAACTGCAAGAGACGGACTATACTCTGTCCATTTTATCAAGGCATTTTAGGCGAGGACAACGCGCATGGGAACAGCAAGTCGGGAAAGAAGAGGAACAACAGACAACAGTAAGATCAGTAGGAATATTAAACCTGTAGGTACTGTATAGCACATACTCACTTGTACATCACCAGCAGCACAGTCGCAATGAATACAACTGGTACAACGCAGTTACACCTGGTGCGGTACAGCATGGTACACATGGGATACACAGCTCTCGGTGACAGTTTCATATTTCATTCGTGCATCATTTGTGGAAATTACGATAACGTTATGTTAGGCAAGGCGAATGAACTTTTTTCTTTCCGGAACTATTTGGCTGCTCTGAATATATACATTGCGTTTCTTTTTTGTCTGGACAAATTTCAGCCATAGGTAGAAAAATTTGAAATAAGTCGATTTTCATGAATGATAAAATGCCCTAAACTCCTTAGTTTTCGAGTTATAATGACTTAAAGAAATTTAAAGCCGTAAGTAGGATACTACGTGCGCGCCAGTGTTTTCGCTATATTTACAGTTCAGCACGTTTTCCGACCATATTTCTGCCCATGCGTTTACACTGTATCGATGTTAATTATTTGGGCGAATGACAAGAGGATTGTTTAACTTGAGCTCAATGATGATTATTGCGAATGTTAAGTACACCATCGCGAGTGAAATACGCTTCGTCTGTGAAAAGAATCGGTTTGGAGCAGCAGGGATCCCTTATTCGCAGCTGCATGAACCACTCAAAAAATTTTACGAGAGGTCCAAAATCTGGAGGTAGCAACCCTTGCATTTTTTGGAAACGACACGGATGTAAACTCTGACAACGTAGTGTCCGCCATATTATGTTGAATGCTAAGTTTGAAACTGCAGATATATTTCCTAACCGTAGTGTACTAGCAGTTTTTATTGTAAAAATATGGTAATGTAAACTGCTTTGGTGGGGTCGGAAACGTACTAAACTATCAAAACTAGCGCTAACATTGGCGCGCACGTAGTATCCTACTTGAAGCTCTAAATTTCTTTAAGGCGTTATAATTCGAAAACTAAGAATTTTTTTTTTTATTCTTGAAAATCGATTTGAGTTTTTCACCCATGGTTGAAATTTGTCCGAACACTAAAACACCCTCTATATATAAAATGTTATTATAGCCCAGAACTTTTGAAACGCATCCATGACATCTGTGGGGAGGGGCGAGGATTGTTGTTCAATTGATGAGTCCGTCCCAGTATTTTAATCGCGGGCAATTCATAGACTACTTTCATTCACAAGAATAAGTATATCCAGGAAGCAAAGAATGCAACTTACGCAAGTTACGCTCTTTGCTTCCTGAGTATATCTGATGCACTCTGAATATGCATTAATATTAAATCGTTTCCACATCCCCAAACAAAGCACTCTCAATATGTAATAAGCGCGAAGGTTATTATAGCTTTGTATTCTACAGTCACAACCTTCGTAAATTTCATTTGGTATGTTCATCAGTGCCACATTATCGCATCACTGGATTACTGAACTAGGTATTGCTATTATTAATAACTCCCAACAGTAACTTTAATAAATAGATGCTTATTGATGTTTATAAATGATCATTTAGATATTTATCAGAAACTTAACGCTGGCGTTATTTATCCCATAACTGACGCTAACGTTATTGAACTCAAACTGCCGCTTCGCTCTCTTTTCTCCAACTTATGCAGCACAAGGCCCACGTGAAACGATTAATATCTTCTGCCTAATCATAATCTTCTGAGTTTTTCGGCAACGTTCTGTTTTGTACGGGAGCAATACAAACAACACTACACACCACCGAGCCGCAGCCCACACTGCACTGAGACTGCAGCACAGTAAACAGAAGATGCTTATTTCTTTTTACTATGGACTGCAGTGCTCCCACTCAGGACCCACTGGCACTGATGTTTTTAGAAATTCCCAAGGTCCTGCCCCAAATTTCCCAAGATCGAAGAAAAAAATCCCAAGGTCTACTATAATAACAAAATATTGAAGAAATATGATACTGACGTTGTTTTAGTCATGAATTTCCTTTTCATCAATGTCTACAAATACAGCGACAGTTTTGTTGACCTCTTTCTCCTACTATCCAGCAGCGCATAAACTACGTCTTCTTTATCAGTGTCAAAATAACGCATCATAACTCCCAAAATTTGAGTTACTGAAAATTTCTGCTTCTAACAAATACCATTTAGGAATAACTTTTCCAAAAATGCAATTTCATTTTAAATAACATGGACAATTAAAGTTAGTTTCATTGCAACAGACCTACAGCTGGAGATCTCACTGTCGGCCTCAGGGAAGGCTATTTTACACATGATGCCAAAGTGGTTAGCAAGGGAAAAACGTATACCATGTTCGGCGAAGAATCCAACAATAATCAATTCACTCTTTGCTACTTGTTCTGAGCGCATGGGTTGCTTTTCATCAAGAAACTGAGTGATATCCACAGATGATTGAGCGCTTTGAAAGTTTGTTTTATGGTTTACCGATTCTTTGTGATTCAGTATTGCCGACTGATTCCCGTTTTTTTATTGTGAATTTGCAGCCTTTACAATAACGGCCCATTTGAATTATTTGTCCTGTTCAAGCCAGTCTGCAAATTCACGATCAGTTAGCCACTGAGCTTCATTTGTTTGGTTGTACGACTTAGTTTTCTTTTTTGGAGGCGATTTTATTATAAAGGGGCAAACGAAGATGGATTCAATTCACTGTTAAATATGTTTACTACAGCGCTTAGTGCCAGGCTGCCAGAACAAAATACGGCGAAATCAATTGAACAACTGACGCGCAAAGTGTTACTATTACCTGCTTACAGCCCTACAATGAGGTAACGCAATAAAACGAGAACTGTACGATGAACGAAGCAAGAGCTGCACAGTGGCTTTTCCCCAAAATTGTTTTACGTACTTATAATCGCTGGATGCCTGAGCGGGTGAGCCAAACCTTGGCTGCACGGAAACAGATCGAGTGATCAAGGTACTCGCATCACAGCTCAATGTAATGCGGTCGTGTGTACTGTCTGCGCTCAGCGAATGTGCCTCTAGCTGTACATGCTATGCCACAAGCCTTAATTTTCTCTGTGATGAAGCATCACAGTCCGTAGAGGTTTTAAGCGCTCACGATAAGAAATAAAATGCACGTATATTTAATAATATTTTCCTCTGTACAAAATCAAGAATTCGACAAGTCTGGAAGAAAATTCCCAAGATCCCAAGCTCATCGTCGAAATCCCAAGATCTTGGGAAAAATCCCAAGCAGTGGGAGCCCTGCCCGGGCCGGCGGGCCGGGCACACCGACGCCGGCGG
>LQNS02277998.1:3088242-3099190 GCA_001587735.2 Parhyale hawaiensis | reverse complement strand
AACGGCCCAGAAAAACTTGGTCCCAGTTATCACCAGACCTTTGCCCGACATTGATGATAGGTTACACTGATAAGTTAATAAAAGCCCTCTCAAAACGATACACCTTTTTTACCAAATGCAGTTGGATTATTTTAAACTTATTCCTCACGGTCATGGGATTTCACTACCGATAAAAATGCAAGAAGGTTTACTTTTTTTACCTTTGGATATGCATAGTAACTATTATAATTCAATGACCTGTTTAAAAAAATCACTCATGACTCGTACGTATTTTTGAATTGATCAATTTCCGCCATCGCTTGAAATCCCGAGCAACGCAAGGAGAGAGTACAGCGCGGGAAAGTTTTGATCCACAGATGGTAGCGCTGGAAAAATTGAATTTTACGCATCACAAGATGCAACGCCGAAACGAGAGTCGACCCTACTGAAGACAATCTCTACTGGCCGGCGAAAACAAGATTTTTGTGGCATGACATTTTATAAATTTCAATCACAAGCGAGAACGTTGCCTGTTTAAGCCGTGTTGCAAGTATTAAAACCACTCAAATACGCTAAACGAGCAGAACACTCCATAATCCGTACTAAAACTGAATTCTTACAAGTTTCAGGGATAATCGATTAAGAGTTCTCACTCGAGACTCGATTCGACGGGTCGAAACCAAAGCATCTGATGACAATAACAAACAAGTCAAACCTTCAAGTGTTAGTTTCACCAGTCAACTGAACGCGCCTTAATACCAATCAGTGCTACCCGACTACAAACGCTTTTCCTCGGACGAATATAATGGAACGAAGAACCCTTTTAGAAAAATAAGACAATTTGGTTTAATTAGGGTAAAGTTGGAACTTTTCTGCAATAGCTGACACTAGCCGTAAGCCAGGGGCGGCAGTCCCCGTCCCTCCAGCAGCTTCGACACCCTCGCGACGGCGCGGGTTATGGCCTCCAACTGGTCTGCGCTGTAGGGGTCGAACTGTTGGAAAAGGTAGTCAGATATTAATGGCAGCTGTGGCTGATGATGTGAGTTCACACGACAGTCTTGTGGGGCTTCATGTAGGGCCGGGTTTTAGGGGCACTGGGGGCAAATGCCCCCTCTGCAAGAAAGGAACAAAAAATGTAATAAAAGCACGTTTCATTATGCAGCGACAGCTTTATCTTGATGCCCATGAGGCCCGGATTCATTTACCCCTCCCCCCTCTGGCGGTAAAGCGGGCCCTGGCCAATGCATAGCGTTCCGAGTTCAACTGCTGAGCTGTAGGGCTGTTGAAGAGTGCGTAAATTTCTGTGTTCTGATTGACTCCAACCTTGAAGAAATATCCAAAACTCTACAGTGGTACGTGCAAAGTAAACTGAATGGACGGCTAATAATGTACTGTTTTGGTAGACACATTGTGGCTTTTACAAATTATCATCAAAACTTTAGAACCAAAATTTTAGGTGTGTGAACCAGTCTTTGAATATCCAGTTGGTTTGCTTTTATATTAGAAATTCTGACTGTAATTAAGAAACATATCGTTGCGAACGAATATTTCATTTTCATTCGCCCGGCATATATCGGACTGGCTTATGTTAGTAAGAGATACAGCTCGACGAGCAGAATGTATCCTTAACATGTCTTTTAGAATTTACAGTCGTCAAAAAAAATCCACAATGCGCTATAGAAGTATACGCTCAGCATGTACTGTTTGATACACCAAGTGTTCATGGTACTCAGCAGTATTCACTGAGGATCTTCATCGACACCGAATTGGAAAATTATGGCCAATTATAGATTATTATCGATGTCGTCCGTAAAGAGTTTGAATAATTGCCCTTAAGTTTCAGGCATGATAGCGACACAACTGAATTTTAAATAATGTTTCAATGAGTATCTAAGAAAGATTAGTAATACTAATAACTTCGTCCATTCCCACAGCCTAACATGCATTGCCTTTCTTTGAGTGATACATGAATCCTAACAACAATCACTGTGGGAAATTCTTGGCAATGACGTATTAAGAGTATGTCTCACATTGGGTTGGCCTCTGTTAACCGATCCCTGCAGGTGTCTAGAGAGACAGCGGAGCCTGTCTCCGTCTGGGATTATTTTCAGGAAGTGCAGAATTTTCCCCACTGCAGCCATGGTGTCGACCTTGACATCCTCATAGCGGAGGATGAGCGCCACAGGGTGGTGCACACACGCTACCGCCACCTGTAATATTTGATCTTTCTTTTCTGGGCTATAAATTTGTAGTCGAATAAACTTCATTAGGAGATAAATTACATGAATTAATTTTTTTCACCAAATTTGAACTTCTATTTCTGGGGGTTATTTTGTAGGCAAATAATCTTGACGAGGAGCTAATTTGTTTAGCTATTGGAGTTTGGGAGTTTCACCAAAAACAGTCGTACGTTGTCCTCACCACAACCATTAAGCAATACCGTGGATGAACAATGCACGTATCAGTAGGTGACCCTGAAAGTTACATAAGTAATAGCCACAACATCATGCTTACACAACTGATAACGACACCAAAATATTGTACACAGAACTCGACTGCAACAATCAACAGTTAACCGAATCATGACTAATTCAAACACATTAACCTCACCTGAATACCCTAACAACTGCCACAGTAAAACTACTCTTTTTTTTTGGGGGGGGGAGGGATGCAACCCCGCAGTACCCCTCCTCCCAGCCACACATTCCTTATTCTCGGCGCAGCAACACCTGAACATTTCCAGCTCCCACAGATGCATAAACAGACCCTGTCCTTATCGGCAAATGTATGAACAGACCCTGTCCTTATCGGCAAATGTATGAACAGACCCTGTCATTATCGGCAAATGTATGAACAGACTCTGTCCTTATCGGCAAATGTATGAACAGACCCTGTCCTTATCGGCAAATGTATGAACAGACCCTGTCCTTGTCGGCAAATGTATGAACAGACCCTGTCCTTATCAGCAAATGTATGAACAGACCTTGTCCTTATGGATACTCTCACTTTATTACGGGCGTAGAAGTAGGAACGCTACGCACAAACTGAGTTAAGGTATTAGAATAGGGTAAAATATTCTTCACAACAGAACTGCAAGCAAAAGCAGCAGCTTCGCTGAAGTAGTTATTACCTGCAACGGTTTAATGACAGCCCGGGTCGCTGATTAACACGTTAACTGCGGCAGCCACAGCCGGGAGTAGGTACCAGTGCTGAGATTACAAGTCGTGACACGTTAGTTTGAGTGCAGCCAAACCTGTGCGGTTGTGTGCTACTCTGTGGAGGTGAGTTGAACATTATAAAAATTAAAACAGTGACCCACCGGAGGACACCCGCAGTAGGAAGATGACCTGAGTGTCCCACATGTGGACACGTCGCAGTTAACGTGTTAAGCTATAAAAACTAACTGATGAGTAAAATATTCAGTGTAACATACGTCTTATTGTTTAGATTGGATTAGATAGGCGGCAGTATACGAACCAAAAGGCCCATTCCCAAAGAGACACCGGAACTTACGCCCCGGCCCTCTATGAGCTATTGCCCTTATGTTAGTAGGATATAGTAGTAGTGTTGACGTACATGTGTATAATGGCTCATCATGCACTCACGTAAATTCAGCGGCTGATGAGTACAGCATAAAAGAAAAAAATCATAGTCGATGAAAAGATATTCTCTGATACAACCTCAATAGATTTGGATAATGGCCGAGGATTTTTTGATGGGGAATATGCCCATAAGCTGTAGGCAGAGTATGGGACGAGATATTTAAATGTACGGAGCAAACCCCATAGAGTTTAGCACATGGTCACTAACATTCCAGAAGCAGTTCGCTTTGTTATTATCCTCCTTCCTGTAGAAATGTACATGATCCTATAGATATGCTGATTGTACCAGTCTAATTTTTCTGCTTCTCGTGTCCTAAATACAAATATATACATAACACCGGCACTGCTACATGGGAAAATAGCGGTTATCATTTAATTGGTAAGTCTAGCGCATTCAATTAGTCAAAAGAGCAGACATGGACGATAGTGTGAGCAACGCCCCCCCCCGGTCACTGTTAACGACATTCGTGAGAAAAGCAATGAAAACGTTGCATATTAACCCTATAAGGACCAGCGTCCTTCCTAGAGATCGTTAGAAATAATGCTACTTCTACGAGAAGCGGGTATTTTAGTTGGTCGTTATAGGGTTAACGGATATATGACGCCTATTTAAGCTGGATGAATGAATAAGGGGGCAGAAAGTTAGAAAATGAGAAAAAGAATAAATAACTAGAGCACTCTCAGAGCGCATACCTCCGCCAAGCGTAGTAAAAAATTAAATTGGCTCTGAAACCGTAATTTTCTTTGTATAAACTCTAAAACCTAATCATCTGTGTTTTTTGATAGTAATAACAGCTTGTGAAATTTCTTGAAGATCCGTTCATAACTTTCCCAGTTATACTGCTAACAAACGTTATGAGAAACATGAGTCAAACATACAAACGAACAAACCGATCTGCACCAAAATTTAGTCATTAATGTCTTCCAGCATTACCAATAACCTCTATAAATTTCATAAAGATCCATTCATTATTTTTTAAGTTATTGTGCTAACAAGCATAAATTAAAAATAGTTACAAACGAACGAATGAACAAAAGGATCATTACCAAAATTTGGTCATTTACTCATTGCTATATACCTAACACTCATGTTAATTTCATCAAAATCTATCCGTAACTTTTTGAGTTATGGCATTGAAAAAAATGAGGCAGACAAACAAACAAACGGATGGACATATGTATCTTCATCAAAAGTTAATCATCTGTTCCTCCTGACATACCTAACAATCCCTGTAAATTTCGTCCAAATCGGTTCATAACTTTTTGAGTTATCTTGGTGACAGACAGACAATCAAAGAAACAAACAGGCAGACAAACACGATGAAAACATAACCTCCTTGGCGGAGGTAAATATCACCAGAAGTAGGAATAGAAAGAAGAAAAATAGACACGAGCGATAGTTGTCGTTGTCGTGAAGGCCTCCATAAGACTGAGGCAACTTATGGGATTGAAGGATAAAAGATGTATATAATGCAAATTAGTGAAAATTGTATCCCATCGTTGAAGCAACAATACTCAATAATTCAAAGCTTAGCTAATTTTTTTTATCAACACATACATACTAGGCACTTTTTTATTTATCAAGATTGATTGTAAGAAAGAATTCATTTCTACCAAACCAGGAGTGAAACTGTAATTTAAAGAGCAAACAAAAATCATGAAATATTTCATATGAGTAACCATTCTTATACTCAACATAGCCCATTGAATCGTGTTGCAGTCGACAGACGTATTACGCTGACACTGCTACTGTTACACTTGCTGGTGCAGCTGATTCAGCAAAACGTTCCCTATAGTCAACACACAGCGAGTGTGACGCTGATCAGAGCTGACACGTGTGCTGCTCAGCACTGAATGGTCTCCAGCGGTGGACACAAGGTCAGGTGATGGATGGAACCGATTCCTTATATGTATGCCTAAAATTATCAATTATAATCAGACCTTGATGTAAGAACTGTTGATGAAACTAGAAAGTTACTTTGAATATACACAGAACAAACACACGTGAAGTTGAAAACATAACTATGCACGATTTTAACATATTTCAAATAAATTATTTATCTATATATTCCCCCTTACTTCTATGAACCAGAAATCACCCCCCCCCCATCCCGGTACACCTTTTTCAAGGTGCTTACCTTCTCCCAGTCCGACAGCAGCTTCGGAAAGTTCTTGGCAAAATCTGTAAAAATACCAAGCTGCATTTGCACTTTTCCGCCAAGCGATATTGAGGGCGTCATTGACTTGCCGGCAAAATTAATCCCAAGGAGATTGACTTGTACGGAACTTTAGGCAGGTGCACTGGGTTTGATCGGTGACTGGAATTTCAGCTGTGAACTCTTACTAATACAGCCTCTGTACTTCAACAAACTCAATCCTACACCGTAACATATAGTGCTCAGCAGTCTCAAATACAATCGGAATACTTTTCACACCTGCAACACGCGAAGCCTATGCTCTTGTCAGCATTTCCGAACAAGTCAATCCTCGTGTGCTTAGATTAACTCGACTTCAACGAATAGTTTCCACAAAAAAAAATCCTTAGAGTACTGGAAACTTTCTATGCTTTTTTCCCTTAAACCGCGTCTCAATAGTTCTAAATTTTTCTCGAAATAAATGCAAAAAAAAAGTTATTCGGAAACGAGGATTTAATTTTGAGGGCAGTCAAGAACTCAGCTAGACAGTAGAACAAACTTTTGATAATTGTACAATAAAGATTCGACGAGATGCACTGTTATCACACCGTAGTGCACACACAGTCGGTATTGTAAACAACGAGGCGATAACACTACAGTATGAAACTGTTCTTTCTTCACAAGCAGCTTGGGTAGAACAGACCCACTAGCCATTTCAGAAAAGTTTGAACGCAAAACCGCTGAGTGTCGCAATTTTCTTTGCGTTTAAAACAATTTTATTGCATCTAGAGGCGAGATTTTGATCTGCCGGGTCAAGGTAAGACTCCAATTAAAAAGGTGCACGCAGTAGCCACAGGAAGCGGTAATTTCTGCAGTTCGTACATAAAGAAAACATTTTAAATGGGCACATTCACAATAAGTTGATCCAATACGGTGTGGCTCAAAAATACTGTCGTGCCAATGGCATCATTGAAGTAATATCTTTATTATATTCCTAGCTTAAGCCTCCCCACCCACAGAGTACACTGTGATCCAAAGAGAGGAAGAAAGAAGGGACAAAGAATGTCAAGAGAAACGTGGAACCCATGGACGAGTCAACGAGCATGGAAACAGCAAGTTGGGAAAGAAGTGGAAGAACAGAATAAAGTATGAACAAGTAGGAAGCCACACACGAAAGACAGACGTCCCGAAGGCCTAGCTAATGTCTAAAGTAACCTACAAGAACCCCCTGGGTCGCCGGGAGAAGTAGGTAACCATCTAAAATCAGTAGCCCAGTGAAGGGTTGACAATAATGATTTTAATTGTAAATGAAGGGCAGTCATACTTGTGATTTAGCGTTAACTCTCGTCTCTTTTATAGTACCGGAATGAACCATCCTTCTTTGTAGGACTAGCACTGTTAGCAGTGCCCACAGCTAAGTACACTAAGTAAGAAAGGGCGAATGGTTCAGGAGGCAGTAGGTACTGAGAAAACAAAACACTGACCTTCAGTATGGAAAAGCGCTTCTGAGCCGTGGAAAATGTGGTCGTTTTCTTTCGCTTTTCCGTCGCTGTAGGCGGCAGCTGCAGAGTGACGTCGCACCGTCCACACATAGAAGGATTGGATCGCGCTTAAAAGAATTATATTCTATATTAAAATTAATAATACAGTATTAACAGACCTGTAGCAATACCGTGGGAGCTAATTAGAAATCATTTAATCCAAATTTTAAGATCAACTACTGTGTTTTGCTCCCGTCTGCATGCTATGTATCAGCTTTGCGACGGATCATATTTGTATTGCCAGAGACGGTAGATTTGTTCGCGTGTTCATTCAGTATAAGACGGGAGAAACTTCTCGGGAATTTTATCTCGGGAATTTTATTACTATTACAGTATATGACCATCCCCGAGAAGTTTCTCCCGTCTTATACTAAATGAACACGCGAACAAATCCACCGTCTCCGGCAATACAAATATGATCCGTCGCAAAGCTGATGCATAGCATACAGACGTAAGCAAAAGACAGAAGTTGATCTTAAAATAGATACGGTAACATTAGCCTAATGTACGTAGATGTTGCACGGAATTAAGAAAAGGAACACCCGGGAGTAAACTATGTAAAAAAAGCGGCAGCCCTAACAGGGAAGATCACTGCACATGATCACACTTCACAGTGTGTTGGAAAAAATTGACAGAAGTGCGAAGCCTGTCAATAGGAGCGAGAAAATGGAAGAAGGCAAACTGGGCACAAAAAATACCTCGACGACCTCGCTGAGACCAAGGTAACCCCAGAGGGGCGCGGTAACCCAAGAGTATCCAGGGGGCCCCACTCTCCATCAACTTTAGGGTAATGACCAATGAGACAAAACTTTAGGGTAATGACCAATGAGACAAAACTTTAGGGTAATGACCAATGAGAAAAAACGACAGTTTCCGTCACAATGAAGCGCAACTATTCCACAAATCTTGTCTAATGAAAAATTTCTTTAGTAATGTCACGTGACTCTCGCGTCATTGGACGTCATCATGACGTCAGTCTTCTACCGGAACCATAGAGCTTCCAGTAGGTAACACTGTAATCAGAGTAGCAGTGAAATAGCTATATCTTGTGCAGCAAGTCTCGTTACTCGAATGTCTTTCTAGTAGAAAGCTTGTGTAATAACCTGAACAACGAATTCTATAATTTTTAATAATTGGTAATAACGGTTAACGTATGTGGAGATACGCATATTACGCATCGGGAGTTCTATTCATGGAAATACCCTACAGTAGCAAGTTTTAGTCTAGGTTCTTTAACTTCTTTATTTAATTTTTCAGATTTTCGGCTTGTTTAATGAGTCATTCGAAAACCGATGTCGCCAATACACACAGAGGCATTACCCACTTTTAAGAATTTATTAATCACGCACTTCGTCACTCACTCCTTAGGGTCCCGGATGAGACACACGATGGGGGAGGCAGCAGGAATTTGCTTGGTGAATGTCAGATGATCTTTGGTCAGCAACGTAGTGCCGTCCCCGGGGGTTTGATGTTCTCCTCTGTATCCTGCATGAATGAAAATACAGCATCATTATCACAGTGCGCCGTTGCAAAGCGGAGGCTGGCTGTATAGCGAACAGCACGGGTTTCTATCGAGATGTTGTTTCAGTGTGCAATTTATGAGCACGAAGATTCGTATTCAACTTCCTTGGCTCAGTTAATACCATGGCTCAGTGCAAAGAGGTTTAATAGATGATGTGATCACGACTATAAGGAAGATTTCTATTATAGGAACTGTTCAGAACAAACAACTTACCTATCTACGAATTCATGCTTCTTACGGTAATTTGAATTCAGTAATTTGAATGCGAGCGATCAAAGTACAACAGCGTAGGCGTCAGCGCAAGTACTGAAATAAACGTGACTTTTTCTAGAGTAGGTGCAATGAAATTATTGAACCATTTTTTATAAAAAAAAATAGGACTAGAGGAACATACCTAGCTTGTAGAGTACGACGTCGTTGTATACAGAGCCGGTGAAGATACCTGTGGCCCCCTCAACCAGGTAGCGTACCCAGGTGTTGCCTGAGCGGGGGTACGACACGAGGTACATGGAAGGAATGTTGGTACCAAGCCGTACCTCGTATCTAGATCACAATCAAACATGATCATATTTTAAAATTACAATCGCTCAACTGGTAATCTAAAATAGAAGAAAGAAAAGACATGCAGGTTGTATGTCAAGCAAAATAAAGAACGAAAAGCACGGCAACAATAAGACGAAAGGACGAAGAGTAGCACAAACAAGGATTGTTAACGTAATCACAGAGAAGAAGCCGCAGCATAGAACATTAGGTGTGCAGTGATAGTAATAATAAAAAAAGTAAGGTACGGTAATAAATGGGATCTACACCTCTATAAAGAACACACAAAATATTAGATCTTATATTATATTGTTATTATTTGTGAATTCGTCAGTGATTTATGTAATACTTTGGCGAGTTTATTTATATCTACTTCTTCATTATCCTGCGTAATAAGTTCAGCAGGCAGTGCTTCAAAGAAATTATATTGGGAAAATATGGTTGATACTTAAAAAAAAAGGAGTAACTTCTTTACATTTAACTGATATGAGGCACAGTGTACACCTAATCACCTAGTATGATAACTAATAGAACCTGTGGAACCATGTGACAACTAAAGTGGTGGCAATAATGATAGCACAATTCAGAATTTTTCGATATCTTAAAAAATACTACGCCATATCATGTGAAATATTGACATAAAATCCTTATTTCAACTAGTTACCTATTTCTTATCATAGTTTCCCTATAAACTATTTTATTAAACTTTTATGATGAAAAATATAAATTTGTGTCGGAATTTGGGTAGAAATAAAGATAGCACAAATTTAAAAAATTACATTTCCGCGTTACTACATCCAGTTACGAGAAGAAGAATATCAAAACAAACCGGCCTCGCCATATTGGACAGTTGCTCCTCACCTTGTAACCTCTATATTTGGAAATTAACCCATTTCTTAGCATGGGAAGACAGTGTGGGTCATCTGAAAAGGAAAAGGGTCAAATAAGCGCATTAAATGAAGAAGGATACACTATATCTGAGATTTCTAGGAAGGTTAGCAGATCTAGAAAGGTGGTGACTAACTTTTTGAAGAACCCAGAAGAATACGGAAAAAAGAAGTCTCCTGGCCGCCCTTCAGAATTGATCCCTACAGCCCGCCGCCGACTTCTCCGTGAGGCGTCTCGGACAGGAGAGGGGTCAAAAAGCCTGCAAACATCCCTGCAATTAAATGTTGCACCGAGAAGAGTGCGACAGATCCTGGGTTCAACTAAGAACTTCAGTTATAAGAAGAGAAAAACTGCACCAGCACTCACGAAAGCACACATGGCAAAACGCGAAGAATAGGTTCGAACCATGAAAATTGGTCTAATGTTATTTTTTCCGATGGAACATTTTAACCTACACGGACCTGTCGGTTCTCAATACTACTGGCATGATCTTAGAAAGGAGGACAAAATTTTTAGCAAACGACCTTTTGGTGGCGGATCCCATATGATCTGGGGAGCATTCTCCATCAAGGGCAAGGCGACTTTGGTGATGATGGAAGGTAGGCAGAATGCTCAGAAGTACACAGAGGTCTTAGAAACTAGTCTTCTCCCATTTCAAACTGATAAACATCAGCAAGAAGCGGTGTTTCAGCAAGATAATGCCGCCATTCACACAGCGAGGTTGACCACAAATTGGCTTAA
>LQNS02277998.1:3053102-3065749 GCA_001587735.2 Parhyale hawaiensis | reverse complement strand
ATTCCACAATATGGATAAACCTACCTTCAGAACGTTCCTTAGCCTTGCCATCAAAGATTCCTTCTTCATGTTTAATAATAGACTGTACAAGCAAATAGATGGAGTTTCCATGGGCTCCCCGCTTAGTCCCTCGCCGTCTATATTTCTCTCGCGCACAGGCAGAGTGTAGAATATGTATACCTCTCAAAGCAAAGAAGATGGTGATTGTGACCCCCGCAGCCAGGAATGAACGGGGACATACAGCGCGTGGTCTAAGACAAGCTAAATAACAGCTGACTTTTCCGAAAAGAAGAAGGTGATGATGAGCCAACGGGTCACGGTTAGCTTAGAAAACCTAAAACTAGATAGTATTTGTTCATTGCCGGGGAATTTCAAGGGGTATAACCTGAAAGGCTCCACCAGACCGTGAAATTTCCACGGATGCAGCTAGTTATGATTATTACCTAACATTACGTACGTATACGGGCAGAATGGGTTCCGCAAGAAAGACCGTGGTAGGAAGCAGCAAAAGTAGCTACTACGTTGTAAGTAAACTTATTGTCTCTATTTTTTTATACAGGCGTATCTAGTTTTCTTTCACTTGCACGCTATAAGATAAGATTTTCGAACTTGAGTATCTCAGCACAACGGCAGGCTACGGTTCAACTTTCGGTTGAATGATGAATCTAGGTAGTTACTCAACACAAAATTTGCATAACTCCTCCAGCCCAGCCCTGGCTATCAAGCAAAAGCACACAGTGAAACATTTTTTTACTATCAGCATTGCTGCAGACTAATGCCCGTTGTAGACGATAGTCTTTGTCCTGTGTTATCACTTCACAGCGTTCGAATGCGCTGCTGTATCTGTATACACAACAAATACGAGCACTGCTTTCTGAGACGACATTCACTAAAATTTGAAAAGACACAAGACACTGCACGAGTGACACTTAATAAACCAGCGGATACGGCGGTAAAAGTTATGATTTTATCGAAACTTACGGTAGACACACAGTCTTGTTTGCCACGACATTACGAAATATTCGCACACGTTGAAGAGAAAACATAGGACAAAAGACTAACGTCTGCACCGGGCTTACGACTCGCGTCAATGCCGTGAAGTGGAGTAACTTCGTCTGCAGGACGTCAATTTGTCTAGCTGTTATCGACGGCGAACGGTGTTTGTGACTCATTATTCTAGTAGGGTATGAAGTGCGCTATAGGTTAAACTATCTCGTGGATCGGTCCACTTTTAACAAATTGGGAAAACAACGACTCGACAAGATAGTCTCACTTTACGGTAGTCTACTTCGACGGTTGAAAAAACCGGCCAAATACCAACTCACATTTCACTTTCTAATTCACATACATGTCTGACGGTTGCACAATAATGAATGACAGACAAAAGCCCTCACCCTCGATTACATGCGCAGGTTGGGGGGTGACTGTGACGGGGGTAATGTGCGCAGGGGGCGGCGTGCCCTCCAGCAGGGCTTGCACCACAGCCATGGCGGGGGCGTGGACGGACTGCTGCCAGTCTGCAGGGTCCGTAGCGTCCACACAGTACATAGGCGGCACCTGGAAGAGGGTGAGGGGTTATTGATACGCCTCACCAGAGACAACACATTGCCTCGACTGCTTACTGAAATCGGGCGTTTAGCAACTGGAGCTGCAAGCCTACATACACAACAGATAGAAATGAATTTTAATAACCTCAGAGACCTCAAACAAAGATTAATTTCTTCGTTATAAGGAATGTGTTGCAAAGCAAAAAATATGAATTCACAATTGAATATCTTCAATGGGCGATGAATATCATATCTTCGAACGCCAAGAATAACGGAAGATTAATCATAATTTCCAGTCATATTAGAATTCATAGAAAAAATTGGCCCATAAATGCGACATATTACGCACTTCAGTATCACATACAACTGATTTTTTTCTCAAGTTAGTTATAGTTAGGAAGTTTAGGCCTCCGTTTCCGAGCAGAACGATATCACAGAGGAAAGAGCAAGGAACACATTGTATGCCAAGAGAAACTGGGAACCCATGCATTAAGGTGTTCCCACCACACAGGAACAACGCGCATGAGAACAGTCAAGTCGGGAAAGAAGAGGAAGAACAGATAAAGCATGAGCAAGTAGGAGAATGAAATCAGGAAGGAAGCAAAGTGGGCACGAAAGATAGACGTCCCGAAGGCCTAGCTAATGGCTGAGGCAACCTACACGAGCCCCTTGGGGTTGCCTAGCCCCATAGCATAGGATGGACGAACCTCAAGTAACCAAACCCTATGGCTTATGGCCCATCATATGCCTCCTGATTTTTTTTTCACCTTTGATTTTTTTCTCAACGATGCATTTGGCATTTGTAGCAATAACCCCAGAAATTGATGCATGTACAGCTCATCCCAATAGCCGCAAGAAAAGGGAAGGTATAGGCAAATCAACTTAGACTGTACCCTCCACTGGACACCCACACGCACTGGTTCATGCTGCTGATTTACGTCAACTGGCCCCAGGGGTGTTGTTGTTGTATTTACGTAGGGAGTGGCTCCGGAGGGGGTTGGGCATGTGGCGGAAGGTATGAAAAGGAAGGCAGGGAGCACAAGAGGTGTAACTACAGCTGGAGCCGACCACGGGTCGCTAAGAACTATGGCGCAGATATGGAAGGTTCCGCGACCCAAGCCGCCTTCCCCCTCCCCAGCTCCCAATTCCTGGTGAGGCAGGCGCCCCCACCCAACTCCGCATACCAAGCAATTACCGCCTCAGCTCACTGGATGCCACAAAGATCGCTAGTCAGGCCCGTCGCTCGATCCTGGCACCTTTAGTACGAAGCCAGGCACGCATTGCATGGTGCCATGGCTGCTGTTGTGGGGAGGTTAAGAAAATCCAGCAATACCGTACTACAAAATTGAAAATCACAGTAATACTACCCAGTGGAACCACATTGGTAGCCATGAACTAAAGATGCCAGGACAGCCGTTACATGATATTAATACAAGATTGAGGCTGATTGTGCAACCCCCCAAAACTGGGACCATCTTAAGCTGCACATCGTGGCTGTCCATGTCATTTTACATTACTGCCGAGGTACCTATATAGGCTATACTACGCCACTTTGTGGTTGCCTACGTTATATAACTTCATGGTTGCCCAGGTTACATCACTTCACTGTTGTTCAAGTTAAATCACTTCAAGGGAGCCTACATTACATCATTTCCTGATTACCTACGATGAATCACATCCTGGTTACCTAACTTGAATGATATTATGGTTACTGCCTACACAACATTTTATCATGGCGGCCTATGCCACTCAATGTAGCAAATGTTACATCGTTTCATGGTTGCCTACATTGCATGCTTTAATGGATGACTAAGTTACGTAGTGATTAGCTACATACATAGTTCAATAATTTAATGGTTGCTGGAGTTAAATCACTCCATGGTAGCCTACAATACATGACTCCACAGCTGCCAGTGCTACGGTATGGTATATCACTTCTCGGCTGCCAATGCTACTTAGGTACAGCACTTCACTGCTGCCAATGCTATATCACTTCACAGCTTCCAAGGCTAGATCACCACAAGGCTGCCAATACTACATTACCTCACGGCTTCCAACGCTCGATCACTTCACGGCTACAATGCTATATCACTTCACAGCAGCCAATGCTAGATCACTTAAGAGCTGCCAATGCTAGATCACTTCACAGCTACAAATGCTACATTACTTCATGACGCCCAGTGCTTCATCACTTCATTGCTGTCAGGTCTACATCACGTAACGGCTGCCAGCTGACCAGCACACCCATTAGCTTTGCTGACTGTTATGATCTTCTCGCATGGCCCCTATACCAAATGATTATCATAACTCCATTAACTGTTTATTTGGCATTTCATAACAAATCGAGGATACCACGAATTTGAGAAGCTTCTGTTAATCTGTTCTCCAATAAGAGACTATTTGTTTCATTAATGTGGAATCATTCTACTCTACTGTAGATGAAAACAGATGAGATTATAGAACCGTTTAAGCCTTCATCTCCACAACTAAGAAGATCTGACAGAGGAAGAAAGAAAGGACATAATAGCATATCGATGGAAAATTATAGCCCATGCATTAAGGTGTTCCCACACAGGAACAAAGCCCAAGGACACAGTAAATCGGGCAAGAACAGGAAGAACGGATTGAAGCAATATCAATAGGAGTAAGAAAGTGAAAGGGGCAAACTGGGCACGAAACACAGACGTCCCCAAGGCTTAGCTAATGGCTTAAGTAACCTACACAAACCCCTGGAGTCGCTGCTCCCCATAACATAGGATGGGCGGACCCAACAAACCTAATGCTATGGCCCATCCTATGCCTCCTGAGGAGCCATTTGATTGAGTAACCCAGCCTCAAGCCGGAGGGAGATTTATCAGCTGCCGAGGAGTAAATAGCGTTTGGTATCCGATAACGTCGAATATGTGCCGAGAAATTTCTGATTAGGTACAAGCTAAACCAGAGGGCAAATGGACAGCAGCAAGACAGGATGGCCAAGTGATTCACACACAACAGTGGCCAATGGTCAGACGAACATCAGCAGCGTACATACCTGCCGCTCCAGGACTGTGGTGAAGCGGTTCCTTACCCACTTGAGCTGACGCCGCGCGTACCGCCGGGTAGCCTATCAAATAAAAGTTGCTTCAGTTACTTAAATAGGCTAACAGCGGTAGCTATATTGCAGAAACACTTGGAGAAATATCATGTATATGAAAATATCAACATTATGAGCAGTAGGTACGTGAAACGCAGGACCTGCTACATCCAAAGTGGACTTATTCAAAGATACAACAAACAAATCGAACGGCTCATAGGAACTTTTCACTCCTCGTACATCTACCAACGCGTTTTTAAGCTAAAACGAAGGAATGGACGACAGACAGGTTTTGCAGAACTTGATTTAGCAAAATGTTTCGATATAAACTCCCATAGAACAGGAGGCTTCAGTCTTGTTCTATAGCTACTTACCAATATTCATACAATTCAAGTTCAAAAATAGACTTACCAACTTAAGAAGCGCAATTCCCTCCTCATAAAGCTTTTTCCCTTCCTTGGTTTGGCGCTTGTCAGGAGGCATCACGAGGTATTCGTGAAATTCTTTAAATCCAATGCTCTGGAATATTCCAAGCGTGTAGTCGGCAACTGGAGTCGAAGATTCGTTCGGGACATTCTGCCCCAGCGTTGCACTCTTTGATTGGAATTTTGTACAATTGTCGGTTGGGGAAGGAAGCGCAGAAGCATTACCGGTATCCTGAGAAGGTTTCTCTTTCTGCTCTGCTACCATAGATTCCAACTTGGGTTTCTTGGAATCGGGCAATTTTTCAGCAGAACGAAACCGCTTCAACGTCCCGTCAAGAACCTCGTGATCAGTTGTTGTTGTCAAAGCTGAAGCAGCAGCACCAGCCGGCGGCACAACCTTGTTGGGTTCTTCCAGACCACGATGTACCCCAGTGTGGGGGTTAGAATCACTACAGTCATCGGAGGATATCGCCTCACTGATGGCTTCGACAGGTCCAGTATCGTCTTTAGGCTTAATGGCCACATCCCCACCACCGTGTACGGTCCTCAGTCTGTCTTTGTTGTAAGCCTCATGGAAGTCCAGCAGTTCCGAGATAAGGCCGCGCTCCAGCATATCATCCACTCTCGCATCCAGACGGGCATCGAGCACCTCCTGTTCAACAAAAACTATATATATCTACCTAGTACCTACCTACAGTACCAACACATGCCACAAACATACTTTTCTTAAATACGATTCATCGTCCGAAAGACACCACTACATATAAATTAAAAACATACCCAGCACTTTTTTCTGCAACCTCTAGGTGAAATAATTATCATGTATACTAGAAGCATCAGTCGCCATGGTCTACAGCAAATTTGTAGCTACTTAACAGGAAAATATTCCAGGGAGTTTCTTCGTGGTTGTATTTCTCATCAGTGATATGATCACGGCTTGAAATAAAGAATTTTAGAGTTGTTGAGAAATTAGAAAAGAAGTGATATGAACAAAACTACAAGACTTATAAGTAGCTAACTCTTCTGGTATTAGCACATGATATAGGCTACGCACCTAAATCACTACTGTTGAAGCAGGAAATATGTATGAATGCTTTGTGTTTTAATGGTTATCTGAATGTCATACAGAGGATTCGTAGAAATTAGATAACTGCCTGGGCATTCTTAATGGGAGGTAGTGCCATAGATTGAAGCTGCTCTAGATTAGGTTAAGCATGTCTATGCGTAAGAGCCAAATTCGCCCTTCTTTAACTGAAGGTCAATAACAACATAGAAGTGTCTAGCTATACAGTTTCTCATCGCCTCAATGCAATCATAAAAAACTTATCATTTCATAAGCGTTAACCATTCTACCTGAGACTTGCACCCTGCAACAACTACATTGAGGAACCGTATACCGTTAGTTTTAATGATGCAATAGAAAGCTACTGAAGTAGTAGGAGCAGTACCTATTCTCCTAGTTTCATCATCCCTACCCACAGAGTAGCTACACTGTGATCCAAACTGAGGGAAGAAGGGACATAAGATTGTCGAGAGAAACGAGGAATCCATGCACGAGTCAACGCGCGGAAGAGGAAAGAACAGACCCAAGCCTTATCAGTAGAAGTATCAAGATACGAGGATGCAAACTGGGCATGAAAGACAGACGTCCGAATGCCTAGCTAATGACTAAGGTGGGTAACGTATAGCTACGATCCACATGCAGGCGCTGCTCACCATAACATAGGATGGCGAACATAACTAACCTAATTCTATGGCTCATCCTAAGTACCCTGAGACGAGGAAGCTACTGAAAGTAGTCCGCGGTTAAAACCACGTGTTTACAGCGAAGCAAGGTTAAATGTAAGCTTTACTTAGTTCAGAACAACTTTTCCATAAAGTTCCCTCATATTTAATCTATATTCAATGTAGACAAGTTATCAATATCTAGCTAGTAACAACCTACCAACTAGTACGCTGCAGTTTCATGGCAATTTCACTAGCCAAAAAAAAAAAAAAACAAATGTCACTTTGCCTCGACAAAATGGAATCATTTCATTAGAGAAATTGTCTGACGCTCGAGTATCCCTGGGTTAGCATTTGGACGACTAGGTACATAATATGACTACTGCAGTAACGCCGCCTTAGCTATAGGCCACCTAGCTTAAGTAGTTACTGCGCTAGCCATCGCGCTACAATCGAGCAGGTTGGTACCCTTCTCACCTGGTCGCAGGTGACCCAGAGCAGGGCAGTGTTGGGGTACCGCAGCCCCCCACCCAGTGCGCTGCCCCCCAAGGCCTCCCGCTGGAGACGCAGGTGCTCGCTGTGACGCACGCCCGTGTTCTGGTAGATCTCCAGGGATCTGGAAAGGACAGAAAACAAGGTTTGACCGAAGTCCAGCAACATCCCGAAAAATAAAAAAAAAAAACTTTAGAAGAGCCTTGAATACAGGAATTTATTTGGTTTGGGGACATTCCACCGGATGATAAATGCGGAGTATCAGGTTGAGTAGACAAATTGACATTCAAAAAAAGAATTTATGCTTTGCACATTGCAGTAATGAATAGCTGCGTTCGAGCGATGGTTGTGCGCTCAAATAAAGAGTCCCTATTTACAGTGCAGTCACAATATCATCACTGTATTAGTACACTACAGTAGCCTGCATCTTTTTATCAACGTTCCTTTCACATCAAAAGAAAACGCTCTGATCTCGCTAAGTTAGGAGAAGACGCGCATTTCGCGTGTAAAAACTGTCAACCAGTAAAGAATAAAATCACGATTCTTAATAGAAGGCTGCTGCACTAAGAGGCGGAAAATAGCTACTCTAGAAATAATAAAAAAGGTATACATTAATGACCTTGAATTACGAGTTGTAGGTACCTACCAGCCGGTGCGATAGGTACGAATCACCTAACGGCCTTAGTAGACAAGTAGACTACCAATATTAAAAAAATCGGTAGACCCTAGTTAAGTTACCACGAAATTTACAAGGATGATGAGTCGATATAAAGTTTCTAGAGAAATTATGCAGAAACAAGACGCTCTCAACGAAATATTGGATCGCCAAAACTGTAGCCACGAACAGAAGCTCAATGATAGCACGCAATGCTGCCCATTGGACTCTGTCAGTACGGCCGCGGACACACAAAGTCCGACTCCAACTGTGGAACACTTGCTGTCGATACACGAAAGTGACAGAGGCTGTAGGTGCTCGCGGCACCTACGCTTATTTTTATGGCAAGGTTAGGATTATCTGAAGTTTTGTTATGACTGACCCATCAAAGTGCTCATAGCAAACACGAGAGCATTGGTCTATCGTAACAATATTCTATGCGTATTGCGTAGATACAATAAGCTCACCATGAACTGGATGACTTAAGTATTTACGTTACACGTTACTGGGGTGGAGACACGACGTCCATGAAGAAATCTTCCACGAAGCGGAGATAATACAAATTTCAAACCAGAAGAACAACAACAACAAATAGGGAGCTTCTTAACCCACTAACTGCACATGATCCTGAAAAGGTATACAAGATACGCATGCCGCAGTTAATGGGCTGAAGCACAAAAAAAGATGCGACACAATTCGAAGTACAAGAGCTGAACAGCAGGCAAAAGTGTCGAGCACTGCAGACTCCGCTTAACTTGACCACGTTGGGACACCTTCATTGGGTCACATTTAGCCTTTGGTCACCTACCTACCTAAGTTTAACAGAAGCGAGGCTAAGTGCAGGCACTTTCTCATCGTACCAAGTTGACTAGTTTTTCTTGAGGAACACAAAACATCTTCAATATAGGTACCTTTTTACCAAGTCATATACCTACGCAGAAGTCTTGATATTTCCGGTCCACCATTAGCTACACGACAATGATAGCGTTAGCTTTAGGATCAGGGCATTCGGTCATACTAAGAGCTTGGTCATATTCACCGGTCATATTATGAGGAGTTGACTGAGTATACATACAATATATCATACATGCAAATCAAATCTTTGACTTTTCATGCTCGACTCCCTTTAAAAACTTTAAACAGCATTTAAATTTTTAAATATTAGTATAGATGCGTCCATGTAAAATTGTATCAACTTTTGTTATACTTTTTAGGATTAAAATTCATAAGTAGCATTACCGTATTTTACATCTCAGACGCTATGACGTGTTTCCTGAACAAAAATGTAGTTGGGTAACCGATTTGAATGAAACTTCGTAACTAATAATCCCTCCGAAGGAAGTGAAAAAAAAAAATAACTGCGATGATTTCATCACATGAAAATGCAATTCAGCAATAAGGAATTCAGTACGTATGGCTCGAGCGTAAGGAGTTACCTATGTGACGTGAAAAATTATGCGTGACAAATGGTAACCTTACTAAATATAGCCGAGCTACGTTTTGATATAGATGCGTAGGTATAGCTACTGAGAGAGCGTGAAAAGAAGCCAAGGCAAATATGCTCATGCAAACACAAAAAGAAAGGGAACGATATATACCTACCAACATTTGCAAAAAAAGCATCTCAACTGGGCATAATACTCAATTTAATAGTGAACTCTAGTTTCTTCGTGAAGAAAAAGCTGTCAGCATCAAACACATCATTCCACTATCACAAATGACTCACAACCAATGTAGCGTACCACATGCAGTGCAGTTGTACAATGGTACCTAGTCGCACCATGGTACAGCTAGGTTATAGCGAACAGTATTATCAAGCTGCTATTGGATGCGTTCACTGCAACACATTTGCATTCAATAGGCCATATGGGAACTAAATGTAGGTACTGCTTGTAGCATAAAGTTGGTTGGAAAAGCGTACGTTACGAGAATTACCAGTAGGTACCTACCTACTCTGGTAATAAACGGCGCTACAATACCCACTAAACCACGAAACAGATCAAGTAGTAAAAGTAGGTAGGTACTTGAGGGTAGGGTCCTTGACTCGGAGTTCATAGAAATGGGAAATTTTTGGAGAACAGTAGAAGTCGGAAAATAACTAGACCCAGAAATCAAGAGTCGGAAGTTAAATGGACCGGGGAGTGGGACGTTATTTATCCGAATCGACAAGCTTGCTTGGAAGATCCGGTAACAGTCAACAAAGTACCTATCACTTCTTTCCTCTAAATCACAATCACTGCACTGAATGTTTCCTAGTACCTTCCTATTTTAAGAACAGAACCCGAGTAGTAATATACGGAATATTCTCTTAAACAACTGCAGTATTGAATACCATGTCACATATCTTAGTTAAATATCTTCATTGCATTTTTCTAGACAAAATCGGCTGAGTGTCTGGCAGGGTGCTGGAAGCTGGTGCTGCATTAAGTCAGTTATTCAACAATGAAGATATTTAAACTAAGATATAACTATATACCTATGGATGCACACAGTCCATAGCTCTACTACAGATATGATTGGTGGAATTTCACCAGTTGCCACCAGAAGAAGCAGTAGAGGCAAAGCTACTGATAATAGATACGGTACGGTACCTTGTGACCTTAAGTCAAACTTGATAAGCAGCGTAGCACTGTCGGTCGTAGGAATAATGCCAGACTTCCATGGCAGTATTGAGTACTATTGATTATTGACGAGCATTGGCAACTGCATCACAACGTGACTCCGTCCACCAGCTACGCCAGGCTTGCTTCAGAACAGCAAATTGCTGGAATGCGTCCTAACGTCACAGTGCCTAACCAAATATAATTCAACATAACTAATGGTAAGACACCTTTATTTTGACCTAACCTCTTTTGACCTAACCTCTTTTGACCTAACCTCTTCTGACCTAGGCAAACCTCTTCTGACCTAGGCAAACCTCTTCTGACCTAGGCTAACCTCTTCTGACCTAACCTCTTCTGACCTAGGCTAACCTCTTCTAACCTAACCTCATCCAAACTAATCGCAAGTAACCTTATCTTACCGTCCTAACCTAAACTAATCTGACCAATCCTACCCTGACCTTGAGTTAAATTACCTAGTTTACGTTAGGTTGCATTCAAGCAATTTATTGTTCGAGCAGCAGATTTTAAGAAGGCGCCTAAATATGAGTCGCGGTCACCACTTCACTGGCAGACTAGAGCACCATCACCATCCGACAGCCTCCAGCTCCTCACGACCAGATGTGCGCTTCGAACAAAAAAATATTTCGGCAAGGCATTTAGTTAAGGCAAAAAATATTTCGGCAAGGCATTTAGTTAAGGCAAAAAATATTTCGGCAAGGCATTTAGTTAAGGCAAAAAATATTTCGGCAAGGCATTTAGTTAAGGCAAAAAATATACACCATCTTTTAGTTGGCCATGTTGCATATACCTACCTTGCTTTGATTACGTTGATGATTATTATTATTATTACGTCATAGGTATCAGAGAGAAGGAACAATACGGTAACTTTTGTCTAGGTAGGCCTATTATTAAATAAAAGATAGGCCTATGAATCAGAAGAGCGTATGCTGGTTTCCTCTCTAAGAATGGATCTCTGACAGCTGCTGCTCTTGACAATCTAACTTTGGTATTGCAAGACCGAGACTCAGATAAGTCCCAATTCATGACATAGGCTAGTTATTGCTAATTACCTACTTAACTTGACAGCCGCACATAGTAACGAGGTACCTATCTACAGAGAAGTTCCAACGTCAAAGGGCAGCAGATATTGCATGGGAACACCTCCGTCTGCGGCATAGGTAGCTGGGTATAAGTAATATAAAAAACTTGCAACATGTAGCAACACTGATGAAATAAAAAACCTTAACATGTACGCAACACTTTTTTCATCAGAGAACACAAGTACAGTCAACAAAACTCTCTAAGTAACATAGTACCGTACGTATCTGGCCAACCAAAAAAATTGAACATGAAGTTTAGTTAACACTACTTTTATTTACTGTGCTAGTGGCAGTAATTCTGCTCAATGAATTGGTTTCCAATTTAAAATGCTGAAGCTAACAACAGCTCCAAGGCCGCCAACAGAAGCCCAGCCGAATAAAGCCGGGTCGCCCAGCACGGCGGTTAATATCACCCTCACTCCCACACGTCTTACAAGTAGTTAATCGAGATCTTAAGGCGTAAAACAAAATATCAAGAAAACTCTACCAACGGTCGTACTGCAGCTCCGTAAATATTCAAATGTTCTACGGACTTATAATAATTAAGTTACACAAGGATGGATATCCAATAAGACCGATCGTCTCTTTTGTGGTTCACCTACTCACGAATTATCCAAGTTTCTATCATCAATTATTAATCCAGGACAGATAAAGCAAAATAATTTGACTTTGCTTATAGCCTGGGTGTTGAATATTCGTTAGAGAAGCAAAGAATCTGTTGACAGTGAGCCGTATGGGCAGCTCCTNCCATTCCAAACATCCACACACGATGGAAAAAACGAACGGGAATACTGGCCCGTACGGCATCGTAACGGTTCCAAAGCAAACTCATGTAGAGCACCAGTCCGCCGAGTATACCTCAGCCGAACAAATGAATCTGGAAGAAACTCAGAAGAAACTCACGAATTATCCAAGTTTCTATCATCAATTATTAATCCAGGACAGATAAAGCAAAATAATTTGACTTTGCTTATAGCCTGGGTGTTGAATATTCGTTAGAGAAGCAAAGAATCTGTTGACAGTGAGC
>LQNS02277998.1:2999724-3011675 GCA_001587735.2 Parhyale hawaiensis | reverse complement strand
GTATGCATCAGCGTGCAACACCATCACTGAGCATCACTCTTCGCCCCTCCCACTGTGGCCTGTGACCTGCCACGCCATTGGCTGCCTTGAGACTGTACTTGCTGAAAGGTTCAGGAAAAAAAAATTCGCGGCCCGGGAATAGAACGCAAGATATCACGATAGTTAGCAATGCAGCACAATTCACCACCCCACCATTGAGGGTATGTATTACTTACTCGCGGTCCTACTGTTGAATTTTTTGCCATTTTCATGAAGAGCTACTATTGCACAGCTGTATTTGCTGCTGTTCGCAATACATCTGCATCCGCCGTGTTGAGCCAGTATGAGCTCTGCTGTTGCACTTGTTGCAGCTGTTTGATCACTCATAGAACTGCTGCATCTAGAGACATGCCGTTGCAGCAACGTACAGCTGTAGCCGCTGCACCCAAACTCAGGCAGTTTCAGCAGCCACATACAGCTGTAGCCGCTGCACCCAAACTCAGGCAGTTACAGCAGCAACACACAGCTGCAGCTGCTGCACTCAAACTCAGGCAGTTACAGCAGCAACACACAGCTGTAGCCGCTNCAACGTACAGCTGTAGCCGCTGCACCCAAACTCAGGCAGTTTCAGCAGCCACAAACAGCTGTAGCCGCTGCACCCAAACTCAGGCAGTTACAGCAGCAACACACAGCTGTAGCCGCTGCACCCAAACTCAGGCAGTGTCAGCAGCCACATACAGCTGTAGCCGCTGCACTCAAACTCAGGCAGTTTCAGCAGCCACATACAGCTGTAGCCGCTGCACCCAAACTCAGGCAGTTTCAGCAGCCACATACTGCTGTAGCCGCTGCACCCAAACTCAGGCAGTTACAGCAGCAACACACAGCTGCAGCTGCTGCACTCAAACTCAGGCAGTTACAGCAGCAACACACAGCTGTAGCCGCTGCACCCAAACTCAGGCAGTTACAGCAGCAACACACAGCTGTAGCCGCTGCACCCAAACTCAGGCAGTTACAGCAGTCACATACAGCTGTAGCCGCTGCACTCAAACTCAGGCAGTTTCAGCAGCCACATACAGCTGTAGCCGCTGCACCCAAACTCAGGCAGTTACAGCAGTCACAAACAGCTGTAGCCCAGTCGGACTGCTCAGCAGAAACTGTTCCGTGTCCGCACGTCGGCCCAGCGCGGATTAGCCCCGATTGTGATAACGTCCACTGCGGAGCACTGCCCGTGATGTATGGTCGCCTGCTGCGCATGCGCACATGTTCCCTATTTCTGGAAGTTAATTCAATATTGATGCAAACAACATTAAATTGGGTACATCCATGATAATATTGTTACCGAGCCAGTGAATCCTGGGAAAACTCAACCGGTTTCAAATATATTTCGTGAATTAATCTACTTATTATGATAATTTGGAGAGAGCCATCCAGTGCCATATGTTTATCACTCGGGGCATGTTGACGCAGGTCTCAGGAGTTGCACTCCTACCCATCGTACAGATATACGTCAAGACAAGTAGTTGTCCATAATGGGATGTCGCAGTAGGTACAGTGGCCGCCCCTTTACTCCAACGACCTATTACTCGGACACTTATGTTGTGACTTGTATGGTTATTTTTCGAGTATATCATTGCTAGAACGACGGTTTACTCGAATGACCTATTATTATTGTTTCTCAAACATAGTCAAACAAACTTCGAAAGTAAATATGGGCTCGTCTTCTAAAGAATTTTCCCTGCTAGATCGCGCTGGTTAATGTTTGGACTTCTAGTTAATACGGCAATATGCATAATTCGTTCGTTAGTTGCGTTAGTCTAACTTCATCTATACCGCAATACGTTCGACCAACAAATCACGACGGCAACAGCCCAAGTCTATCTCGCTGTTGCGATAAAACTGAACTGCAACGAAACAATGTCATATTGTTTTCATCTTAACAACACGGCCATTCTTTTTTGACTTCATTATCCGTTCATTTCTTTTTACATCATCGAAAGTCTGAATGTGGTTCATTATGGATGATTGAGAAAAATTCCACGTTCTCTTAGGCCGTAAAGTTAAGCGCACATTCCGCAAATAGTTCCCTGTGCCGGACAGCTCACACAGGTCCGCAAAAACTGACGTTTTTAGGCTCGGGCGGCCTATGGACCTGACCCGATGCTGTAACTTATCTCTCTGCTGTCTGGGAACTGCCGTCGTTAGGGTTTCCGTGTTTGGTCATATCGGTCAGGATTGCTAGGATCCGTCTCGGCTGTGTGGATCTGCAGATATTCAAGCAGCCTTCTGGATCTACAGATATTCAGCCGGCCGTGTGGATCTGCAGAAATTCAGGCCGCCGTCTGGATCTGCATATGTACAAGTCAGCCATGAGAACGATTTTTTGAGAGGTATAGCTATGCTGAGTTCTAGGCGTCTTGGGGTTGTTGAGAGCTCTGGCAGGGTAAAGCAGTCTCTTTTAACCCTAGAGACTGTAGTTCCGGTAACATCGATAACGCTAGTTATCCTAATGTTTTATGCAGAACAGTCACAGTTAAACCGTGAAATGAAATGGCAGTGCTGGACGCTCTTCGATTCCGCGATCGCGGACTACCAAAAATTGATAGCTGAATTTTAATTAAATTTGAATTAATTCCGTGTTCACGATCGTCATCGATTTTGTATTCGCTCTACTATTCCAAGATCCAAAACGTTAACTTGAAAAGCAAATTATTTCCTGCGCTTCTGGAAGCCCAATTCTTAGATCGTGGAATAGCGGTGGTGGAAGCATTTCTTTTACAATGGCGTTTCCAGCACTGCTAAATTATTTTGATGATTTCTATAAGTGCTCGGAAAGGGCAGGAGGCTGGGTTCCTGTTCCTCTCTGGAAATAGACATGGCTGGTCAGTCTATCGCCAGCTATATTATCTATTGCCATGCACATATATCTAATAAATAGTTATTACCTCCACCAAGGAGGATATGTTTTTGTCGCGTCTGTCACCAAAATTACCAAAAAGTTATGAACGGATCTTTACAAATTTTCAGGGATTGTCTGTTAGGTATTTTAACAGTAACAGATGATTAACTTTTGGTGGAAATACGTCCTTCTGTATTTCTTTGCTATTTTCTTCTCAGTGCCTTAACTCAAAAAGTTATGGAGGGATTTTCATGAAATTTGCATGATTTGTTGGGTATGTTACGAAGAGTAAATGACCAAATTTTTGTCATGAACTGTATGTTCGTTGGTGAGTTTGTTACGAGGTTTAGTTATGAGCTTGTTAGCACAACAACTAAAAAAATTTGTAAATGGATCTTTATGAAATTTACAGGAGTAGTTAACAATATTAAAAGATAGAGATGATTGAATTTTGGAGCAGATCTGTTGGTCCGTTTGTGTGTTTGACTTCTAGCAGCCACGATTGCCATAACGTTTCGGATGAGTCGTAATTACAGTATCAGCGATTGATTCGTCATAGCCAAGTTAAGTTGACTTGTCTGGAACCTCAGACAGGAGCTGTGGCTCCGCCACTTTGATTCGTGTTGCATGTGTTAGAACTAACCCAATTACTCTTGAGGTTGCTATAACCTTCATTTTACGGAAGTAGATTGCGGTTTCGAAAGTTTCGGCGAAGGGTCACTCTGGTCGAAGCCAGGGGACTTGGCTCAACTTCTGCACACGTCAAGTCCATAAATTCACCGCTCTGTTGATGACGCCTTTATGGTCGTTAATTAGCATCGACGGTTTTAGTTCCGGGTAAGTGAAAGCATATTCACATATACACAAGGCGAATGCTCTAGTTAATTAGCCAAATTCCTCAACTTGAAACAAATATATTCTCTGTTCTAAGCGAGCTAGTTATGTATACGTTTAGTGTGAATAACTTTTACCATTGGTCCTCACCAGAGTATACGAGCTTGGATGAAACATATCTTGAGCTTCCTCTGTGTGCACTGCACTTCCTGGCCACCAATTTGACGTTGATTCTATCAGGCCGTGCTATGCACGTTGATATGTGGGCTTCAGATTAGATTAGATAGGCGGCAGTAGACGAATCAACAGGCCCATTCTCAAAGAGACACCAAACATTACACCCCAGCCCTCTATGAAATAACGCTGTTAGCCCATTGACAACGGTGACAGCCTCCATAGCTACTTGGCGTTGTCAATTCAGCTCCAGATACGTCGTTAGCACGTCGTATCACAACGTTATAACTACGTGTTGGACACGTTATGCTAAGGACGTGCCCAACACATTGGGCAACGTGCCCAACATTCCTGGACACATTCTTAGCACGTCGCATCATAACGTGCTAAAGACGTATCCAGCACGTTGTAACACAACGTACTAGGGGACCGCCCAGCATAAGGTGCTAAGGACGGGCCCAGCACGTTGTGATACGACATGCTAACAGCGTTATCTGTACTCCACAAATCAACGTGCATAGCAGGTCGAGCCACAGCTCACAGCGTTGATTCTACGTCGTGTGTTAGCGGGGTTGGTGCCGCGCAGCTGGAAATTACGAAATGCTAATCTGAATAATTTTTAGCATCCACGCTGGGAGGAGGGAGCTTCGTGGTTTCAGATTGTAATGTGGTTGCAAGAGGGTAGTTATCACTACCTTATTAGCCTAAAATAGTATTTGGGTGCCAGGCTCATGTCACTTTGAGTATGACTATCCACGTAGCTGTTATAATGGTAGTTTTTCACGGTGGTTCCACTCGGTTGCAACATGACGCTTTGGATAGTAACTCGGGTAGCGCTGGGCCCACGTGGTAGCCACACGAGATTCAACTAAAATCGCAGCCGTCACTACCTTGGGCCAAATGGCTGGAAAATGAACACTCTACCCGCAAGATGATGTAGCAGATGACAACTTCTGGCGCTGATCTCATTCCGTTTACTCTTGAGATGGTCTCAACCTCAACCCTGCGGTACAAGATTAAGTTTTATTATATTATTGATTGTGATTATTAATTCAACGCTGCTCCAACGTTTCATGAAAGCTGGGCTGGCTAGCGAATTTTAAACATCACAGTTGAGCATTAAACAATCTTGTAAAAAAAGCGTATGGGTCACCAACAGAATTCCCTATGCACTGTGCTGAAATCGTACCGTATATACAGAAAAGAGCAACACAGCCATGCCAGACGTAAAAAGCATCATCGACAGAACACTTCCACCGAGATGAACTCGTCTCATCAGCTTCTATTTGCAGGAACGTTGATCGTAAGAAATTGTATTGTCTCTTTGACTCTCATTTCAGATGTTAATCCCGGAGCGATTACTCATAAGACTGCCGAATAGTGAGCCCTGTTGGGTAAAATGGATTTTCGACAATCAGAGCTAACACCTGCAGCACAATCCAAACTGACGAATCGAACGCTGATAGCTCCAGACTTAATTGTTTAAATTATTGAGATTGGTTTAACTCGCCCTCACCGTACCAAATGACGACCCCTTTGGTTCAGGTTGAGACTGTACTATAATAAGAAAGTTGTATGTCGTCAGTCCGTCCGTCTGTCCGAAGCCTTGCAAAAGTCATATCCAGGATACGAACCCGGGAACAGCTTATTGATTACTGTGGACTTGGGTTCGTGACTATGAATATATGATGGACTTTGTGGACTTGGTGGACTTTGTGTAGTTGGTGGACTTTGTGGACTCTGTGGACTTGGTGGACTCTGTGGACTTGGTGGACTTTGTGGACTCTGTGGACTTGGTGGACTCTGTGGACTTGGTGGACTTTGTGGACTCTGTGGACTTGGTGGACTCTGTGGACTTGGTGGACTTTGTGAACTTGGTGGACTTTGTGGACTAGGTGGATTTTCTAGAAATGCGGACTTTATCGATGGGATGGTAATATGTACGTACGGTATGTAATTCAACAAAAGGGTAGCTCGTGGTCTAGAAGTACGTAAAAACAGAGGACTTACTTTGTACACAAGTCTTCCTCTCAGCTGGTAGCTAAGTGTAGTGTTAATCGCAAGTAATTTGTTCCTGAGCTTTGCGATTAATAACCAAAACTCGATTCACAGAAATCAACCAAACGAGCAGGACTGAAATTCCTAGAAAGTGTAATCCAGTCTTAATTAAACTATCTCCGTGAAATTGGGCCACACACTCGACCTCGCGCTGATTCTTTTTTTTTTCCCATTTCGTAGAGATTCAGCATTTATTTCCTCTACAGGTCACCCTGCAAAACCTGATGTTAGCAGGAGTGTAAATGCTACATTAAGTGCACGATTGGCAGACCAATAGGCAGCTTTCCCATGAAACCTGTTCTCCTGTTCTTTAAGTTTCTTCTTGCGGCTCCGGCGGTGAACCAACAAGCAAGCAGGGCCTGTTCCTCTCTGGTATTAGCATTGCTTATCTTTATGCGAACGTATCAAACCTGTCTGTGCTGTGTCCTTCGAAATATTGCCTTTTTCTTCGGTGTACACACAGCGGTGGAACCCATCGGATGGTGCTAGCAATGTGGACTGGACAGGCGTCTCAAGTTAGAAAAATGAGAAGGGTAAACCTCAGGCAGCTCCTAAGTGCAACTTTCTCCCAAAGTTCATTCTAAATTTTGATTTAGAATGTGTACAATATTATTAATATTTGCTAAGAATATTTCACTTGCTGTCTATAGGCCTGAACTTTTAAGTATTAAAAATTCATAAAAATTACTTCAGTATTAGGCTTATGATATTATTGTAAATATAACAACATTTTTTCTAGAAGAGAACTCTCTGGATATCATTGTGACCATAATATATATATATATTTTTTTACACGGGAAAGCTCTGGGCTGACACTTAAGAATCAACATCAAGCATGTCCCGACTCCTATCTCTCCTTAAATTTTTTTTCTGAAACATCCCTGGTGTTAATCTGTCTTAATGCATAAACTTAGTATTTTATCAGCATCTTATTTTCTATACAGCTGGACTAGCGGATGTTATATAAATACTCGTGATTGTTGCCCAAGGGAATCTGCTATGGTATTTTAGGGGAAAATGTGATAGAGTTTAGGGAAATTTTTGTGCTGGCTACTTGTCTATTGGAACTCAGCACCGGCACGTTGTTCTATTCTACGCCAATATAAAATATTGAAAAGGTAAAATAATAGCTTATATCTTTTCACAAATTTAAAAATTACAGCACTCTAATAAACAATGTTGACTATGTAGCAGCTTCAAAGGTCACATATTATCCCCAAGTTCGCAGGATACCTGTTGTAAGCCTGTCACGTAAAAATCAACATTTTGAGTAGTATTTCCTACACCTCAAGCATAAGTTTTAGAGCACCTGTTTATACTGTGACAAAATACTTTAATGAATACCAGAGTGCAAGAGCAAAATTGATTATAGAAAAGTCCTAAAATTTAGAGATTTCATGTAATCACTGGTTCCTTTGTTTTAGGTGATATGTACATAGCTGGAGTTCCAGCTACGGCGATAACGGCGAGGCCTCACGCAGCATCAAGACTTGTAAGTACTCAAAGTACGTTAAACTATGTGATGTCCCTTACAATTTCAGCCCAGCAACTTATCGTAAGTATACATGGACACTATTATAGAAACTTTTTTTTCAACAGTTATTGATACAAATTATTTTGAAAGTTGTCATAAGTTATTACCCATAGCCACACCATGTGTCATTCTGTAGGAGTCAATGCAGTTTTGAGTGAGACTTTCCCCAACTGAAAAGTCTTCAGTTAGTTAGAATAATCTACGTTCATTGAAACGATGCTTAGAACAGTTCTCTTCGTCAGTTTTTATACGTATATGAAATGTTGTTGATCATTGCAAATTTTAGTTCAAATTATGTCCAGAGAAGAAGAAGAAAAAAAAAAAACACATAGCAATTGTTGCAGGGCTTAGAAGTTGATCCACAAAACTGTTCAACACATTGTTGCAAGGAATCATTGATTCTTGCAACTAATTGAAGATCCTTGCAATCAATTCGGAATTGCCTCACTAACAAATGGACATGTATTAACCAAATGACTTGTTATCAGTACACATTGTCCCCGAAGTAAGTCAGATTCTGCGACCGTACCCCTCCTAGCGGTAGTCGATCAATGTATCACAGCCTCAGCATGCTCAGGTGTGTAGAGATGCATTGGTCTCTGCCACGCGCCAGATTTCTTCGGAACCTTCGACATTTTGGACCCGGTTTCATTTACTAGACCATATTTTTTATTGTTCAGCCTCCCTCAGAGCTTCAAGTCAGTCCAGCTATCTTGAATAATTTTACTGGCTTACGTTCTTTTTTATTCTCATTGTTATCGCCATTTTTTGCGTTTACGCACTCGATCGCTTCTTGCTTGAGGAGGGATATGACGACCCTGGGCATCCCGGGTGTAGCTTCTGCAGGATGCTACGCCAGGTCAAGATGAGACATGCATGTGGCGGTAGCAAGATTCCTAATCTTATTGGGGTGGGCAGGTGCGGCCCTTGTTGCGGACCTTCTAGAGTCGCAGCTCTTGCTGCCTTGTCACTGAGGAAAAAGAAAACTATTAATTCGCACTTCATGTAGTCTTGCTCTGCAGAGCTGCAAGCCTTCACCTTTGGCTCTCAGTGTTCGGTCTTTCTCGTATTCGTAGCTGCCAAGCAACTTAACCCCATAACGGTTAACTGACGTTCCAAACGAAACTATTCCTACTAATAACTAACGTTCAACTTTACTCACATAAAGCTTCAGAGCTTTAAGTTTGTAACTACGCAAAGCTCTTAAGTGCACCCAGCAAACACGTTCGGTTTATGAGGTCCAAGAAAGATTGTTCTTCGTACTGCTGCAACTATTATCACACAGAAAGCTCTTCAGTTAATGTAATAAGATACCTTTTGTAGAAATTTTTTTAGTAATTTATTAATATTGGGACTGAAAGATAGAGCTATGTGTGTGCGTGTTCTATTTACTACGAAGAAATATTTTTCAATCCCCACAACTAGACCTGCAGAATGCACGCACTAGCAGCGCAGTGAAAGGCGTAGAAAGGCCGGAAAGGCGCGCAAAATCCAACCCTGTGGTTACTTGCATTCATGTGGCTAGTAGTAATTGGCCGCTGACGCCCACCTGTGATTACATACAGTAACTAGTGAGTCGAGTTCCATGTGCATAGCACCTACAGATGGATCCATCACTGCACAGGTGCCATACTTTGGTTCACCCACCACTAGGTGGCTCGTTAGCCATCGCTACGCTATCGCAGTCCCATCTGGATACGACCATTCGCGACATGTAACTTACTGGTCACCACTAATAAGGAAGCGAAGTTCCATTAAAACTTTCGTTACTGCAGCCGACGGAAAATAAAAAAAGAAAGAAAGAAGAAAACCTGTCGCGTGTGTCAACCGCCACTCCTGCGCCTGCCACCTAACGGACCTGCGTGCGCGCGCATGTGGTCGCGCCGAATTTTATGTATTTTCTTGTTAGTATCCGATCGGCCGGTGGGTGAATTATCTGCTCTCAAAGGGATGATTTTAGGTTATCAGAGGGGGAACTGGAGCCCCAGACAGACAGACTTTGGCTGCTCGCTTTCAAAGTCTCAGCACGCGTGTTATTTGGGTGGTAGCTATTCGGAGAGATGATCGTAAACTGAGAATGAAGTTATGACGAATTGTGACGACCGTCTTAGAGACTGGAATGGCGCTGTCCCGAAGAAGGAAGACATCGAAAAATTGACGATTCCCTGAGGCACGGCGCCAATGGTTTTGTAAAGAGAAATAACATAGTAACAGGTGGTGAGGTGATTTGGAAAGGGGAAAGACACTCTCACGCATGCAGTGAAGACGTACAAAGGGTAAAGAACTATATAGACCCACTTCTACAGCTGGCGGCCAACCATTAATTCAGCAAATTGATAGGCCGAAAATTTCTAAACACTATCCAAAGAATGATGAATGTTATTACGTCCTATCAGATATTCCGCAGCTGGTCACTCAAGCACGAATTGCTCTATGATTTATTCATGAATTTGTTGATGCAGAGAATGAGGAGGGTTTGTCGCCCAAAGCATTGCGAGTATTTTTGCAGTAATAGATACATAATAATGAAATTCGATTATTGATATGCTTATCGAACGATGTAGATGAATTACTATCCGTTATAGGTATAAAATTAAGCTTGGCATTGCTAGTATAACAGGAGTCTGCTAAATTACGATAATAGTGAGGGTGAAATTGTAATTGTATAGTTATACGCACAAATATGTTTTCCAATCCAAATGATGACAGTTTTATAACTAGAATGCCTCGTGTCGTAAGACCATCACCCGCTGTGGGAGTAAATTTCATCACCATCATTTTTATGACCAGCAAATCTTAATTTTTTGGCATGGGTCACATCGAGGGCAGCTCACAAGACTCTCTGCAAAAACTCATGAATATACCTTAACTCCTTCCACCTGTTCTTGGGAGTTTGGGTGAAGAGCAAATTTCATCGCTGTCATTTTTTATAGCCAGCTAGGCCCAGTTTTTTTACATGAGTCACATCTATGTTAACCCACCAAACTAACTTCAAAAAATTTTGAAGATTGCTCAACTCTTTCGACCACTTTTTGGGTGGACAGACATACCAAAAGATACATGTTTATATATATATATTTACTTAAATCTTCAACGAAAACATTATCACCTCACTCACTTCGTTCGCGGGTGCTAAGTATTATACCACTATTAAGAATGTTAAAGGTTGTCCTACCAACAGCGTAAATAAATAATAATAAAATAATAATACAAACTTAGGAACGAGATTCAATATCTAAAGGCTTTCGACTTCAACTAAAATCACTAGCTTAAATTTGTCCAGTATTTAAAACTCCCCTTTTGATTTGCCACTGCTGAACGAGTCTCAAGCGCAATTGGTTTGCGATTAAGGCCTCAACTGTAATCTAAATTAGCACTTTCGGAATGCTGTAGATAATTTAAAGCTCAAAACTTATCAAATTAGATTATCTCAGTTAGTTGGCTAGGACCAATTCATCACTCCCTAATGATCGGTTCACCCGTCAGTCTTTTGACCTACGTTCGTGTGTCACAGCATTCTAATACGTTGCTGTGTTCGTTTATTAAGCAGCAAAAATTACACAGCCTGCTCAGTTCTGTTGTATCCCAACAATAAAGCAACATACAAAACGTCGCCACTGATAGTTGCCAAGCCACTAGTTGCCAACAATTTATCAAATCATTTAGCGTACACACAGCTGCGTTTGGACGGACGCGACGACACACAGAAATGTTTTGAAGCATGAACGAAGCTCAAAAGACTAACGTATGAACCCGGGTTATGTGTGCTGAAAATCCCCAGTATGAACTCCTAAGCAAGAGGGAGTACCTGGAACTGCTCATGACTTGCTGTACAGGAAATTGTGTGATGCGCTTACTTTCCAAAGGTGGAGGTTGCGGTCGGCTGCGGCGGGCGGCGATGCACTTCTGTGTTCTACGAAAATGCATTTTAATTCCTTTATTTTTTGCTTGGGAATTTATGGATGCAATATTGAAGCTTCATAGAGCTTCCTTCGTTGCGTTTTGCAAATGCTATGGGTCGCAGTAAATAGTATATATAGGAAACATACTGATGTACTAACTGTAGTAATGTATTTAATTATGCACTTGTGTAATGTAGTAATATAATAATGTCTTGACGGTAAACAAGAAACACCGCTTACGAGAGCTTTTAGACTGAACGTTGGAGATCCAATTCAAGTTTCCTGAGAAGGAAACAAAATGCTTCTTTTGCCGGTTGAAGTTTATTGATAATATATTGAGTTACCATCACTGCTGTGAGTTTGCAGCACAGTTCATTTACTACAGATAGTTATGTCAGGCTATAGAGTGGCAGCACCTGCAGTTGCAGCAGAGTAACGTCACAGTCGTGACGTCACAAAAATGTATCAGCCAAAACCGTCACTCCTTTTGCAGCGGGGCATCCTGGGTAATTTCCAATATGGCGTCGTGTGTTAAGTGTGTGTCGCGATTGTTTATTACATAAACGTTGATAAA
>LQNS02277998.1:2976440-2989488 GCA_001587735.2 Parhyale hawaiensis | reverse complement strand
ACAAGTTGCACCTGTAACAACCTAACAAGTTGCACCTGTAACAACCTAACAAGTTGCACCTGTAACAACCTAACAAGTTGCACCTGTAACAAGCTAACGACCAGTTGTTCCAAAATGTCCACTGTGGAGATAATTCGCTCCTGGCTGTCCCTTCGGGCGCAAGTTGCGACTCCACCCAAAGAGACTCAGTACCGTGACTCGATACAAGTGAGGCGACGTGAACAACGTCACCTGGACATAGTCCGAAGATGCTCAAGCTAAGTCAAAAAGTTCCATTTGATATCACACACGTCTCGACAGAGAGGAGCCCAGCCCACGACACGCGGCTTACCTATAGCCATGCTGCAGTTCCGCTGCTGCAAAGTTACGGTCGAAAAAAATGCAAAAAAAATACCATTCACTGGAACTGGGCATGTGCGGCCATTTGCACCCATCCACAGTAATAAAAAAGACCGGATGTCTGCTGCCGTCGCGTGTCCTCACATTCCCCTAAAACTTTTGAAGATTTTTTCTTACAGTGCAAGAATTGCGAAGAACTTGTAACCAGGTCGAATATCGGATTTGCCATAGACAACACGATACGCTTACTGGCCCGCTTGTGGCTGCTCGATGATATTTTAATAAACTATTTTCTAATTACGTAACGATCTTAAGAAGAAAATAGGAGTACACGGTGACGAAGTGAATGTATAGTTATTAGCATGAAGACAATCCCACTGGTTTTGATCAATTTTAGGTCATCTTGCAGTCCGAATATCCACTGACACAGTCGCCCGCCTGTGTCCTGTCTTAAAGCATTTGTTTCCTGTTTACAAACTCACTCCTTCCGTCACCACACATTCCTTCCGTCACCACACATTCCTTCCGTCACCACACATTCCTTCCGTTACCACACATTCCTTCCGTCACCACAGATTCCTTCCGTCACCACACATTCCTTCCGTATCCACATATTCCTTCCGTCACCACACATTCCTTCCGTCACCACACATTCCTTCCGTTACCACACATTCCTTCCGTCACCACACATTCCTTCCGTATCCACATATTCCTTCCGTCACCACACATTCCTTCCGTCACCACACATTCCTTCCGTCATACACATTCCTTCCGTCACCACCAACAGTTTGCTTTTTTCCTTCTAACCGTAGTACTTACTTTGCATTTTCAGACGGCTGTAGTTCACGACAGTTACTATTCTTATGAATTTGCAAATGCTGGTCCGATGTTATAGGGAGCATTGGGCCATGTGCCAAGTATAGAAAACAAGGTACTTGAGAATCTAAGCCACCTAAGTACTTTCTGCACAGCAGACCACACCCACGTGCCGTTCGAAAGTTCTCCACTTATAGGTACCTGCAGCCTCCAGCAGAGGGAGCGGCTGCGCTCAACGATAGCATCTATTCAATGTTGATCTATTTAGCGAATCCGCACCAAATGTGCGGTTTTAGCAAATCGTGCCCGATAAGTTACGAATCGTGGGGGCATCTTATCGTTGTGACATGAACAGAGAAGTTTAGGACGTTATGCATCACGGGAATTGTGGAGATGACCCGCGTATCGAAGATGTCCAACGGCCTCGCAGTTTCAGTACCGACAATATGTTCTGCTGCTGACCCTTCCTTTTTTCTATGTTTTTGGAACTTCGTCTAGAGCTCAATGAAAGATTTATGGTGCGTCAGCCGTGAAGGTCTCAGTGATGTCATAGTTTTTCCGTCCTGGTGTGCTATGGACACGTTCGATTGAAAGCCGAATTTAAGCCTTCGATGCTTGACTAGTTTGAAACTTCAAGCAGGTGTACTGGTTTCGAACCGTTGGTTCGATTTTCAAGCGTTGGCGCCTGTTTACTTACCTGCAAGACTTCCAAGAGCTCAATTTTCATTCACAAAATGGAGATTTAAGTTGACTGAACATATATCCGGGTCGCTCCTAAGTCCTAACCCCTGCTACACGATTCACAGTGACGAAGCCAAACATGCTGTCTGCCGTTGCAGACTAGTCAAGTCTAATGGGCTTAGACTGACGTTGGCGGCCCAATCGAAAGCGTCCTATGTGGCCCACCTCAAAGTGTGCAGGTTAGGAGGTTAGTTAAGAATAGGTTAGGATAGATTCAAATCAGCTAGAATAGGTGCCTAATATACCTATAGTCTGACCATTTTATCAAGGTAGTTCGGTCGTGTTGAACTTCCTCTATAGCGTTGCCAATTTTATTCGTATTTCTGAGATTTTGTTCGGCCCATATCTTAGCCCCGCCCACTACCTGTATGTAGAGAAATTTCAGAAATACCCAAAGAATTGGCACCGCTATAGAGGAATTTGACCACAGCCGAACTGTCTTGATATAAGAGCCAGACCATAGTACTTTTTAATATAGGCACATGTATTAATTACATCTGAGTCTAAGGTAAACCACTCATTGCGCCTGCACCGGGTTGTCTGTATCTTCTACACCCTTTAGCAATAAAAAAATAAATCAATTCTCTCTAGCATAGCATTGTGATGATCATCGTTAATGAAATACGCTTTTTCTTACAGTCAGTGATTAACCATTATAAATAGATGTTATGGATTTAGCAAGCCATCCATGTATATGGCGCCGTTTTACATAGTTTCTATTTGCGTGAAGTTTGTTCAAAGGCTACTGTTCTATTCAGTGCTCAGTCCCGATTAGGCATCGGACCGAGATCACAATATTTTCACCCATGGGGCATCGCCCTTACCTTGCATATCAATTTCCTTTCAGAATTTCCTTACTAAACCAACCCGAACTGAGGCGTATCCTATTCACCCGATATGATCGAGATAAAATAATATAGACCACTACGAGTCTTTGTTTGAACTGATTTACTGGCCTTAATGGTGAACTGATTACACCTGAATCATTCGAAAACTCAATCACGTGGATTATCGCCTAAAAATAGATTCAAAGTGACGTAGTAAACAGTAAAGAATAAAATTCTAAACAATTTAAAATTAGTTGGTTTAGTTGATCTCAGGCGAAGTAGGAATATAGAAAACACCTTAACGCTAATTATTTAATATCCTTACTCCCGCCCCATCTACGGGGGGGGGCAGTATCACCGAGTACCCCCCGCCCGTTTGACCTCCCCCTCTGCATCGCTCACAACGCGCTGCAGTGAAGATAGGCCAAACTCTCCTGCTCTGTCATGACAACTATATAAATTAATAGATTTATTATGAGAACACTAATCAAATTGTCCGCCAGATGGCGCTTCAATGTGCTTATAAGTTGGGGAGTCGGCAGCACAAGTTACTCATCTTAGCTATTTGTTAAGTAAGTTAGATGAGACTATTAGATTAATAAGGACGTGTTCGATTGAGCTCCGAAAGTAAGCCCTCGAGGCTTGACTCATGCGCAACGTTAGACGGTTGGCTCTTGAATTAATTAATCTTGAGACGTCTAAAATCCAAGTCTAGCAATCGCTATAGCTCTGCTGCAATAACCCCCAAGTTTTAAGCACAATGCAAAATCCACAAAGAAGCCCTTCCTATTAGGCCTATTGTATCATTTGTGGGATCTCCAACGTACGAAACTTCCGAGCTACTCTACAAACTTTTGACTCCAATAACTAATTTATCTGAGCACAAATTGGAAAATATAATGGACGCAAAATCATCGTTGGAGAACATCACCATTTCAGAAAATCATTGCCTCATCTCATTCGGTGTCAAATCACTTTTCACTTTGGTTCCGCTAGATTTAGCTATGCAGCGTGTGGAAACTAAACTTGACCTCCACCAAAATTTCGTACAGGAATCTACCAAACTAAAGACTTCTGAAATTTTGCAATTACCCAAGATCTGCATTGACGTCTACACCTTTCAATGGAAATAATCCTTCTTCAAGCAACAGCACGGCACCCCAATGGGCTCTCCAATTTCTGTAGCATTAGCTGCAATCCTAATACCACATGTAAAAGAACAAATTTTAAACAAATCTAGCTCAGTAAAATAATTTTTTAACTCACACGACGTAACAGGGTTGCTTTTAACCCGATCGGAAATTTTTAGGCATTTTTTGGATATTATCGGATACCTTTCACTATTTTCCCATAGGCAGCCGATAAATGCCTATGATTTCCCATAGGCAGCCGATAAATGCCTCTAAATTGCCGATTGGGTAGCAGTTGAAACACGATTCGAAACGACAGAGTGAAAGTCTCTGTCTCAAGTGTCAGACAAGTTTAATTGTGAAGGCGTAATTTCGACACCCAATCGAATACACCCTAGTTATTAGGTAACTAGATACATTATATGTGAGATATTGGTCACGTAGATAAACTATGTTTTAGTTAAGTGTGTGAAATAGTAGATTATGTATTCGTTAGGTAATGAAATTGAATTATATATTCCTCAATTAGATAGATCAAATGCTCATTAAGTCAGTAATATTAGAATATTAGTTTATATATATTTACCAGGTAGATCAGATATTGGTCTGGTAGATCAGAGGAAATAAGTTAACTAGCTTGTTATTCAGGTAATTAGACTAGATAGTTAATAGTTAACTATGTGTGGTCCACAGCGGATGAGCTCAGCGGTATTGTCGATTCACTCGCTGCGATCGAGGCAGCGCAATCCGATTAGTTTTAAATTGTCCAGTTCTTGAATGTGATGTACCCAGTAGGGTACGTCACACAGGATCGAGTTCCCGACGTTAATCGCAAATCATTTACGCTTGAGACTGTCGAAACTTATCTTAACTGAGCCCAGTGGGAGTAAAGGAACGAAATAAATAAAGAGCGTTGTTTGTTTCTCCACAGCTGGTATGACAGTTTGAACTTAATCTAACGTAAGCAAACTTGGTTTATTGATATTACAGTTGAAACTTTATGAAGGGTCTATTAGTTCTAATGCTATGCAACTTGAACTTAATCTGGAGTCAGTAAATTTGTTTAGAAGCTATTTCAATTCCAACTTGAGCTATGGAGATGCAGATAGTTTAATATTATCAATATAATTTGCACCAGGTCCAAAACTAGCATTTTAAATACGTTTTCAATTTAGGTTTATTATCCAGTCAATTCCGTCTACAAGTTAGAATAAAATATGACAATTATAAACATCGTAAATGGCGGCTGTGTCATTGTAATAGGTAATAGGATAGGTTAGACGAAACAGAGATTAAAACTTCAACTACAGTACAGCATAAGGAAATCAATGACATTCCGAACCCATGCACTCTAGCGTCTCCCGCACCTTCTCACCGCCTCTGTGTTTTTAGATGACTTTGCTAAAATGCGGACCGTCTTCCAGCAGTCCGGTTTCGCGGACTGAGGAGAGAAACCTTTGAGTCGTCACACTTGTAGCGATTTTTTCTTTAAGTTCATTGGTACGAAGTTCACGCAACTTTACGGCATCGTTATTGTACGAAGATCGTGCAGCGCATGTGGTAAGTGTAGGAAGATCGTGCTGCACGCATTGTTAGCTATATAAAGAACGAGCGGCACATATTGTTAATATACGAAGATCCTGTGGCATACATTGTTACTGTACGAAGATCGTTGCATGGTAAAAGATCTAGGCAATACGAAGAATATCGGCGTACCAAAAAGTGCCATAGAATTTAACGAAGTGTTAACCTGGTTATAGAGACTTCACCAAGGTAGGCCCATATTCTACTAAGAAGTTGATGATTATCAGTCGGTCTCGGACACTTGTACCGCGGCATCCCCAACTGGAGATTGATGACACTCTGCTTCAGGAGTATAGCTCCTTGGAGATTCTTGGTGTTGCTTTTGATGAGAAGCTTACTTTTGAGCCGCATATTAGGAGGTTGGTGTCACGCGCTTCCACTAAGATTGGACTACTGCGTAAGGTGAATTCCGTGTTTGGTGATAGTCAAGTTGCCCGTAGATGTTTTTATGCGTTTTCGCTGCCTGTGTTGGAGTATTGCTCACCGGTCTGGGCTTCAGCTGCTGACACTCACTTGAGTCTTTTAGATCGACTTGTTATTTCAGCCAGCAGGCTGTGCGCTGATAATGATCTAGTAAACCTGTCCCACAGGTGAAGAGTCGCAGAGCTATGTATGTTTTATAAAGTGTACAACAATGATCGAGAGGCATTGGTTGTATTCTTCTCTCCCTGCTCTCAAGGTTTTTGGGAGGTAGACTGGTGCTGTGTGCGGAGCGCAGTCGTTCACTTTGGAGGCTGTCAGATGTCGAGCTAATCAGTTCTGTCGATGCTTCGTGCCCTGGTCGGCTAAGATTTGGAATTTGTTGCCGGCATCGGCTTTTGGTCGTATTGGCCTGCAGGAGTTTAAGTCAGCTGTTAATGGTTTTTTGCTGGATTTCCTTTAGCACCGTTTTGGACTTCCCGGTGCTGCAAGATGCTTCATTTGGGTTGCATTACCTGTCCGTGGGAGCTCAAGCGTTTAAGTTTTGGCCCACCCGCCAAAAGTCCCTGTGCCTTAGTGGAGTGACGTCAGTAGGGAAGGCCAGGCCAGACATCGCCCCCCCCCCCCTCAGCTCATGGGTTTTCTGTCTCGGTAGTCTCAGCTCTGCTTCGAAAAGAGTGGAGGCGAGCAGTAACATTTCGGTCGAGTCTCGCTGGCTGGGTGGCCTCGGTGTAATGACGTCACCAAGAGAGGCCGCTTGGAGCATTTCAGACATAGCCCCCTCTCCCCCCCTCCCCCAATAGGCCTAGCATCACCCCAACCTCAACCAAACACTTGACTCCTGACCAAAGCCACCCTACCTATTCCTATTGTCCCCGCTGTCAGTTACCAAGACAAGGAATGCTATCTATAACGCTGAAGACTGGAGCCGCCGCTCTACAGACCTCGACAAACTTACCTGAGAAACAGACGTGATTACAAAACATTGTGCGTGGTAATGAGATCCTCTCTTCCTCAACCAACGACACTGACCACTTGTCGCCACAGCGCTTACCTCCTTGTTGGCGGCTCCTGTCGCCTGCTAAACAGTTTCTTTCTATCTCTGTAATGAGGTAAAAATGTTGGTTGCCTAGCTCAAACTATGTGTTAGATTAGGCTACGTTATAATAGAACAGGTAATGTTAAACCAGGTGTTCACTTAACAACTATCGTTGGTGCTAGCAGTCTAATTTTAACAGCCAATTTAACTAATCCACTGATGCTGACGCGGCTTACCTTCTTGTAGCTATAGCGGCCGAGATTTTTAAATGTTTCATACAGTTAAATTACACAGTAATTTTTCACCATAGCAAAGGCCAAAGGTGAACTTTCAGTTGTCACTTTTAATTTTGAGCAATTTAAATCTCTAAATATTGATATTTTAAGAATTAGAGCACGATGTTCACTAACGTCCCACTGAAGTCGGCCACGACCATACGCATCAGATCAGCTGAGTTGGCTCTAGGTTGCAAAGGCCAACGAAAGTCGTAGAGTGGGCGCAGGGCTTTAATTCTAGTTGCCTATAGTGAAAATGCTTCATTTCATTATATATTTCGCGTCTGTTTCTTAAGAAACGTAGGCCAAACTTTCAGCCCTTCAATAATGCAGATATCTGAGCTTGAAAGGCAGTATCATGGCTACGGTGTGCTCTCATTGCATATAAACTGACTGGAGTTGCATTCAAGTTTATTGCAGTGTTTTACTCAAGATTTTACTTCTGCCTCTCGCTCCGGAAGACGCACGTGAAAGAAGGAGACTGGACAGGGAACGCAGAAAAAACGAGGCTACTGTAGTCTCAAGAACAAAGACGTGCTACCAATGGAGAGAGAAGACGCATCAGTGTGTCTCAGGAGCCACCCCCACACTTCCAAGACAGCCGCCCCGAACATTCCGAATCCTTCCGCACCAGCCTAAGTTAGCAAACACATCGATTATTACGTTAATTTTTTTAACGCATGGGTCCACTAGTTAGTATATAATACGAATACACATTATAACCTAATCTCATCGGTCCCATTCATACGTATGAGTATTACTGCGTATTTGTGTTAAGCTGCCTCTGTAAGTAAATTCTCATACAGCAGCCTTCATCCGGATGCTCACATCTTCCCCCTAACACTATAATTACATAAGGTTTAGGGTAGATATTCCGAATGGCAGTCGAGTTTTACTGATGGAAATGAAGATTAGGATGACAATGACGAATGTAATTTTAATTCGTAAGCTGACGCTGTGTTTCAAAATTATCTTGTTCAGGCAGCAGTGGTATTTTGCTGCTACTGGTGCTGATCTCAGCTGCAGCCTTCTGTCCACGGCTACACCTGTCCCGCAGGTGAGGTCGGGGACCGTGGCCCCCCGTTGCTGCCCCGCTAGGGGGCCAGACCCCTATGGCCTCCATTACAGCTCCATGGGTCTGTAATGGTCAGTGGTACTAATGGTCAGACCTAACGGTAATGGGCAGGTGATTCCGTAGGGACACTTCTTTCACTCTCGTAACTCTTGCCAAATCCTAAAATAACTGATGGCCATTAATACTGCAAAATGAAGTATCAATAAAATGTAATGATGCACGTCTATATAGTACATACATTAAACATGATTTATACACAATAGAAGACTTTACAGTATGCATGTGCGGCACATAACACTGTACTTGTAAGTTCCATTAACACGTCAAATTACCCTCATACAAGCCACAGTACTAATGTGGGGCTGAAGCAAACGAATGATTCCAGTCAAGACTTGAACCTGAGACCTCGATGGTAACACCCGTTCTTTTGTGTACCTCAAGTATTCCCTAAATGGCCGTATTGATCGTACTTATCCGCAAAGTGGGGTTCTGCGGCCGCCAAGCGGGCCGAAAGTCTGCAGCCTCCGACCTCTTGCTTTTTCTGTCGGCGAGGCTTAACCTTTGTAGATAAGTAGTATGGAGTCAATATACTGTACTCAGTGTATGTATGCATCATTCATCGCTCACCAACACAAGTTCCCCGTACGTATAAACCCCCCCCCCCTCCTATCTCCCTACTTACTTTCCACTACACTACCTGGATCGCGTTCAAAATCAACCAATATTTACCCCAGGTATTGAACCTCTAACATACCCATGCATTACACGTAACCCCAATTTTCATACTGGCTTATCTGAAAGAAAAAGAATAACAGGCGTAGCCGCAAACTCCAGACTGGACGTATCGCAGTGTCGCGGCTGCAGACATTCCAAGTACAGTCTACCTACATACAGTAGGAATGTGCGACCTATCTGGAACAGGTTCTGTGTGACCTTGAAAGCATCGTAGACAGCACATCTACCAGTGGGACCGACGGCAATCCTGCACGTAGTCTCCTGTGGTAGATTATGGGGGTAGAATACCGACTGATTCCTGTTCTGCATGCCAGAAATGGCCACCTCTAATGGCTATAAAATATAGCATATGGGAATGGATAGTTGGCAGTAGATGGATCCACTACTCATTCCCCGAGAGGATCCGAGACCTAGGATCTGGCCCTCCATGAGTTATTGCCACAATATCAGTACAGAAAAAACTTAAGTTGTCTAAGGAAAAACCTAGGGGATGGAAGAAAGTACAAAGAGTTACAGTGGATCCGTGGTTGTTTTGAGATATTAAATTAAATGAGGAAGAGAATGAAATGGAAGTTTACACTAGCTGCTCTCTGTTCTACAGCACAACCCCCCCCCCTCGTCCTCCTGCTTTTTTCTATTCCTAGTATTCCTGCGACCGATCCTCACTAACGCTGTTGTGACTAAGCGAATAGCAGGTCTCTCTTTGGCCTGTTACCGTCTGTTTTTCTTATTATTCCTTATGTATCTATTTTTTTAATTCCAGCTATTCCGTCTCGTATTCCTACTATTGTGACTACTATTAATTGTTACTGTCTCTTCCGTCAGTTTTGCTGACTTCTTATATTGCTATTATTCACGGCATCCCTTCCGTATTTCTATTTTTCCTACTCTTTTGACTGCAAATGTTCCTTTTTTTTTATCCTGATGTCCCTTCCGCCATTTACCATGACTTCTAGTCCATTTTCCAGGTTATTCATACTGTTCAAAGTGCGATTCCTTCCTTCACCTGCTAATTTTTCTATGTTTCTAACAATTTCTCATACTGTTATTCTCGTTATTCCCATTGGACTGTAATATGTCTTTGGGATATTACCTAAGGCTAATATTCCAGCGAAATCCATTCCACATTCCTACCGTTCCTATACTGCCTTTCCTCTTTCGTTAGAGAACCTCGAAACAAGTTATTCACAAACAGCAAATTTGGGGAATTTCATCGATTCCTTACGCTTCCATTACGAACATGATTGTGTAACACCTTTTGTTGCAGCCCATTCTTGAGAGTAATAAAAATACCATTGCCCTTTTCACACACGAGACTGGGCCTAGAGATGCTTAGACAGACGTTTCAAAAATGAATCATTAGTGCAGAAAATTTTGAAGTGGCCTAAGTTTCGGGTAAAGAGGTGCATCATTGGCTCACTACATAATTCAGTTTTTGCCCTAAAACAATTTCGTATTGCATCACGAAATATTTAGAGCGTGAAAGAGTTAAAAGGCGAACACCTTCTCTTAGGACCCTAGCAACCGCTGTATTTGTTTTATTTATTTTTTTTTAAGAAAACATGGCCTACTCGACATGGCTCAACAGAGGTTATAACCGGCCCATGAACATTTCAACACACCCTGCTCAGTAGTAATGCTCTTGTAATTAAGTACTACATTGATGAGATAATGTCAAGTGTTGCAGAGACCCGCAGGTGGTCGGCACGATTCCCAACACCAGCTGCTGCTCTTATCCACCGCCGCATCTGACCAGCGTTCACTGATAACCTCATGTCATTGTGTTACGAAATATACGCAGTCATTATCTATTGAGAGAAGTACGTATGTATGGCGCTGTGCGTCTCACTACTCACGTACTCACAGAAAAAAAAAACCTTCAGTTACTGTAACCAGAACCGGTGTCCAAACAGAAATAGCTGTGAGGATCATAGACAAAAGTATTTGGTGCCTGACACAGCACACATAAAGCTATCTCTTAGCACTCAATATGCAGTTTTTTCTCAGTTGTTAAGGTATTTGGTTTATTGGTAAGAGAGTTCTGGGCGAGCAAATTATTCTTTACGAAGAGCTTTTCTGTTTGGCTTTCATAAACAAATATGTTGGGCTTTATTCTTTTTTGTTACAGTAACTAAAAGTTTCTCTTAATTTGTATGAAATACAGTCCGATTGGTAATACACAGCCCGATTGGGCATGTGCCATCACCCGGACCGACATGCGGACACACAGACGAACGCAAATGATACCACGCTGTTTCTCAACTACCAGCTTCCGCTTATGCTACAGCGAACAGAAAATACTTTCTGAGCAAATCTTGGCTCTCAGAAATGGTCTATCTTCTCATCGTCTATCAACTTCTACGACAACTAGAATCGGTGCGAACGCTCACAGCCCACTGCTATAGTGTCATACACAAAGAAAACTACGCCTGAAGCACAGTATGGCTTCCAACCGCAACAGTCCGAGTGACACATACCCCCTCCTCTCCTTCACCCAAACAAACCGGTTGGGATTGAGCAAGTACACAGGCGCACACACTGTAGAGATCCGTTACTTTTTCGCTGTGCAGCCAACGCTTCACTGCCACCACATAAGGCTGTTATCAGAATCCCGTTGCAAAAAAAAAAAAACTATGAGAAAGTGCGCTCATTGTTCTAATAAACTGACCGGAACAACTTTTTGGCGGCAAACAGTTAATGTTATTATTATTATTGTTTTTCAGAGTGAGATGTTTTAGTCTGTAAACAATTGTCTAAGAACATCAAAAACAGATGATGGGGCAACGTGAGTCTCGTGCGAGGAAACACACCATGTTCTATTAATAAAATTCATGGTCAAAATTTCTACAGAGGACTACCGTTTCCAAATTTTTCTACCTCACTTTCACTTGTGCTGTAAGTTAAACCCTGAGTGACTGCAGTCCCTAAGAGCTAAAGTAATGCATCGCGGGGAAAAACAGAAGACAAACTGAACATGTAGCACAGCGCAACCTCTCACCTCGAGTGTCAAAGAGGCACTGACCCTGGAGAGACATTGCCCGCAGCCCTCGGACGCAGCCACGGTAGAGGCCGGTATTGTTAACGGCCACTTTGCTGAGCAGCTGGCTGTAGTGATAGCCCAATTGGTGCCCATCTTCTCAGAGAAGAGTTAGTGACCAATTGCAGTTTTTTTTTTCTGCGAGTTTATGCAGTGAAATTGCTACAGGACTATTGTTTGTGCAAGAAATTGTTTGAACAGGGGACAGCACTGTAAATAGTGTATAAGTTACTTAGTTATTTTCGGAGTATGCAGTAAGCCTTCAATAATGGAGATATCTCTCGACTTACAAAAAAGTCTGTTTACAAGAAACTTTGGTTATGTAGTCACAATAGAACCGCATAGCCCGACGAAGGGTTGGTTTATGCGGTTTATGCGATACCGGCAATCTTATTTTGCCTTTAAATTTATCATATACACCGAATGTACGGTTGGCGTACTGAGACAGGTGGCTAACTCAAAGTAGTCGATTTACCCGAAAATGTTCGTGTTACCGAGGTCCTACAGTACTAGCTAACTCAAAAAATAAAAAATACAGTAGCAGTTGGCTCCTTTGCTATATTCTCCACACCACCAGACAACTCCGTGCGCGAACGTACGCCATTTTTCGTTAAACACAAAACTTTATCTCCTCCTGAGTAAAAATTTCGACACCGCGGGCGGGAAGGCAATTTTTTTACACTTTTATTAATGAAAAAGATGCTTCGTCACTGCAATTTGGGTCGAAGGCGGCCATTCTGCCGTCTAGCTCCTGCCGAGCGACTGTGGCTTTACCTCCGCGGTTTTTACCGCTCCTCCAGACAGGCACAGGTTCATTCCGGTTGTGCACATGATAAATGACAGACACGCGACTGACAGACGGTGTGACAGACTGGACAAGCTGTGCTCTGTCAGTATCCTAGAAGGGGCACTAGTCACTTCGATGTCAAGCAAGTCTAATTCCTTAGAAAATGTTCACGAGGAATTGATAGATGGACTGCGAACTGGAGAGTCATCGCAGACTGAGGGGTCAATGACCTGACTAGAGTAC
>LQNS02277998.1:2940575-2954560 GCA_001587735.2 Parhyale hawaiensis | reverse complement strand
CGTTACAATAGTCCTATGGTGTCTTTGGTTGTATTATCAATCAATCAAGCAACTGTACTGAGTACACGCAAGAAGATGGTACAATAATTGTACGAAACATAGCTTATCACGAGAGTGAAATTTGATACAGGAAAAGGTAGAGAGTATCAGTACGCGCTACACTGTATTGCGGCTCATCGCTTGGCCTCTGTTTGGCAACAGTATGCAGCGCTGCCATCGGCTATGTATATTGGACAGTTCGTAGCCAGGACCATTATCAACCACATTGGCCAGCGAAGTAGCTGCTTTTTTCTATCCTAATTGGAAGCGCAATGCGCATTTCCTTCTGTTGACTTTCAGGCAGTCGGTATATTTACTGTTGAGCAAACATCACACTTGCACTATATGACCTCGGTACATTCGTAAGCTCCCGGGTAAAATATGCCACTATAGACCTAGCGTATAGTAGGAAGAAGAGAATAGAAGTAAAGAATATTAATCTTAGCGTAGGAATCTAAAAAGGTACAGCACCGTGACCTCACAATCCAATGAGGAAACCTACACGCACTGGCTCGTGCTACAGAAAAATATCCTCTAGGGCCAAGAAATGTACGGCTGCAGTCCACTACAGATTGTCTGAGCTACGGGACAATAAGAAAACAAATAAAATCAAAACCCATTTATTTCTCATATGGAGACTGTGTCCAACAAGGTTAGGACACAGCCAGCATCCTGAGGTTATCATGCTTAATACTAACATAACATAAGAGAGAATTGGCATTAAGTTTGCAGAGATGTACTAGTGCAATGCCTGCATCTTAATAAGGAGAAGCTATTGACACTATTTTCCGTTGAGAGAAGCGTTGGTTATACAGACGGGGGTGAAAAGTTATTTTTTTAGAGAGAGAGAGAGTATGAAATACAGTATGGAGCCTAAAGTACACTAGGGCAAGTCGTTGCGTAGTAGTGAACGGTACGTTTACGGGGATTACCAAAAAAGAGAAGAAAAGTGGGACGGGAAACGTAGAATATATAGACCAGCTTATCATATTCAGGAGTGAATGAGAAATGGACACGTACTACAAGAAGTAATAATAAAAAGTATTGAAATAAAATGGAATAAATAAATTATATTACGGTGACAGAGACGCTGTACGATTCCAATTTAATTCATTATATAACCGTGATTTCCCTATTTGTAATAGACAAGGATTTATTGGTGAAAAAGAGCCTGTGGGGCATTTGAAAAGAAAAATAATCAGAGATCACGTTAAAACACATGAATCAACTGAGGTGTTTGCTATGCTCGAGAGAGTGTCTGTCACGGTTACCTTAAGAATTTTAGCAAAGAAGCAGAGTAAAATAAATCATTTTCCAATATGGATGCAGTACACAACATATTAATATGACGCAGCACCACGATTGTTTAACACTAAGTCTTGAAGCTAACACCGTAACATGTGTGTTTTTATCTTTATTCTTAAAGCTAACACACGCGACAGAATTTGCCAGACGCCAGATTTTGTTTAACGTTTTCATTCTATGATAAACGGAAGACTCTTGACAACTACAACCCTCGTCCACCCCACCCGACCTCCCCAGTTCTGAGAAAGCCAGGGCCCTAATGGACTATGAACAGAAGCGAAATACTGACGCTCCATCTCGACCAGCACAGCAAGACTTCCTTCCCTGGCCCGGGAATAGAACGCCTGAAATCACAACTTTAAGAGAAACAGCAGTCTTCACCAGTCCGCCACATAATTCAGTTTGTGAATAATTACCCAGTATCGGGGGGTATCGGTGGGGTCTGTTTTTTTATAAAATTTATAACTGCCCCAGTCATCCACTGTCTGAGTTTCTTCGGATCCATTCGTTCGGGTGAGGTATACTCGGTGGACTGGTGCTCTTCATGAGTTTGCCTTGGAACCGTTACGATGCCGTACGGGCCAGTATTCCCGTTCGTTTTTTCCATCGTGTGTGGATGTTTGGAATGGTCTTGATGGCTCTGTCTTTACTGGTGCTGGTATTAGTCTGTACACAGAGCTATTCTGTGATCTCGGATCTTCTTTTTTTCATTCTTTTGTTTTCTCCACTCGCTGGGCTGGTTGCGTGGGGGTTTGTTAAACTCATGGAGTTTCTCCGTTCCTACTTCGCCAGTCTGGTGTGATTTAATAATAATAATCGGAGACTGAAGTAACAGCCAACCGTTGAATCTCTTCATTTAAAATTGCCCTGTGTTTATTATCTTTGTTAATCAGTCATTACGAGTAAAATATCGAGAGCCGGATGTTAAAATTAATTAGAACACATGTAGAGTTTCTGACAGTCGCTGATGACGTCACAGACCTCCCCTCTTCAAATCACACCACTACTGCTGCTAGTTATTATTTAACTTAGTCTCTGGTGTTCTTATACCCAGATCACCCTTACTATACAGTTCGATCATTGAATTCAAATAGTAAAAGAAAAATGAATGCTGCCAATTTCACGATGACAAACTATTTCCATGTTTCCAGGTTCTGCTGAACACTACATCTGAAGCAAATCTCATTTTCTTAAATTAACCAGCAACTGTCGTCCATATATGTCCTGTGCTTGCCTCCACTGTATCTAAGCTACTGATAAACTGGTTTAAAACGGTCTACGCAAATGTTTTTAGGGAGACTGGCAATGGACAGATTAATGAGTACTATAAATTGATAGAAAAAGTAGATAAATAAATGCATAAATAAACAAAGGTATTAGTTTGTTTCAGTATGAGCCTTTTTTCGGGTGTACATGCATTTTATTGTTTATGGTGTAGGCACAGACATACACACAAGCACACACACATGACGTAAGCACCACCCCAGTGTCTAGACGCAGCAATCCAGCCTCCCATAAATTTACCCCATTTAGGGCACAACTATGCCATAAATTTCGTTACCCAGCAGCAGCCCATAATTATGGCAGACCTTACACGACTTAATCGATGACTGCCATAATCATGCGTGCCTTTGTTTATTGAATAATGACTAGAAAATATTAGCTTGAGGATGGCCGGCTGATGAAATCTGGAATCTTGATGAAATTTGGAATTTACGTGAGTGGATTACCGAAACATGTCTCTTTTAAGAGTTTGAAGACTTCGACTAGAATATATAATATTTACCTCACTATACATATAATAACAATACACAGTTGGTAGCCCACCAATTTGCATACTAAAATTGGTCTCTTTTAGTGATGGGTCGGACGTCATTTTTTTTTACATCCGCGGATGCGGATCTTGTAGTGGATTTTCAGTTGTGACATCCGCGGATGCGTTTGCGGATGTTACTATTTTAATATCCGCAAATGTGAATGTACAAAAAAGGTGCGGATGCGGATATTCGCCCCATCACCAGTCTCTTTGTCAACTTATCAGTACAGGATAAAACACCAGAAATTCATTTGCTCAACGGCACAGGAGCGTTTGTTTTGCCAAATTTGAAATCACAGCACTGAAAACGTCTGAAATAGTTTATTCTCCCATGTACATGGTGTTACTATACCATTCATAAACATTTATCAAAAGTAGATGTACTGGATTTTGTAGCAGCTTGTAAAGTTGTAGAGACGTAAAATATGCAGTTCTTTGCAGGCATGAACCGCTATTAGTTCCTGAACCTCGTCTCGTCTTAATACTCATGTTAATAAAACTATGAGCAAAGTGGTTTGACCAATCACACAATGCGTTACTAGATATATAAAACATGAGACTAGAGTGCTAACTTGAAGAGGATGAAAAAACTTCAGCCCTTATCTTAGTACAGTTTCACCTGCATTTGTACAATTTCAATATCTAACGATATTAGCTTTATAAGTTTGTTTAGAGTCCATGTTTTAATGGGTACATGACGAACTGGTTCCTGGTAAACTATTTATACGTAGCCTATCCAATGTATTAGTGTTTATTGTAAACTGCGAACAAAATGTTTTGATGTGTCAGTGAATCGCTTAGCGCTTCAGTTGGTGGGGGGGGATATGTTACGGTGCAGTTTCCATAGGTTTTGCTACATATCTCTTGATGTATCCGTGACATATTTGTACCGCGTGTCTGTACTGCCCACTATCCGTCTGTAGTCCACAGGGAGGTCGGGCCGCCGGACTAAAAATCGCCTGTTTTTAGCTTGGCGCCGTCGCGGAAACGACCCCTTGTTCGAAGTGGCAATATATCTGAGCTGAAAAATTCGTACTATCGCTGTATAACCTTTATTATTGCTGTGTAATACATATAAGTGATGTCTATATACATTAGTAATAGTTCTTTTTGCATTTTCAGAGCTCTTAAAGTCTTAATGTCCTCAGACCTGTTTTATCAGTTGTGGTCCGCCGCCAAGTTTTGAAGTAAAGCTCTTGCTAGTATTACCCAATCTTTCCGTCCTGCAGTATATGCAACCTACCTCAGATTCAAATATACAGTAATCTCTAGGCCTATAAAGTTAAGTTAGGCACCTATTTATTATAGCTAAAGAGGACCTATAGCCAAACCCTTTATTAGCCCATTCTGACCTAACGTAATCTAACACCTACTTTGAGGTAGTCAACATACCACAGCGGAACAGCTATGGTACTCAACCATGTTTTTGAGCAGCTGTGTTTTGTTACCTTTTTCTGTGTGTAATTTTTGTAAACATGTTGTTTATGTATTATTGTTGGTGCTTTTTGTTTCTTATTACGTTATTGGCATTTTTAAACTTTTAGTGTCGTGAAGACTGAACGATACACGACTTAGTGTAGTCCATAGATATATTTATTCCTACCATTGTTACTATAAACTATTCTAATTATTGTTGCTGCTAATGAGTAGTCAATTGGCTGTTGTTGTTATAATTATTATTCACCTATTTTGCTTCGACTATTTTGTATTGTTTAACCATTTTTATCATGATAGTGTTATTACATTGCCATAGCATTTGCTGTATAGGTTATTATTGGGCACTATACCTACTGTGGCTTATTATAATATTTTATTCAGCTATCTTACGATAAGCACTACATCTTAAAAAAAAATAGTAATGATGATGTATTTTCATTCACATCGTACATAACAACAAGCCTGTTATCACAATATTCAATTCAGTCGTGCGATATTTCATCCACCTTTCTACGACAATAAATATGGATGATGACCCAGTTCAATTTGCAGTATTTATGTCAACAAGACCTGGAAGCTTTGAATGACATCTTAGTTTAATGACGAGCGATAAGCATGGATAACTTTTTTATCTTGGCAAACTCGTTATCTCTCAAGTGCCCCCTTATCTGAGCACAAGAGCTGCCTTCCTTGCGGCAACTCACATGGCGCCGTATATTGAATAATTGATATTGCATTAGGCAATATTAGCTTATCTTCATCCGGTTTTCTTCGAATCACTCCCAACTCCTGTTATTTATACATTCTTCTGTTATATTTCAAATTGCTATGTCTCTTTTTCTGACAAACTTAACGTTCCCCAATGGTAGGTACCTGATCAACTACTTTTGTCACTATACTCGTCAGCGACACCAAGTCTCTGTCAACGATTTTATTCTTTCGATGTTCGCTGACTATGTCTAAATTACCACCCTTTCCTCAGCTGATCACCCTATCTCACATGCACTAGAGCTGAAAGTATTCTAAAGCACTCCAGTGACTTGTAGGACAAAAATGTCCTCAAGCTTAGTACTAATAAGACATAGTGCATAATTTTCAGCACCTCTAATCAATGTACAAAGTTGGATTCGTTTTCCATTATTTTGACACTATTATCACACAACTTGTACAATAGAGTGGAGCGTTTTTCCACTTTTTTTTTTCTATAGCGGCTAGTTCGGGAAAATTGCCAAATGGGGAAAAAAAACTTTTGTTAAAAGCATTTTTGCCAAGACGTATATCTTCTACCGCCCCAAGACCCTTGAAGTGTGGGCGGAACAATTTTGTTTTCTTTTATTCACTAAACAGTAGCTACACATCAAAGAAACACGCAGGCAAAGTTTTTGGCAGCCAGTGCAACGCTAAGCGGGTAGAACAGGGGTTGAAGGGGTCCGGGCCTCTCACTAACTTCTGCCTCTGAGCTTCAATATCTAGCGTCAAGTAGCATTTTCCGCAGCACTGATACCATTAACATGGAGGTAGGGACCACAGCCGCCCCCACTTCTATTAAGCATCCATGTAGATGGTATCAGTGCTGCGGAAAAATGCAATTTGTCACTATATATTGAAGCTCAGAGGCAGAATTATTGAGAGGCCCGGTTCCCTTTAACCCCCTGTTCTACCCACTTAGCGTTGCACTGGCTGCCTAAAACTTTGCCTGCGTGTTTCTCTGATGTGTAGCTAGTGCTTAGTGAACAAACGGAAAAAAATTCTCCCAGCAGAGCACTTTTTTCAAACTTTATGGGTCTTGGGGCGGTAGAAGATATCCGCCTAATAAAAAATTATTTTGACACAAGTTTTTTCTCCCCATTTGTCAACTTTTCTGAACTAGTCACAATGGAAAATCAAAAAAGTTGGAAAACGCTCCTCCCTACTGTACAAGTTATCAAGACCCATGGAATATTGCTGGACAATTGTTTCTCTTTTGATACTCTCATATAAAACTTGTGTAGGACAGCAACAGTCAATGGCATTCTTAAATAGAATAATGCACTTATCAGTTGGAAAAGCACGCTGCTATCACAATGGAGTTCTAAACTTAACTTCTAAACTTTTACTGAGCTTCCCTCCAACAACTCCCAATCAGTAAATATTTCTAAATTTTCAATGAAAATTACTGTCACGAATAAATTTCAGAACGTTGCACATAGGTCCTTACTTAGGAAACTAGACTGGCCAAGAATCGAAATTAAATTGGAACTAGATGAAGTCTAGGAAATTTTTTAATTCACCAAGACAGCCTGCCTGAAAGAAAAGGAACATTCCCAGTAATCTTGAAAACCTTACATTATAATCTGTGGGTCATACCGATTCCAGCCAGCGAAGTCCTGGAACTCCCTGCGGGACTGGAGCCACTTCCCCCGCTGTTGAAATCAACAAAGCTGGAAATTACTGAACTAATTGGCCAGCTGGTGCACCTCGATGATTTTACATCCTGTCTGGGTGTCTACAAGCGGGATCGATTCGCCTACCCGAATATTAGTTATCTGGCCCGTTTTCGACAGTTCGGTTGAAATTTCAGGTGCTAACCGTAAACTGATTGCGCTTGAGATAACTGGAAATTCAATCGTCAACTCTACAAATAAAAATATAGTATTTTATTTATCGTATGGATGCAGTGCTCAGCAAGTTAGGGGTGCGATACCTTGAAGTATTCTAGCTCAAAGTTAACAACGTAAGGACACCTCCAATTGGGCCGTCAGAGCCAAGCACACTTCACTTAACTTTGGCTTCATCACTTCGAATCGCGTTGCAGTTCTTAGAAACAACTCAAATAAGTTGAACCGACTGAAATTTCCATTTTACGAAGTAAGATTGAGTTCGTTGAAGTCCCACAGGTGATCAATTTTGAGCTAATGCCTGTAACGTGAATAAACGGGCCGAAGCCAGGGCACCTGTCTGCAGTTTCGGACAAGTTAAGCGAAGTGTGCTTGGCTTTGACGACTCAATCGAAGGCGTCCTAAAGACACATTCGATTGGGACGTAAATGTCGATCTAAGCCAAGCTCACTTGACTTAACTTGTCCGAAAGGTTCTCTGGCTTCGATCCGTTTCCTGAATTTCAGGTGCTTACTCAAAATTGGTCATCTGTGAGACGTCAAGCAACTCAAGCTTACTTCGTAAAATTAATACTTCAGATCGTTCCATATAGTCGGGCTGCTTCTAACACCTATAACACGACTCAAATCGACGAAACCAAAGTTCCTGCCTGCAGGTCCGAACAAGTTAAGTCAAGTGTACTTGGCTTAGCTCGACTTTGACGACCCAATTGAACATGACCTAAGAAGATTGCCAGTTGGCATCTAGCTTAACACTAGGCGACAGTCAATGTTCACGCTATATTAGAGTCATAGTACAAAAACATAATTTTGCACAAACAGGTTGGTTCAACATTCCACATTCTAGACATGCTAGAAAAATAAATTTAAAATTTGACTAGACCTATTAGAATTAGACATACAGTACATATTACCAATTAAACTCAAAATTTTGACTGCGATTCCACTATTATTTCATGTTACGGGCAATTATTATTAGCTTCGCTTCATGGTCCTTTGGGACCCTAAAACATCGCGCTTGAAGTTATTTCTGGCGCATTCGAATGTAAAGGTTTTGACGTCAAGTCATGCCACGATCATTTATTCCTGTATATTATCAAGTGCATGTATACAAGGATATATTCAGACTCGATTTACGAAAGAGGGTCATCAGTTTGCAAGCGATGTTAAAACTGTGAAAGAAGTAACATATTTTTATAGGCTAAGATATGGGGAGAAAATTTACAGATGGTCGTAGACTTACACCAATGGATTGTCAGGGTTCACCCGTTATTAAAGACATGATACAAGTAACATAATTTTGCAGAGGAAGACGCTGCTTTAGCATTTTGCTATTCCACACATGTTGAAATGTGATCGTGAGAATAGAAATTATAAGAATTCAAAATACGGTGGATAGTACTACAGTAATTAAACTTACTGCAATACTAGCGATATGTGAGTCACATTTTGCGCAAAAATTTTCTACGTAAGACAAGTTGCAGACCAGCTGAAATTTTCGCCGGAAGCGAGTAACTGTCGCGTTCGTACAGCGGAGGTTTGGCACAGTTATCTGCAATTCTCAAAATGCGTCATTTTGGTGAACTGTTTGTAGTCAGTCGCGTCATGTATCGTAGCCGGAATTTTAGGGCTGTTTTTTCCGCCGTCTCAAATGTATTAGTTGTGTTTCTGACGCCCGACGTGTTCGAATCCGCATTTGCTTAAGCATAAATTTAAGTGTACAGTTTATGTTCGAACTATGCAACATTAATAAATAATCATCAAAATTAACTTCGTGCATCAATTGTTTTTAGTTCCTTACTTTTAATTTTTTCTATATACAACCCAATCAAAGCTATCGCATTCCATAAGTTAAATTACAGTCTTAACCATAATCAAATACGATGCACAACATGCTATCTACCGTAGAAAAATATGTGCTACTCACTGTACTCTATTTATGAGCATCTGTAGAAATTTCAGATCTGAGTCAGACTGAAACTTGCTGACGTCATCAGGCCTCAGCACAACCGGCGCAGCTTTCTCTGCAGCATCATTTTTTTGCTTGAGTTACATCAAGAAACTTATTTGGGGCTGCAGCAGTTCCCTTCCCTTTCCTAAGCACCACTTTGATAGTCATTGTTTACTTTTACCGTGGCGGGTCCGTCTCCGGCTTATTTCTTTTTGTAATTGCTTAAGTTTTAGAAATAAGATTGTCTTGGTATAGCATGGGGTTGACGTCAACTTATGTGTAGGGTTGCATTAGGTTAGGTAAGTCAACCCATTCTCTCATTGTGAGGTCTATGTACAATATTTCTAATTGGGCTGTTCCTGCGAGAGAGGTAGATTAACTCATGTGAGAAAGGGTTAAGAATGGGTTACAATAGTTCAGTTCGGCTAGAATAGATGCCTAGCCTAGCTGATAGACACACCTGGAGCCAGGTAAGCCACAGTTAGCGCTGCACCGCACCGAGCAGCCACCTGCCTGCAGATCCAGTCTCCAGTTAAAAAGAATGACAGGAGCAGCAATAAAAAGCAAGCCTAAGTATAAGGCTGCAATATTTGGAAACACAACCTTCTTAAAAACCGAAAAAAATATGAATACTCTAAAAAATATGCCCAAGCAGAATGTTAAAACTATTTGAAACATAGCAAGAGAAAGAAGGCCTGCAATAAAACACCCTATCAAAAATGCCAAACACAGATAATCTATGTAGCCACTCTAGTGTTCTAATATATAAGACTATAATAAAAAAATAATATCAACCAATGATATTACTCTCGTGATTAAAAATCGAAAACGTTCCCTTTTCAAGGAAATACTATACAAATTAGGGAGTAATAACACCGGTTTTATTACTCCCTAATTTTAATAGTATTTCCTTGAAAAGGGAACATTTTCGATTTTTAATCACAAGAGAATAATATCATTGGTTGATATTATTTTTTATTATAATACAGGCATTATTACTCCCACATTCATAAGATAATTTGTGTTCCTCTTTGCCCGTTAGGTACATTCAATAATACATGGGGTAACATTTATACATTTATAACAGTTTTGTTCATGTCTGTGTGTAGTAAATTTTTGGGAATTTAAAATCACAGACTAGTATACCAGGCTGTAAAAAATGACGGGGCAGAATTTTCACGCTCGTAGCCAATTCTGTAATGGTTAGGAAAAGTTTTGCTGGAAGGGTACAATGGTATTTCAAATCCTGAATTCCAACTTCGGCAGGGTTAGCTTGAACATAACTTCGTCTTAATTCCAGACCTTGTCGTCTACAAGGCGTGCACGAAATATTTACGTAAATGCATAATACGAATAAATAGATGTATAATAAATATTAATATTTAATTATATATACCTACGAGTACAGTAATATATATTTCGTGTACCTCCTCCTGTGAGGGGATAAGATATTACTGTAGACAGAAATTCGACACTATATGAACAAACGTACGAGTTGATCAGTTGACCACCAAGCAGTTCAACGAGCGTTCTCACAAAAAAAGAAAATTTCAACATCGGCAGCAATTTCTCATCTTCTCGATATCCTTCGTTAATTCCTCTTGGAAGACTGAAGTCCTTTTCGACCCTATCTATGCTACGGTTGTCACTCTAAATTAAACTGCAAGTCTATGGGCATCAACAATTAAGTACTGATTGAGCTGTTAATAAATTTCTTACCTGTTAAATTTTTCTTTCGGTAAGGTCAAGACTGAATTAATAACTACGCGTAGGTCTTTATGTTGTTGTTTTGACTTCGTGTAGATGCGAAATTTCCCTAGCAAAATTTTGTCCGATAGCTGCCTGATACACGAATGCTGTTAGTCTAATTAACATAGCTAGCAATAACTTGTGTATGACAGTCAACGAGAATTATATGATATAAACTCCAATGTATTGGCCGAAAATATATAAGTTTGAAGAAATTCCAATATGTAAAAAATAACAATTTATAAATGAATGACTAAATAAAAATTTATTCCTATGCATAATAACCAACAATTTTTTCTAAAGGCTACTTTTACAACGTCACAGAATATACAAAATAACCTTGACGGTATCACATGTTCGTAAGAGAGACCGACAGTGCAGCGTGAGGCTGTAGGGCAGTGACAAATGTATGCAGATAAATGCTCGTCCATAGATCTCGAAATCGTGACTAAATGCACGCTTCCGAATCTGGCATGAGTGAATAACATTATTTATTTCACCTTCGAGTGTCCATATACACCACAAATATCACTTCGACACTGTCACAACTTCCTCTCTCTCCAAATACCATTATCTTTTTATCTTCTTGCAGTTTTATTATTATCGTTATTATTTTCTTCATAGATCTGGTTTGCTGAATGAATCACCTTGTCGAATCAGAATAAAATGTTTCCTCTTTTCTGACATAATCTAAAAAATATTATTTTGTTTGAATGAACATCAAGGTTTAGGCGGCTTAATTCCGACATTGCAGAACCATAATACTTTTATTTTTTACATCTTCGATGTATTTCAGCCGAGCTTCAGGTGGTGTTATGCACGCCACCTGACGTTCATTCTGGTCTAACTGCTCGACTCCATGATCAACGGGAGAACTAACAGCGAGTTATCTCTGTATTGCACGTAACCACTAACAGTGGTAAATCTGGCATTTCGAATGAGCCCGCCATTTCGTTAAACAGCCTCCCCCCTCTCCCTTCAAACTAGAACTAGTAGAATATAAAATTACAGGTGCATCACCGCCCCCCCCCCCAAAGATCTGCGATGAAAACTTGCATTCCACATGTACGACCAGCACTTGCATAATCCCTTGTATTTTTTGTTTGTTTGTTTTAGGCAACGACAGTAGCTCGTAGAGGGTCGGAGACCGGAGTTCGGCTATTCGCTGGGACTGCGCCTATGTGTCCGTCTGTATGTTGCCAGCTATCTAATCTTATCTGATTTAAACTTAGTGAACCCAACGAGATAATATCAATAGCGTGAGTTCATATCGACTTTATACCCATGGTAAATGCAGATAGCTAGCTACAGCGTGCTCCCCCACACCAGATTTCTTACTGTGAACAAAAAAATAAAATAAAAAACAAGCTTTGCTTCACGAGCTGCAGGGAGCCGCAGGCAAGTGTGCCAAGGAAGCCGTAGGACTGAGGTGGCAGAGCTCCTATGCTGTAACTGAGAAGCATCAGATTTAAGCCTTCCTTTGCTTTAGACGTTTGATTTTTTAGAGTTTTACGAACTGTTTCTTAGGGTAAATTATATCCAAAGTTGCCCTAACTTTGCCAACTTATATGACTGAATGTTAGTATAAGTTTTAGGTAATACTAAATCAAGTTCAGTTCTTTATGACTGTAAATAATAATGATTTCCTGATAACAGTGAAATTCCACTTTATCAAGGCAAAAACGAGTCATTTATACCAATGTTTACTACTTTATGCTTATAGTTATAATACAATTTACTATGCAGTAAACTACTATCTCATGCTGCCAAATAAAACTGATATGCTTTGTCACGATATGCCAAGAACTTTTCATCACCTAAATTCATCAGACCTATTAACGAACCTCTGTGAAACTAAAGATACCAGTCTCTGCCTATTACCTCAACATAATTTCCCACGAACTTTTCATTATGCATTCCTGAGACCTGCTCCGGAATCTCCGCGAAACAGGCGAGAAAGTTGAGACCTGCATTACAGCAATCATGGCATCTCCACCAGAACTGGTCTACCTGTCGGTCGGTCGGCACGAGGTGCGCCGATGTAGCAAGTCACGGCTTTGGACCGAAGAGCCGCTGTTGTAAATCAAACTTTTGACTGCGGTCAAGAGGCGTACGGAGGCGGCATGGAGCCGGCCAGAGCCGGCAGCCATGATGCTCCAGATCGTGAGGAGAGGTTTAAGTTTCAACTTGTTTTTGCCATTGCACTTCATCGATCTTGCGCATGGCTGTGGGAACTGCCGCAGTTTGATGCATGCACGGGTATACTCCGTTAAGGTCAGCATGCTAAAGGTGTGTTATATTTATAAAGCAGGTGAGAATGAGGATTCAAGGTAAAAATCTCATGTTGGACATTTCGGCCTTGTACTGGTCATACTCAGCAATAGTAGAACTGGAAAAAAATAACAGTTAAGTGTATGGTACCCAACAGTGCAATTAATTGCCATATATTTTTTTTTTTCACAGATGTATTATCGATGTAGATGATCACAACTATTTTCTGTAGTATTTTCTATGTTTTGGGATGCGCTCAATAAGTCCGGAAGAAGGATTATTAAGAACTTCCCAAAACAATGAATCCTGGACGTCCATTATTTTTTCATTAATATTTTCTATGTATATTTGGTCCCAAAGACCGGTCCCCGTTCAACTCCGCGTTCAACTCCGAAGTAAACTTTCCATGCATGATGCAAAAATCACTTCATTAATTAATTTTCTTGCAGAAAGTGGTACTAATTAACCGATGACTGTAGTCAAACAACTGGACGGGAAAATTAACAGAAGCAGTGCGTGTGTCCGGCCGTTAAGAAAGACGGTGACAGAAGAATTTGCTTAACACCTCGCTTCTCCAACAGCGTCATATCCAAAAACTTAAACCAGGTGTACTTCTCGGGGGGTACAGACTGAATGTGCCGGTCTACACGTATTGAATAGCCCTGGGTACCAAAGTCGAGAGTACTATACAGCCCTGGGTGTACAATACAGCCCTGGGTGTACTATACAGCCCTGGGTGTACTATACAGCCCTGGGTGTACTATACAGCCCTGGGTGTACTATACAGCCCTGGGTGTACTATACAGCCCTGGGTGTACTAT
>LQNS02277998.1:2911642-2928885 GCA_001587735.2 Parhyale hawaiensis | reverse complement strand
TAACTGTACGTTATGGTGAAATAACTGTACGTTATGGTGAAATAACTGTACGTTATGGTGAAATAACTGTTCGTTAAAGTGAAATAACTGTACGTTATGGTGAAATAACTGTACGTTATGGTGATGTAACTGTACGTTATGGTGAAGTAACTGTACGTTGTGGTGAAATAACTATACGTTATGGTGAAATAACTGTACGTTACTAAACCACGCTGCCACTCTAACCCCCAATAATTGTCACCACAATGTCCCAGCAGAAAGCATCGCTGGCAAACAAAGTGCTGAGTGCTCCCCACCGCATAACTGAAAAGTTATAAAAGCTAAATCATCAATGTATACTAGAAAGCTCAATCATGTAACCCGAATAATTTATAACATGAGAAATAATATAGTTTTTAAAACTGTATATACAGTATATATAGTTGCAGTCTTTCGTTCACTCTATAACTTCTCTCATGTTTACCACGTAGTCTGCCATTTCCCATCAAAAGACACAAATTTTCCTTTTTCCACTTTACCTCATCTCGCCTGTTTTATCTGTCTCCACTTTCACAGATGTTCCCTTACACACCACGCTCTACGTACGTACCTCCCACTTCAGCGTACTACTACATATACGTACGTACGTGCTGCCGTACGTACACACGCACGTGTGCCAGTCCAGCACACTTGTACGCAGGACCCCACACCTGCGTAAACTACTGCCTGTCCGTGCATCTGCGCGGCAAAGATTTCCTCTCCGTTTTATTGCCTTATTTTACAATATTGTGTCCATCACGCGAGCCTTGAGCTGGAGGTCAGAATCTGAACGACTCAGCATCTTTTTTATGAGGTAGCTGGCAATGCTTGTTCCCTTTTTTTAGTTTTCTAATTTAAAAGAACTTGAATTAGCTGCTTCCTGAATGTGAACACTCGCCTCTATTAATCACACTGTCGATTTAATATCATTGATTAGCAAAGACGGTTATATTCATTTTCTCCATTTATGTTACGGGCGGTATCAGAACAGTAACTAATGATCGTGCGTCCAGTATACGCTATTGCTCCTGAAGGACGTACTATGCACAGTACTAGCAGCCTGCGTCGTCATAAAATGACGGCAAAAAATAATTACTTCTACGCAACCTCCATTTTTATTTTCTCTCCTGCACCCTTGGTTCTGCCCTGAAGAATACGTTCTCTTTTCTTTCGCTGATATTCGACTCAAATTTAAGCATCATGAAGCTTTGGGGAAGAAAGCTTTGCTGCGAGAAGGAAGTGAATTCTATATCTGCTGCTACGAGATACAGAGCAGAGGGAACAGAGGGGAATCCTACCTAATCGGAAAATCATAGGCCATTTTTCTGTGTCTATATATAGAGGTGGTGTCATATTAGGAGCACGCGGTGAAGGGACGCAATGGCATTGAAACATTATTCTAGGAGGCGTATATATCGTCCATGGAAGCAAGGGAAACAATGCTGCCCCTATCAATACTACATAACAATTCTCGTCGTGTCTTATTTATTTACTTGTTTATTCATATATTTATTTGTTTATTTATTATTTATGTATTTATTGATTTATTCATAAATATATTTATAACTTTCCTGTCACGCTTTATGAAAATAAAATAGGAAGAAATTCAAGTGCTGAACCAACCCGTGAAACTTTCACGGCCTGGCGGGGCCTTTCAGGTATGACCCCTGGAATTTCCACGATAGTTAACAAATCAGTGTTGTACAATAATTCAAGATATATTTTGATTTTCAGGGATAGCAGCCCGGCACAGGAGACAAAGGGCCGGGTTTTTTTCTGAAGTACTAATTTTCTCCCGTGATTTGTACTGACTGCTCGGGCCCCTATATAGTAGCCTATAAGTAATTCAAACAATGTTATTTTCATAATACTGACTTCTCGGGCCCCTATATAGTAGCCTATAGATAATTCAAACAATGTTATTTTCATAATACCTTTGGTGCCTTCTGCAATAATGTTTCAACGCCATTGCTTGGCCTCACCGCATGTCCCCTCATAAATATGTATGCAGGTTTCATTAAAAAGAACGCCGCAGCTATTTTGTTGATTTTAACAGTTTAGTTGTAAGGGAAAAATAAAAAGAAGTTTCCTCAACAAAATACGGCGTTCTTTTTAATGAAACCTGCATTAGAAAAGGGTTACTTCCAAAATACTCATCTAGATACAATAGGGGCTCATGGGATTCGAACCCGAGACTCATGTGTAGCCTGGCGCAACCACAAGGACAAAGCTAACTAAGATCGAGAGCTAAAAGGCAGGCTTGTAGTACGCTGGTGAGCCTAAAATGTATGTGACACATGAGAATATATTTATTTATAGAGCTGGATGCGGGGCAATCGGATACGTCGCCCAATTTTAGGCGAATTGCGAATACGAAAGTTGTGCCATACATCAAGCCTAAAATAATTCCAGCAGTATGTACAAATCTCAGAAATACATAGCACCACCCACAAACAGCCACAACAGCAGTAGTACAGCGAAAAACTGAAAAAAAAACTTGCGGGAAATGCGTAAATTTCCCCTAAACAGTATGCGGATATTTACGCTCGTTCTCACAATTTGATAACAATGCTAATGAACAAGCACATCAATATGTTTCACTTACTATTTCCATTTCAGCAGAACGAACTGCAACTGAAACTCTGTTGCTAACCAGCAGCTTCTAGGGAATCTCCGTCACCTGTATCTTGGACGCACGTGATTGCCAAGGCCTTTGTTGTTTGAGTGATTCTTTCTCGTTTCGGAAAGCCATATAACTTGGAGTTAGTGTGTTTTTAATCCCATGTGAGATTTGTCTATCATTGTAAATAAATCTACATGTCAACTGCTAATACCTCAGAGTGCTGTGTCCTTCAATGTGTTTGGTACAACACACAAATAAATTATGGAAAATGGGTTTTCCTTTGCTAGCTTATACTGAAAGCGTACCGGGTGTTGTAATCAAACAGTATAATAAACACTGTCGTGTGGTTATATGTTTGTATGTTTCGTGTCAAGCTCTTAACGAAATAGATAGGAAAAAATAGGAGAGGCTGCAGCGCTTTGATGGAGATCGATACACGAAAATTAAACTGGGTTGCAGAAGATGACCGGTTGACTTATCTCTTTAATTGAATACACTACTAGTTCAGCCAACGTTGAAATCGAAACAATGAAGATACGTACAGCTGCTCGTAACCCTACATAAAACACGAACCTACTTCAAAGTTTCAGAGAGTAATATGTCTAGCCTAAGTTTTGATTTTTTTATCATATATAAGGTGAAAAAGTGTCTGTAAAAACACCGACTACCTCCTTATAGGTCAGTCCCCAAGTCGACAGTCAATCTTGTCAGCTGTATTAGTTTTAATGATGTTACTTGTATACATGAAGACCTCAGGGCGCAGCGCCCTGATTTGTTGGGCACTGCATCCATATGAGAAAATACATGAGTTTTCTTTTTTGTTTCTTTCTTACTCTTAGCCCTGCCATGGCATGGAGCTTGCATTTTGTATTACATTCTCCATACATTAAATCTACATTTTCTCTCAGTTCCCAACATACAAATCGAGTATATGATCAACGAAGCGAAGGAGAAGCTACTTTTCACGGTGCATTAGACTTTGCCATTTCTTTATCCAGCTTGCTTTCTTCTTTTGACGAAGCTCTTTTCACTCAGGCGAAAGATTTCGTACGAACTAATGGCATTTCACGCAGTGTGCAAGATGCGGGGAGAGAATTAAATAAAATTCAATGATTTCCACTGCTTACTAAAAAAGATTTTTCGCATGTCATGAAAGGAAGGGATGCGTACCTCAGATAAATTGACACAGAGAGAGCTCATATCCTATTGGACAGTTTGTGTTGGCCGTTGTAGCGTATCCTTCAGAAGCATATCAGTAACGAATGTGTGACCAATGAAGAACAGTTATCACAAATTGCTCGCTGTCATTTTTGACAGCGCGGGCACTCCGGTTTAACTGCAAAGAAGGAAGAAGGGAAAATAATGCAGGCAAGATTTCAACATGATAGTTATGGTGGTTGCTAGAATGCCCTTGACACGTAGGGTCACTAAAAAACCTATCCTAAGTACTGAATATTTTATTTTCTCCTACTCGATTCGTGGGCCTGGAGTAGGATTTACGTTGTATTCATTAAGTACCAAAACGAAGAAAGAATGAAAGTACTGCCGAGCCGTAGCTGGGACATATCGAGAGCTTTTCCATGAAAATGATGCATTGAAATAGCAAATGGAAGAATTATTATTCTGAAATCTCCGAGCTTCTCTCAGCATATTTCCTACGTAAAGTAGCGGAGAGTGTGTTCACGGTGACATGCTAGCAAGCAAGCAAGCAAGCAAACAAAGTTATCAGAATTGTAATAATATAGTACACCGCCCATGACCCGTTGGGTCACCATCACCACTTTCCTTTCTTCTAAAAGGAACACGCGACACTCTGCTTGCAAGCAAGGAAAATATACATACGACGTTGTCGTATTTCCGGTACCTATCACCTTAACATTTTACGCACACGTTTATGCAGCCGAGCTCGTGTTCACCCTCCGTATCATGGATACAGTTGCATTAAATCTTCAACGCTCGAATTTCTTCCCGTCTTATAACAAAGATTATGTGCACAGTGACAAGGAAGCAAATAAACTATCAAACAAGATTATGAGGGTTCATTACCAGCAATGTTATTAATATCGGGTATGAGTAAAAGAAATTTACATTTAAAATAAAGTAATTGCAATTGAATTTAGGAGTCGCTAGAAAGTTTCAACTCTTTGTAAAATTCGCTTAAATATGCGAGCTGTTCAGAAATGAAGTTTGAAATATATAAGTCATGATGAAATTCGCCATAAGGTTTCAACTGTCCGTAGAATTTGCTGGAAATTTCAACTCAGAAAACGTTAACTGGTCAGCCACCCACGTGGTGTCAACATGGTCTCCAGGTGCAGCTATAACATACGTACGTGTTCCACTGTACACTTGTGCAAACTGTGTTGCAGTGTAAAACACACTGTCTGTTTACAATGGATAGCCCGTGGCTGTTCTTTTGTTTTATCTGAATAAGAGAGAGAAGCACAGTAGTCTTCTTCTTCTTCTTCTGCTGCTGCTACTCAATGAATATTATGCCCTTAGATTTCAGCTGCAATTTTTTATTTTACAGCGCCTTTTCCCGAAAATTGTAACTTATTTTAAAAGCCGTTCCATAGGTTTATGTAGCTGCTGTCTACTTTTCAAAGAATAAATGAGTTATTAAGACCCATTTAAATGTAGCTACTAATTATAATTCATAGTTGCCATTCCAGCTCACATGTGAGAATGTTATTTACATAATATTGTCGTAGTGGCTGCAAGAATCCAACCCTCGTCGGAATATGCCGGAGGTAATTAACGAATTACCTCAGAGTTTGACGCTCGTTTGAACCCACTTAAAAAAAATACCGAACTGAGAACATTAATTTTAATGGAATACAATACTCTTTTTGTGGGTATTTCAGCGCATTTTCGATGAAATATTAAGCAGTATATAAGTAGATTAGATAGGCGGCAGTAGACGAACCAAGAGGCCCATTCCCAACATGTTATATATATACCCGAACAGTTTTCCATAACATAATCCTAGCATGTTTTACATTTTCACGGGTTGATGGACAGTGTGAGGAAAATACACATGATAGTAATACAGTCATACAGAAAATACGCATGCCAAACCGTAAATACAGTGTCAGTAAATATACAGTAAGTTCATTGAGCTCCGGGTGCACCACGACTAATTTTCTCTCAGCACATGCACATACATAAGTTGTGGTGCAGTAAGTAAGCGTATTAATGCAGCAAAGCGCCCTCACACATACACACAAACACGCTAGTGTGTATGAGTACACTCCCACAACACTGCCACTGCTGACGCCAGCCACCGGAAACAGGCCGAGGCTGCGGCAGGCATGCGCACGCTGCCGGTGATTCATGCCACTGGTTCGTGTGAATGGTATGCGTGGTGTAACTGGTATGTCTGCATAGTGGGGCTGGCAAGCCTGCATGGTATGAATGGTATTCATGGTGTGATCGGCGTGTCTACTTGGTACGAAAGAAGGAAAGATCATTTATTGTTCTCATATGGTACTGTGTCCAACAAGATCATGGCACAGCGCCTGAGGTTTTCATGATTAAAACTAACTTAAGAATAATACTAAACACTAGCATCAGAGAGTTATACATAATGAATGGGGTGATTGGTATCATGTCTATACGGTATGAGTGGTATGTCTGGATCATTATCATAGCACTATCTTATCATCACTCTAACATCATCTTCGTCATAATATCACCATCTTATGACAACCATCACACTAACAACACCACCACATCACCCACATCATCCCACCACCAACAAAACAAACACACCGAACATCTGGCGTTTGTTCACTCAAGGAAATACCTCATCTCGCTCCCGGCTCCGTTCCTATATATATAACACAGTACCATACATATAGCGTATATACCCGTGGTGTATCTGCAACTGCGGTCACACGGGCATTGTGGGTGAGGTTCATGCGTGCATCTCCTGCGCATACGCACCACGGATTCATACGGCAACAATGACAATGTATAAAGTTTTCATAGAACAAACACAGAACGGGGAACGATCTGTCATCTGAACGCAAAATTATTACAATTAATTTATCACATTTTGAGTCATCACGTAATGTAGCAATTTAATGCCGGTTTAAATTCGAAGAGATGATCGCAAAGCAATTGCGCACGATTAAATTTTCGGCTGTGCCAAGGAAAATCGGTTCCTTCTAAACGCCTGAAACTCGATCCAACGTGTGAATCGAACAATCGAGATTAGAGTTCCGGCTAAGTTAGAGCTAATGGGCTCAGATTATCGTACTTAGAGTGGACAAAGTGAACACACCGATGATTAGTGGAAATCTCAGCTAGCTTGTGTGATTTCATTGAAAACTGCCTCATACATTTTTACTTGAGTATTTGTCAATAGTGTGAAATAAGACGGTTGTATTTTTATTTTTGGTTAATTTCACGAAAATATTACATGTTTGAAGTCAGTTAATCCTCGCACGGTATATTTTAAATAAAGAATGGCCAGAATCTGTGCTACCAGGCGTACGATGAATCGCGATAATTATTTAGAGAAAACCTATAATTTTTAGGCTATCACCTCTGCTTAATACGCTGCCGTTAAACATAGCACCGGAGACTCCTGTGTTCCGTACAGATCTCACTGAATCTTTTGCCGCTCTAGAATAGTGTTTCCCCTAGTATTATCGACCCACTATAACCCCCATGGTTGTTCAGATGTCTCTACCATCCTCCTCCAACTTTTACAGAGATGATGTTAGCCCTATAAAAGATGGAGCTCATAGCACTGTATAATAGTACACAGTTTATAGGTTGGTTGGTCTCTTCGTTCTGTTGTGAAAGATTGAATACAAAAATATAAAATATGCGGAGAGTAAGGAAGGCCTAGCAAAGTTTTTAATTTTATCTAAGCTATGGAGTCGTATGAAGAGTCCCTAAATTGCGGCGCAGATGCTATATCGTGTTGCCTTCACAATGAGGTCAATTCTTTTCCTTAGCTCACAACGCAGAGTTTGAGTAGAAGCCCAACTAAGGTAAATAAAAAACTGCGTGAGAACCGCACCACACGCGACGAGCGATAAAATGGCTGTTTAGTTGAAGCCATTCTTTTCTGATGGCATACAATAGCGACGCGAGTTACTATAGACTAAAATACTTTTATGCGTCTAGCTCCATCCATCCATCCATACATCCACCCGTCCGCCTCTATGCGTAACACTTACAGTAAGTATCAGGAAAAAAACAAAGCATCACGGATACGTTTTCGGAATCAGTAAGTGTCGAATCTGAGCTGCTAGTACTCCTTAGAGGTTAAAATTTTGATGTTTTAATCCAGCCTGTCACACCAATGCCTCTATAAACATTAGTCTTGGGGGTGACATTGGACTTGGATTTTCACACTTCGTACCCAAAATAGGCGTCTCGGTATTAATGAAGAATAAAACTTCTGGTCAGTGGAGCTTCTCGGGTCTAGGCTAGCTTTTAATATTTTTGCTATAGCCCTAGTATAGGCTTCCGTTCCTACAATACGTGGGTTGTTCCAACGGTAATGCATTTTATTTTTTATTGTGCCGGAAGGGATCCAAAGGGCTTGCAAATTGCATTGATATAATGATTGAATTTATGTATTTATGAGTAGAAGGTCTTATGTGTGTGTGGAGATATTAAGGGCGTGACACTCTAAGGAAGCAATCACAGTCATGGACGGGTGTGGGTCGTTAAATTCCTCCATAAAGAAAAAATTCAACTAATCCAAAGTCAACGGCGTCTGGTGAACATTTACGAAGCCGATGCAGTTGATGGCGGCACAGTTAGGAGATGGGTTCGTCGATTTCAGAGCGGTGAGCGAGATGTGAATTACTATTAAAGTGCTCTCCAGTCGCCATGCATAGCCGTCCCCGAAAACAAAGTGCGTCTCGATCAACTCATACGCACCGATCAGCGCACAATGGTGCATGAAATGCGTATATATATATAGAGTTGGATGTGGTTGTCGTAATGGAAACGATGTCATCCTGAGGATACAGTAAGGCCTGCGCAAGGTGGGTTCCAGGGATGCTTAAGAGAGGAAAAAAGTACCACCGACGGGATGTCTGTCAAGACTCTCGTTCATCGCTGGCAAAAGGGCATTGAGAATGGTGGTGACTGCAAAGAAAAATAAATTCTGGAGCACAAAAGGCCGCTCGTTTTAATAGTACCGTTTCCGTCGTCTTCGTAGCACTTCGATTTTTTGTGTTAAAAATAGGACGCATTACTTCTGGAACGACCCTCGAAATATACCAGTGATCCAAAGAGAAAGAACGCAGGAAGATGTAGTGTGTCGAGATAAATTTGTGTTCCATGCACTGCTGCGTCCCCATGCTGTCCATGGCTACAGTAAAAAAGCCTGCAGTGAAGACGAATAATAGTTATAGAGAGCAAAGTGTCATTAACAGGAGTATGAAAATGAAAGGAAGCCAACTGGGTACGAAAGAAAACTATCCCGAAGTCCTAGGTAAGGTTGCAAACTACGAACCTACTCAAAAGCGAAACTTAATGTCTACCAACTTTCCAGCCAGAGGTCGCAGCTATCTTCCATAAAAAAACACAGGCCGATAAGATCATTAGTCTCAGTCCGTCCAAAATGAGCAATCAAATTTGTTAATAAGTTCCCTGGGCCGACAGAGGGCGGAGCTGCACGTGGGTGTCACCCTGCCTGCCATGTTTGGTATCTTGGAACAGACGACGGGCTGTGGGGCGAGCATGCCTGTCTTCCGACTTCCTTGTAATGAGAGAAACGGAGATAGCACTACGTCCGAACCGGAGATTATTAAGGCGATTATCTGATACTAACCAATGGTGGTCTCTATACTGACATCGGATAGATGACTATAATTTTCCCACAGGGATCATACAGATCATGTTCGACAGCGACCTCCCCGCCCCATAGTCTATGTTGATCGAGATAATCTAATACGATTAGTTTTAAATTGCTGTGATGCCACGGCTGAGCTGCTCACTTTAGATTGAGTGCAAAGCGGTAATCGCAAAGTGATCACGCCTGAGACAACCAAAGAGTTGAACTTACGGAGCAACATTAATTTGACTACTTTTTAGTAATTGTGGCTTGCGATATGCATATATTTCTCTAAAAACATAAAAAAAACTTTTTATAAGCTACGTATAAAAAGCCAAAAGCTTTAGTTCATAGTTTTACAAGGAAAAGGATCGCTTCACAAATTAAATTAATATCCTTAGCAGCGCAACAAAATTCGATGGGGATACATCTTGCGTGTCTGAGAACTTGCCAAAAGTCTGATTTAAATGCTTGCAGATATTTTATCTCTCACTCCATCAGAGTTCTTTAAGCGTTTTGACCTTGACTTTGCGAATCAAATATAAATAAAATACATACAGATGGACATAATTGCATTGCCAGGACTCAACACTGCGTGTGTATCGAAAAAGATCTTGTTAAAATCGTTCATATGCCGACTTAGGAACAAACGGTGAGCGATGGAGTTCATATTTTCTGCGTACGAGGACCTGTTTGGTAGAGCAACTATAAGGAGTTAATAGCAAACTACTCGCACCTATCAATTCTGAACTGACGTACTAATTGGAACGAAATCTTCACCAATCCTAAACGGCGCGCCGCCCAGCGCTCACGAAGCGTTTTGCTCAAACCAAAACGTCTCTGCAATCGATAAAAAAAATACAAAAAAATAGCGACACCAATGACGTCAGCAGCTCTACAACGAGCACCAAAAGGCGCCAATATCTTTCTGTAAGTACATCTACGTTGGGAACCTTTGAAAACATACCTGCGTCGACCTGTGCATCAATCAGACATCCTTTACTCTATAGAACAAAGCGCATATGTATATATATATATATACATATATATGATACAGTACCAAAGATGGGAATAAAAATTAAACACAATGAAGATATAGTTATATATATGAAATAAATATCTACATAATTGGAAGAACATTTTTAGAAATAAATATACTCACACCGTACTTAAAGAGAAAGAAAAAAATACAATAATCCGATATTTAAACTAATTAATATTGAAAACTAGAACGCCTCGGTGGCGTAAGACTATAACCCGCAGTAGGGGGAAAATTCAAGGAAGTCATTTTTTATGAACGAGGCTAGGGCACAGCCCTATCTTTCCTAGAGATTAGCTCTCCAATAATAACATAGGAAAAAATAGAACGCCCCGTTCTCCAGACGATCTGCCCCGGTGGAGGCAAATTCACCGCGGTGGAGAAAATTCAATGCGATCATTTTTTATGGCTAGCTAGGATTAGTTTTTTTGTATGGGTCACATCTAGGTCAACCCTCCCAAACTCCCTACAAAAAATCAGGAAGTTTGCTCAACTTCTTCGACCGCTTATTGGGTGGACAGCGATTCTTTACCCTACAGAAGATCCGTAATGGCCCTGGTTACAAACTATCCAGCATATAAAATCGATGGCAAGGCATACTATCTCCAGACAGGAAGCAAACGATGAGCAACAATTAATGCATTCTCCTCTGTAATAATAATGTTACGCTGTCTCTATTTTTAGTTCGCCTATAGTAATATGCAGTTCCTCACTCTTTGTATCACGCGATATCTTGATAAAATTTATTATTACCTATTACGCAGAATTTCTGCAACACATTGCCTGACGAACGTGAGGGAAACCTGTAGCCTGGAGCAGTGCCCGAGATGGAAAGGCGTGGCTCCAGGCGCCTTTCTTTGTGATGAGTAAGTGGAACATAACACGGTTGGCTGCGTAGTATTTGTGTAGCTATACGGGCGTAACTGCGTGAGTCATGGGTGTGTGCTAATGGTACCATGTACGGCAGCAGGTACCGGTACCAAACGCTCACCCTAGGTACGCTGTATACGGCAACAGATATCTGAAACAAACGTACGGCTGTGGGTACCTTCGCTGCGCTCCACTTCTCAATTTCACTTCAGTCTAAAACAACTGGTGTCATTTATGAGGCCAGACTGAAAAGTCCGTAGGCTTACAAATGCACTACAATCCTGAACCTTTAATGCAACCCACAGTGTATCATACACAACACGGTGTTGTTCCTATGAGAAATTCAAGATTACCGGCGTGTTCGATCCGAACGCTTGGTTCCTGACAGTCTAATTCGCTTAGCTTAACTTGTCTCTAATTTATTCACTTCTACGACGAAGGATTTGGTACATCAGTTGTCTCAAGCGTAAGCTGTTTGCGATTAACTCCTGAAATTCGATCCACACTAACGACTCCTAAGCTCAAGGCTGAAGTACCGCACAAGTTCAAGCTAAGCGGACTGACTTTTCCGATCACGCAACCCTTAAAAGTCGAGCGCTAACTCGTCTCAACAGTTGGTGAAGAGGCTTCACTCTGATGGTGTAAAACATAAAAACTTTGGTACAAGAATTTTTTATACTATCTTTAGGGGCACTACTTCATTTTCTTCACGAAATTCATCTTTACAGTCAAGTGTACCTCTTGTATTTCCCAAACAAATGCAGCATATTTACGTACAGTGCTATTCGTTTGAAGAACTAAACTAGTTTCACCGCAGTAGAGGTCTCTTCCTTTTTTTTAATTTTCCTCAAAATCGAAAACTTCCAAGCAATCGTGTCATATAAATGCGGACGCATCGGCCCCTGTCACAGCCAAGGTAACCTTAACTGCTTGACCATAACAGCACTCCGTCCGTTCTCTTGAAGCGACAGAGCAGCTATCGTGACAGCGTTTTTAATATTGTGAAATATGCGATTCCTGAGAGACAACACTCGACAGGAATAACTAGGAGAAGTCTAGAAGTCTGCCGGTATAGAGCTACTAGATCTTCACGACACACTTGACGTGTAGTTTGGCTATTAAAGCATACACATTTCAAAACTTAGTCAAGAGCAGGGGATCCTGACCGTCGTCGGAACTGGTTGTGCTTGTACCTCCTGCAGATGCGAGATGGCGTTTTAGGGGTGAAATAGCTTTTATTATACTGTTAATTCAAACGTTCATAACCTAGAAAATTTGTTGCATATATTCAGTAATAATATCATTTTATATCATCAGAGATATCGATTTTTGTGGGGCTGCAAAAACATATTAAAATTTTCTAAGGATGCCAAGTATAGAAAAAGTTGGAATACGCTACAGACTTTGAAATACACTAGTACTGGATTAGCTTTTAATGCTTACTTGGCATTCATGAAGATTATGGTAAATGTGTAAAGTACAAAGGTACAGCAACAATAGTTTTTCAGATACCTAAAAAAAGAAATAAACCCTACCTAAATGATATCAACATTCGTGCCTAGAACCTAAAAACTGCTACCTATAGTAAAATATTAATCTACTATATCTAGAAGTGTCACCGATTGACAATTATTGGGAGCTGGTTAGCGGGAACTTATATAGATAGATTAAAGAATTCTCAAGTTTTGCACACCGTTTGAGATAAACATTGATTCAGTGAAAGTGAACTGCGCTGCAATTTCATACCGTCGGAATCGACGAATGTACGTGTCGCACGTCTGCTTTCTTAATGGATACATTGATGAAAGATTGACGGTAGCAATGGCCATAGGTACCGAATGCTTTTTATCAGTAGAGAAGGACGCGAATGATGGAAAGTACTGAGTACTGAAGACCATTACTACGGTCTATATTTCATCAACGTCCTTCCACATATTATAAGCAACAGCTAAAGGCACTATATCACATAATACTTAGAAAATATCAGCTAAGTTGTGTAGTCAAATTAAACTTTCTACACAAAAATGTGATGTATCCAATCCTTGTGCGTGTCACTGTAAATGCTCTGCCGTTTAAATCCCAAGTTACTCCCAATCTGAAAAAAATATCCGAAACTTTTACTAGCGACGCTTGCCGACGGGACGGCTATTATTTATTATGCCTGGGGTGGTTAAATTTGCAAAATGATATTAATGATAATAATATTAATAATAAGAATAAAATAATAATAATTTACGACGGGACGGCAAAAATTTCAGTAAAATTTTTGGTAGTAAGCCCAGTTGTGCTTACGAGGACAAAACAAGACATTTAGACGCAGAGTACTACGCCTACGGGGACCAAAACTCCATGGTGTGAACCTGGCTTCAGCAAAAGAGTTAAAACGTAGCTGCTGCAGATCAACGACCAGGAAAATAGCGCTCTAGTTCAGTGACCTCCTCTCTAGACAGCTCATCTTTCTAGCGGCGTTCGTCTTACGCAAACGGAGCAAATATAAAAAAAAATCCTCGAAGAATTACGTGAGCGAAGTCGTTGTTTTCATGCCAAAGTTTCTAGGCGCAGGTGCCAAACGTTGCATGCGTCATGTGCCAGATCTCCTGTTACTGACTGGGTCATCTGTTTACACAGTTCGACTCGCTCGTTGCAAGTTCAGGACCATGTAAGTTCGAACGAACACCCCCGCACGCCCACGCGCTTCATTGCTTTCTCGAGCGAAGACGAAATGGGCTTTCGCAAGCGCTGTGCGCACGAGATCAGCGCCTCGTTGCCTAGCCGCTGGTCTGCCGTGTTCGGGGAGACAAATGGTGTTGCCACGCGAGGGTGTTGCCGTAACGCTCGATTGCCTATTCGCGTGTTAATCAAAGGCGGTCCGTCCGTAAGCGAGATAGTTTGTTTTAATCAACGGAAGATCGGAATGGTGCCGAGTCTCGACAATGATCACGGATCTATTCAGTTTGATTGTCTCATTTAAATTTTAAGTAGATTTTTTCTGTTCTTACAAGGCTTGCAAGAAAAACAGAGCTAATATAACCGAACCTGACCTAAACCAGCCCATAATCTTACCTAACATAGCAACATGTACGCATTTAACTAGAGTAACCTGTGGTCAAAAATGATGGCGAAAACTTTGCAATGATATTAACTTCATCACACTCGGGGTACTGATTTAGATTAGATAGCTGGCAGTAGACGAACCAACAGGCCCATTCCTAGAGAGCAGCCAGGACTTACGCTCCGACCCTCTATGAGCTATTGCCGTTATGACAAAAAACATTTACATGTCTAAGGGAAACCTTCCCCCAAGAACGTGATTGCGCAAGTATGAATGGGTAGAAGCAGCAGACCCGAAGGAGTTCGAAGACGTTAACTTAGATAGGACAGGGAGGATCGTGGAACAAAGCGCCTCTCTAGTCGCCAAAAGTTTAAGCATTAGAAGTTTATGAGTCCTGGAAGAGGAGTTCTGAGTTATGGAGGATGCCGCTCCCAGCGTTTGTCTAAACGATTTCTAAATGTGTTGAATGTCTCTGGCTTCGAAGAACTGCAACGTTAATTTTGATACTGCGACTTTAAAATAAAGAAAATTTACGAGCTGCTGAACGGCACAATCTTTATCCTCTTTGATTACAGCGAATTGTTTTCTTTAAATGAGGCAGTTCACACTTTCTCTCAAACCGCTACATATAAGTAACACTTCATATAAGAGAGGCAAATTAAATGATGGAAGAAAGAATTCAGTATCGGTAAAAACATGAACTGCAACTACGTACACTAAACACTGATTGGAATCAACTTAATTCAAATATTTTGCTTCAACGATAAGCTGCATCATTAAAGTAAGAAATTTTCTGAAGAACTTCAACGATACCCACTGATTCTTTTTTTTTTTCGAATTGAAGACACGTGCGTTTTGCTCTAACAATCAAGTGTCACGTGTGATAATTACATAACACTTTACTACATTCGAGTCTTGCAAAGACATCAGTGTTGAGTGAGAAACAAGAGTTCTTCCTATTTTTTTTTGCACATTTTTTCTATATATATATTTATTTATTTCCTAATTTCTTGTTACTTTCATTTCTATCTATACAAAATATTGATTAAGCATGTTCTTTGTGTCCTTTGTTTTCACCCTAAGATTTATCTTGATATGCTACGCAGAGCACTGGAAACTCCTCATGTAATTGCCTGATATGCAATTGTAAATATATACATAAGAGAACTGAGAACTTAGACGTTCGCAGGCTGCCACAGGTGCCGCATGTGACGCGTTATGTAAAATGTAGTTCGCTTGTAATTCTTTGCTATCTCGCACACAATGAACGCTCCACTGTTGCCGTATACGATTCCTTGAAACCGATAATTTTTGGTAACCATAATTGATTTGGTGTGAAAGACGAAGAAGTAAGCATCCAGTGCCAGTTTAAAGCAAAACTCTGAAACGTTATTAATGTCGGAGCCGAGCGAGACAATCGCAAGCACAACCTGATGCGAGGATGTTCAGCCCGCGCGTCGCCGTCACGGTACTGTATTTAAAGTCGGTATCGTAGATACGGTAGCAGGAACGACGTCCGAGCTGTGGATCTTCGCAGCAAGTTGTACGTGCGACTGTGTGGTGTAGCCCCGGTAAAAGCTGACTAGAATGCGAAATCGTCGTGAACGACGATAGTGCGTCCCGGGTTCCTATCGTAGGTATATGTCTCCGGCAAGGAGGTTATGTTTATCACTGAGACATAAGTTTGTCTGTTATTCTGTCTGTTAGCAAATTAACTCAAAAAGTTATGGACGGATCTTCATGAAAGTTACAGGTAATGATAGGGATGCATCGAGTAGCAGCAGATGATTCAGATTCAACTTTCGTAACCATCCAATGCTCCGTTTGTCTGTCTTTTAGCGATATAACTGTAAAAGTTACGGATAGATCTTCATGAAATTTACAGAAACTTTTAAAATTATCACGCGGAACAAATGAATAAACCTAAAGATGACCCAGGAAAACTCTTCGATTGCGGTGCATTGTGAAATTTTACCATCAATACGTTGATTTGGGGGATGTCTGCGGTTCTGGAGTCCAGTTCTAGTTTCATAAGGAATTGACCTCATACCGACTACATGCCTAAAGTGGTGAACTTCAACCCCCGGTGGGGCAGAGACAGGATTTGCACGGTGAATGCTTATTTTGACGGTCTACAACCAAGGCAACACTGTACGTACAACTTGATGGGCGGACGTGCAGCTCGTTGGGTTTTTACTACGTATCGAGACGACGTGCAGGTTACTCATCCGATAATCAAGTTGTGCGTGCAACAGCGTGGTGTGCCCCCGGTGTTGCCAGCAGCAACGATCTACTTCCTTCTGTTCTGCTCTTTTCGGAGATTGTTTTTTCATCCACTTACTTGTGCTCTGTGGTGAACAAAATGTACGAAAGACATAAATTTTCCAATTTCCAAGCTTGTCTTCCAAGATTAAAAAACTCAGCAAAATTGAGTAAATCAGTCGATGCGTCTTTAGGGAACCAGTCAACAAATATTTTTGTAGCAATTAAGTTGAATAAATAGGTAACAGTAATTTTATTAGTTCAAGACAAATTACACGTTATACTTGTATTGCTCAAATCACAATTCAAGAAACTATAGTCTTCCCTAATATGTTGACCACGATTTGCGCCATATATTGTACACGCTCATCAATCGAATTGTAATAATAAAGTCAAATCTATCCTGACGTAGAAGTATGTCCTTTGAGACACTTGATATGGAATACTGCGAGAAGTGATGATAGTAGTAGTAGTAGTAGTAGAAGTTTTACTAGCGCTTCAGTGGCACACTGCCTATATCGCGCCGAACTATTCCTGTGTTTAACCACAGGCTCGTGCGCCAACTAGGGCGCGT
>LQNS02277998.1:2865865-2911516 GCA_001587735.2 Parhyale hawaiensis | reverse complement strand
AGAAGGGGAAGTATTGAGAGCCTACCTAACTTTACAAAAATAACCTCGTCAGCAGGAACTGCGGCCAGATGCTACATCCCCTGCGGAGAAGGCACTCGGGACCCTTGGGTGCGTGATGCCCGAAGTGATGATAGTGACTTGATTTAATACCATGACCTTTCCTTTTGAACGTTCAAGTAACAAATATCAAGTATGATTTAGGTGATCCTAAAGGACCATGATGTACGGGGGATTGTTGCTCGTCGCACGTCTTGGAATCGTGGTGAACGTGTTAAGACATTTCGCAACACTCGCACGCTGCGAAGAACGTAGAAAGAAAGGAAACCGTAAGAAACCGTTCTAGCCTGTTCTAAGACGATCTTTTTAATCATTTGCTAAACGTGTGCACGCTATGTTCAGCGTGTTTTTTTTATGTAGAGATAACCTTTTCCATAAAGGTACCAACTCCGACGCTTACCAGTGTCTTTTGCTATCGTTATGGTAATGACACACGCTAGTCAAAAGAACGAGTATCGCCAGCTTTTCGTCTGAACGTTATGTTGAACTCTTGTAAGCACGGCTTGAGATTGCCAAGAAATGGTGCAAAAATGTTTACCGTCAGTTCAGTTTACTGTACAAGAACCGTTAGTCTACTTTCGAATGCATCATTATATCTAAGAGGGATTTATTACTCAAAATTCTTTGCAAGTGTGTGCTATTTAAATAGGCACATCAACACGTTCGCACGAAAAGATGACGACACTCGTTCTTTTGACTCGCGTGTGGCACCGGCATTAGAAACTTCCTTCACTGGCATTAGAAACCAGTTTCATTTTAATTACAAAGACGCAGGCGGCGCTTCCAACAGCCTCTCTGCAGAAGTTTCAATTTCTGTTCTTCTTTTACTCCGTACCTTGTGGATTTAATATGATTTTCCTTAGTACCGAGCAGTTTGATACCAGCAAGTCAACTGGCAAGCTTATCTTGAAATCATATTTTAGATTTTTGCCCAGCACCAAGTGGTGTTGAGATTATTAAACCCGGTACTAAGTATAGTTTGGTGACTAGTAGGCTCATTACCGATACGCAATACATTTTTTTTAAACTTCCGAAAGGATTTTTCAGCTGGAAAGAAAATGAAATGCAGGGATCACTCGAGTAATTTTATTTCACCGAGGGCAACAAACAAACAGAAGGGTACGTCCCGGTCGCAGACCGGTTCACAACAAACGTTATATCGGACATTAGTCTGCAGTCAAAAGTGTAAAAAATGCTAAATTCAGAGCGAATTACTTCGCATTTTACAATTTTTTTTAGGATGGACTGTAACGGTTATTACAGACACAAGTTACAATTTTCATTTTTTTTTCTGAGACTGCAGTGTTGAGAGAATGGACGTAACTGAAAAAATGACATATAAAAGGTACCTAAAAATCGATGTAACTAGAGCGTCAGGAGGCTTCCATTATAACACGAAGAGTGAGTGCACCAGCACACGTCGACGTAACTTTTTAATTATTAAAAAAACTAATACTATATACGACACAATAATTGAAGCAAAAAATCTAAGTACATAAAGCTGTACCATGAAACGGCGCATAAAAGTAACGCAGTAAAATGCCTTTATGTACAGGACTATGAACGTTACAAAAGAATCAAGACGTTGAGAAATTGTACAAACCTAAGAGCTGATTATTAGCAACGTAAACCGCTTGAAAAAAAAAAAGAACACGCCTTAACTGAGCTAACGAAAAAGCAAAGGAAAAGATATATAATCGCAGAACTGAACTATATTAAACCACACCAAAATTACATCAGCAATAACAACAGCAGCAGCAGCAAGTAAGGTACTGGGAGTACAATTATGTACTAAGCCTATGTACAAACTGCATTTATAATGAAGTGTACGAACTAGGTATAGTACCTGTACTAGCAAGTAGTACAGGTAGTGCAAGCGTAGACCACAAGAGTACTCGATGTGTGACGTGCAAAGCTATTAGAGAAACCTCTGGTCGCGGTGACACAATATAATTTAAGATGTTACTATTTTCATCAACATTATCACGATACACAGGTCGTGAACAAACCTGGATCTGATCTGTCTTTGGCCAGATACGCACGAAGAAACAATTCTTATGACATTACAAACATAGATACGTTTTCTGTTTAATATTTACGAATTCGGTAATGGTCATCTTATTTAGGTATCTAGGAATTGAATTTTTGGACTGTTAGCTACTTTTTTCATTGCAAATTGAACGAAGAGAGAAAAAATTTCTACCAGAGGTTCACACGCGAACCAGGTGTTGAAGACGGTTGAGTACAATGTACTCACCTCATTTTGCACCCAAATTACACATATCGAGCAAACTGTCCACGTCCACCTCACACACCAGTTAGCATCGCTCCCTAACTCGAAGTCCCCTAATGCGATTTAAAGTTATGAAGTTAAAGCTTCAAGATACAAAAGCATAAAAATCTTAAACTAAAGTTTGTTCCAGCCTAATAGATACGCACTTACTGTAAAGGTACGGGCTTTTGGCTTCTCTTGCGTTGCTGTACGATGCATGTGAGTTCTATTTGTAATTATTATTATTTTACTAACCTACGAAGCTTAAGTCCTTTACGTTCAAAACACATGAAAACAGAATCACTGAAATCTAAACAAGTTTCCTGGATACCGTACCACCTGGTCACTCCCACCACTGGTACTGGTACGGAGCTGGTCAAGCAACGGTACCTACTATGAGGAATACAAGCAAAAACTTAGAACAATAGGTACGCATCGAAATGAATATTCAAAACTGCACAAAATTATCTTGTGAAAAAAAGGAGCGCAAATATTACCTGGTTTATGTAACAACTACTTATGTAACTCAGAATTCGCACCAGTCTCATAAACTCAATATATTTGAGACCATGGAATTTATGTTTACGTACAATACAACGAAATATCCAGAAAAAAAGCGAAGCCAAAAGCTGGATAAACAAGCGAGTGTGTGTCAAAAGAAACAGAAATTCGAAAGTTTAGCTGATGCACTTTACCTTGTGAAGCTTCAAATTCTTTATCAAACGTGAAATTTTCAAAACGATCTTTTTTTGGAGCACGTGAGCAAGTAGGTATATTAGAATTACTGTACTGCGATAAGCTGGAAGATGTACACGAATTAAATGACTCTCAACCTGCATCAACTTACGATGAGGCAGTTTTGATCTTCAACAAATGTCCAGCACAATTCAACAGTTGCAGAGGAATACTCTCACTAGCAGAACGTTGGCATACAACACCGACAGCATAAAAATGGATTCAATATCTGCTGTCACTAACAGTAGAATGTTTCATTTTCAACATTATTCTCACAGAAAAAAAAAACATCTAAACTATTCAATGTCCAAACGCGGACACAAGTGCGACAAAGAAATTACAATAATAAATACCATCGTATCCGTTAGCCAAAAGTTAAAGCAACATTTTGTCCGAGATCAAAGAAAATTTCTTCCGAGATTAAAAACTTTTTGGCAAACTGTCCAAGCAACGGCATTTGGTCAAAAAGAAACAGTTTTATCCGATAACAAAATTTTAAAATTCACTTGACGACTGAGCGATAAGAATATTTACTACCTGAGGGCAGAAATACTGTCAGGCTCGGTGTCTGATGAACAGCCAGATTGTCAGAAATTTTGCCCAAACAGTGAAAAAAATTACAAATACTTCAACAACTACGACTACTAATTTTCCAATCGACACGCCGCTTTGTGCCTTGGGCGAGCGATTAATATTTCGCAATGCGTTTTGAGCTGACAATTCGTGCCAATTATAATATCTGGAATTGTTATCCAGATATTGTGTCCCGGCACAGCTGACTATCGATTACAACGGTACCACTTTATACGTTCCAGTTCCTTCTTAGTGAGTTAATAACACGCCAATGGCTAGTCATTCCAGGCAATGCTAGTATGGCTCGGTTCAGCATCGTTGGAATGGTACGTAGGCATAGGTCGTGTACAAAGCATCAGAAAAGGTCGTATCCAGAGGTACCGTTGTAATCCTATTCAGAAGCGGCGAGATCACACGCATCGCTCCCCAAGAAGGGCGGTCTAGTAAACAAAAGAGCATCAGGAAGAGAGCAAAGTATAGCGGGATTTTCAACAGAATTAGCCCAAAACGTTGCTGCTCTCATACTCCCTATGACTCTAATACACACACACACACTTAGCCTATAATAGAAGAATAGTTTACATAGGTACATCCATCCATCAATTGCCAGGAATGCACGCACTAAGCGTCCCGCCGACTTATACCAGTGTGCTGACAATTACTGGAAGCGACAGAGGCGACATGTGCTTGGGGGTCAATATGGGTCAGGGCGCTACTACTGGCAAGGAAACTTGCATAGACCGAAAGTGGCGGAAACAGAAGCTGAGAGAGGGACAGCCGTCCCATCACCAATAACGATGCTGGGACACCACGTCCCCACACCCAACTATACAACGTAACCTCACAGCAAGCAGCGCTGTCAGATGAACCCTCCCTCTCCAGTACTGGCAGGCATCTTGGGGCGTCAATAAATCAACGCTTTACTTGCCAAGTCTCCAAATCCACGAGGACGACAAGGGTTAAATATCAAGTAAGGAGGCATACAGTGTACCCCACGTACTTTACTGTAAAGTTATAAGTTCAACTGTAAGCCCTTCACCGGGCGAGTAACTATATATGGATGCTTTTAGAACGCCATTCTTTAGCCGCGCGGCAAAGGGTTGAGGCTTAACCCTATCTGCACCCAGGCTGCGCTATGCCACTAGAAAGGCTTTCTTGCCCCCTCCCCTCCCGTAGGAGCAAAACAGCACCAAGGACCCAGTAGCAAAACCACACAGGCTGGTAGAATTAGGGTTAACTTACGCCTATGAATAGATCCCTCTATCACAAGCGAGATTTTCTCAAGATAATAACGGTGACTAATGAGTTCGACAGATGACGGCAAGTAAAATATCAACAATTGTTGTATTTAGTTCAAGCTTCTCTAGCCACTACAAGGTCGTTAGAAAAGAGGTAGCTAGGAGAGGAAGTAAGAGTTTCCAAGGACGGGATGTATATATAATAATATATCGAAAGAAACTTGGAGCCCCTGAACGAAGGTGTCCCCACAGACTGTGATCACCTCGCCAGGGCCCAACAAGATATTCGATAAAGTTTTATGGAAGACGGAAAATTAATGAAGAAACAGGTGCAAGACGAAAAATGATGAGACAGTGGACACAATTTGAAACTTGGAACAATTGCCTGGCAATTAACGAGTAATATTTAGTAGATAATATTTGGCAAGTTAAATTAATGAAGATTGAAGTGAAATATTTTACATTTACTTTAAGGGCGTGCGCTGTCTATCGAAACTTGAGTCTTGATTCGCAGGTAATGCAACTTTCCCTTATTTATTATCGGTGCAATTATTAATAAATACAAAAGTTCCCCTGGCACAATGCAACAGAAAGTTAATTAGGTGAGCGTTAAAATAACGAGAAAACTTGGATAGTGCCGGTAATTAACAAACCTCTGAAAAAATACTCGACAAATTGTCAGAAACGGTATTGCTATTGGTATTGCATAGCTACTATTTTATAACAATTTTAAAAAGAAGATGCAGCACTCATGTGAATCTAATTTTTGCTTATTAGTTGAACAGCGCACCCCATAATAAATGTAGATTTCACTTCGTCGAAACAAGAACGACAAACGTCCATAAATAGAAACGATAGCGATAGTCCACGCTATAAGTCATTGCATTTTATACAGATTATTTTTATTCATAATTGTTAGTTCCAGAAGCTCGATGCATTAATGGACTCGCAAATCATGAGTGGCTTTTTCTACATCGGTTGCCAGACAATATACAACGTGAATAAAAAAAAAAAATACAAAACGAAATGACCACTGACGAAACTGTCGCATAACAACCTGTAACAATAATATATCAATAAATACAAATATTTGCACGTATAAAGTAATGCAGCCACGATCACCATGAAAGAGGGGAAAAAATTTTGTTTATAAAGATTTTACAGGAAAATTTTTGACAGCAAACGTCAGCTATTTTTATTACGAAAATCCAGTTAACTGCAAAGCAAATTGAAATTTCACTCTTACAAATTTAAAAGAAAAAAGGATTGCAATTTTTCATTTAGAACCCAATCCACTCTTATTGAATATGAATCTGTCTTCAAGAAACCAAAACAATCTCACCTAGTGGTTGAGTCGTTCCAAATTTTGACAAATCTTACTGAAGGGAAATGCGAAATAAAATATTCATTAAAAGCCGAATAAATAGGAACTGGGGAGCCTAACGAACGCGGGGGTTGTGATTCAATAGAACTTCACCGTCATCTCAAAGAATTTACAAGAGTAGCAAGCAGAAGCATGAAAATCAAAAATAGTTTACTGAGAGAGAATCACAGCTAGTCACGACATGGAACCAAGGAATGGGCATACGAAGCCACATTCCAAAAGTCGCCATTTATGTATAGGCGTTATTAATTGTCGCTGCTATCATCATAAGGTAATGACGTAGCTAGGATACCAACGCAAACCAATTTCAAGTACCTACGTCAAAAGAAAACCATAAAGCAAGTGCTGAGCGGGCGCGTCTTCTTCTAAAACAATAAGAATTAGAATTGACGCAAGAAAACGATGTTTCTTAAGAAAAGCATGAAGCCTCAGGGCAAAGATGAACCAATAATCAAGGCCAATATCGATTTGTCCTTAGGAAAATGCCTTGTTTTAGGTCAAAGGCCACGAGCCTGCGTTGGACAGGTCGCGCTATAATTCCAGAGAGAACGTTATGCAGTGAGCGCATCATAAATGAGCCAATTTTCAAAGTCCTGTCACAAAAATATTCTTAGCCTTCCAGGCTCTAAAAATTATCCACAAACAGTCTCAATGCTATCACGCTGCCGAACTATCCTGACTAGGAAACGAATTATTCACAGCTACGGACCTAGCCCAAGTTAATTAAGAGAATAAGCGCTGTTTGGTTGTGCAGCTAAAAGTAGTTAGTTGCATTAACAAAATAACGTAAGGAAGAATCGAGGGGTAACTCACTCCACTTCAAGAGCAACACTACTACCTAGCAAAGACTTCGCGTCAATGTTTACCAACTAATTATTTCCTCCTAACAATCGTGGCGCTTGCGCACCAATTATTTTCATCCCAAAATGGAGCAAGTTTAAACCCTTCGTTTTTCCTTCACGTTTTTCCATTCGACAAGCTTCATCTCCTCCCCACCAACACCAACAAATTGAGCAAAAGTTTAAACCGCAAGTGAAAACGTCTTTGATTCACCTCGGTTTGAAGCAAGTTTCTCAATTTTTTTAGCATACATTCAAAATTTTTGCCACACATTCCAGATTTTTTCATCCTCGTGAATGCACAACAGTGTGTGAACCAAACTACACCGTACACGCACAATGACAATGGTTACTCACAAGGTTATGATTCTGGGACAGGTATACATGACAAATACGCAAGTTACCTACCTATGCTAAAAAAAAGTTTTCCTAATTACGTAACTAGGCGAGGCGCGGTTCCCCTAAGGAGCTCTAAAAATTGGGGTAGCCTCTACGATGAGTGTTTTCTAAATCAAGCCAATTTCCCCCCATCTAAAAAAACGGACAGTCCACCAGCAAATTCGAGCTCATCAAGGGGCTACCCCAATTTTCGTCTTCGCTTCAAATTCAATACAACTAAGTCAACGTGTCTGCGGTAATGCACGGTAAAAAAAAGAACTTAGTACACGGTAAGGCAAAAGGCTGTTAAGTACGTATCAGAATCCAGCCTAGCAGCCCGTGACACTGAAGAAAATCTACCTAGTCACCTAGTCCGTTGCGACATGTGAAAAATGGCCGTCACAAGACTAAGTAACGAAGGCACTAAGCATTACTGACTTAACTATAGGCTACTATAACTAGCACCTAACGCTGCAGAGACCCTCACAACATCTAAGAGTAAGCAGGTACAGAGGTGACGTTGACGTATAAACTAACCTAAAAATTCCTTAACATACAAAGTGCCCGCACCAAACGCTCCATGACGATTTAAATATCGAAGTAACGTACCATCGTGGAGGGTTTGGTGGGGACACCACACCATCTATCCTCGACATAATCTCAATTCCGTGCAAAGCATTAGAACAGTTGACTTTAACACTGCTACAGCATAGCCAGATTGCATTTCTCTGGCGAATAGCAATGTTACAGAAGCCAAATATTCTTCAATTTGAGTAAAATTGAGGGATAGATGAACTTAAGACTACCTTAAGCTTCGGAGCGTCTTCGATGATTGCGTCGTGCGGTTGATTTTACAGATAACCGCGGGTTTTTATGCACCGAGTGGTGCCTGGGACAAACCACATTGAGTCGCCGTATACAAAGCTTGTCCGCCCGTCTCAACAACTTCCGATCAAATGCCGTCAGGAAACCTTTACGCTTAAACTTTTCAATGTCTGGAACACCACACCGAGAGCTGTTCAGCAGCGAATACAACGTTTCTTTCTCAAGAAGCTCTATCTTGGCCAGAATTCGTTTGCCGTGTTGCACGACTCTGACTTTGGGGAGTTTTTCTTCGGGTACATACTTCTTTACTTCTTTACGTAGAGCGTCCATTCGCTTGTTCTGGACCGTTCTGCGGTGTCGTTCCATAGCGTTGTGGGCTTCCCGCTTGGCGGGATCCAATGTGGTGGTGCGGCGTCTTTTGGGCGCCGCAACAGGGGGGGAGGAGGCGCTGTTGGTTGAACCCGCAGGGACAGGTGGAGGAGGGGGCGGAGGGGGCATCAGCTGACGTTCAGACTTTTCACCCGGTAAGGGTGAACTCCGAGGTTTGGGACGAACATAGAAAGAAGGAGTAGAAGAAGAGGTGCCAGTTGCAGAATTACGAGAGCTGTTAGATTGAGAAGCTGATGATGAAGTGCCCAAACTTTTGTTGGCAGGTACACTTACAGTTGAAACAGGACTATAAAATCTATTATTTCCATTTCTATTGACACTTGGAGCCGAATTGATGTTTTGCGAAACTTTATTCGGATGCAAACCACTGGCATTGTTTGTATTCTTAGAAAACTTGAGACATAAATTTCGAATAGTATACGGAGTAGCACCGGGAAGGGACTTAGCAGGAGTGGCGCAAGGGATCGTATCGAACGGACTGCGATTGCTGTAATGAGACGAAGACGTCATTAAATGAGCAAAATTATGAGAAGTAGCTTTAGGAGATGCAAACTTTGGTATGATATCCTCCTTCCTGCGTGGCACAGATTCGAAATTAGCCGAATCCACCTCTGGCCACGTCACCCGCGAACGCGAATTCTTAGTTGCCTTGGGGGCTGGGTTCTTTGGAGCGTCTTGTTGAGGGTCACGTGCTACGTGGATTAGAAGCCCCTTCTCAGTCCGTTGGGCCCCAGGGACCCCAACCGAGGAAGCTCCGACAGGTTGAGGGCACGGTCGTTTCACCGCAGGTACGGAGGCGCTAGACGCCCGCTTGTTCCTTCCAATGGTATTCGTCTCCACCTTTGGGACGACGGGCTCGGGGGCACGTCCATAACTCTGAACACTGATGGGTTCCAAATCTACTACCTCAAGAACCTTTCCCCGTTTCTTGGAGGGGTTGGTAGACGCCTCAACGTCTACGACTTCGATAGGTCGATTCGTGGCAGAGGTGGACCTGCTGCTGCTGCGACTCGAAGATGAAGCCTGTCCCCCTTTGGGTGGCCGCCCTCGGGTCGGGGCCGACAACTTGGGGGTAACTGACGCCGGCTGTCGGTCGGCGTTGCGCGGCCGACCAACGCGACGCTTGGCAGGGACACCAGCCGGTACCGCTGCGGTGCTTCCTGAAAAGAGAGAAAAAAGTCGTTAAAAGCTTTTCCAAAATTTGGTCTGCTATCAATTCATTTCCAATAATTAACTTAGTAGAGCCGTGGATCAGAACAATGTTGTAAACAGTGGTATTCCTTGACAAAATGAAAAGTGTTTTTCACTTATGCTTCCAACAAAACTATTAGACGAAATTGTGGAGATGCAAAACAAATTAGCTAAATAAGCGTGAAGATATATAAGAAACATAATATAATATCATGATAAAGGCCCACTAGACGGAGAAAAATTATAAATAAAACCCAAGCTCGACGTAAATAATTTATGCTAGGCTGTTGTATCCCGCTTTACTACCTTGATATTCATAAACGGCAACCCTAGACTGAAATTCATAAATGCTAACTTGCATAATTTTTGGCCGCTCCAAAAGCCGATTTACAATTATAGGGGATGGGGGTGGCCCAAAATTTGGTTCGAGTACCGTCCACTGAGGCAGAAAAAAGAGAGGAATGAACAACAGGAAGAAACCACGTGGACGTGTAACGCCCGACCGCGCAGCAGCAAGAAGTACACCGGCATTGGATGGCAACACCTAAGTTAAAGAGGTCCTGCGGGGAGGGGGGGGGGGGCTGGTGGGAAGGGTGGACACGACCCTGGCCCTGAGACTTCGGGGACACTCTTGCAACAGCTAAGAACCCTCCATCTACAAACCCCCTCCCCCCCTTTCATCCCTATCGAAGTATCGTAAAGGACCTGTGAGGGAAACCACAGGTAGCAAGTTTAATGCTAATTTTCTTCAAAAAGCTCGGTCGTGAAATTACTTTCCACTTTAGGACGGTAGAGTTTAGGTACTTTAGTGACGTCACGATCGAACGGCCAAGGCAGAAAGGAACAAACTATCAACCCCATACTAAAGTTTTGGAAAACCTGCCGTTCCGGACAATGTTCTCTTTACAACAACAAATTTTGCTAACGCTCTTTACAGGAAACGTAAAATTATAAAAGATGAAAACAAGGATAACTTAACAACCAAAAAGGCGTAGGCGGCGTAGTTGATAAAATTAGCAACAGGCAGGCAGGGGGGGGGCGCTTGCAAGAAGGAATAGAGGGGAGGTTGGGGGGGGGTTGCGCTGCGCAACAGGGAGCAATGGGAGGGGCATATTGATTGTACGACCAGACATGTCTGCCGCACACACGCACGCACACATTTACTATACAGACACACCTACACCGCAGAAAAGTAGTGAAAAAAGTTAGTGCATAATAGAATATACAAGCTCATAGAACAGGTAATTGTGATGCAAAATATATAATATGCTAAGTTTTCCAAAGCTGGGGAACTGAGGTAATCTCCGAGTCACTATCACGACTGAAATGAAACGGGGGGGGGGGGGAGTATGGAAACTTAAATACAAACAGTATAAGAATAAATTTAATAAACAAAGCGAAAGAATTGGAACGAGGGTAAAAATCTGAAACGAGATGAACAATTGGCAAATGAGAAAATAGACAACCGAAACTAGAAAAACAAAGATGAAATCGTAAAACTGCAAGATGAATTCTGCACTTAGGACGTAGCTATATACGTCGGGAAATGAAAAAGCAATTATTCGCAAGAAAAGGCAGCGGGGGAAACGGCCAGACTGAAAGACAACCAGGAAATATCCAAACGTAACAGAGGGACGAGGGGAAGCGAAGAACCATTACAAGCAGAGCTCGGCAACAGCAGCAACGCAAGGACACGTTGCCAGGAAGTTGCTAAGCGGGCAGCCAAAAGCAGTTCGGCTTGCGCGTAAATCGGCGGTAAATGCAAAAATTGTCCGGCGGCTTGAGCTTGCCGGCCTAACTTTGGGCTGCTGTAAGTACAAAAATTGCCAGCGACCGACCGCCATAGGGCCAGTGAGCAAATCATCGAAGATATTTAGCTGGCATCACCACAACTGTTGAGCAGCTGATCAGTTGACAGAACTCAAACAGGTCGGGCACTCAGGAACGAATGAATGTACATCAAGGTGGGGAGGAGCGAGGTTTGCCGCCGGTGTCGCGCCGGTCGTACATCCCCAAGGGGATTAGACGCCGGGGCAGACACGCCCCAGACAATGTTGCCCCAGCCCGTAGCAGACCCCTCACCCCCCGCGCAGACGGAGGAAAGCACGTCCCATATGCTACAGGCAGGTACTGTGTAGCTCTCAATACACTTTAAAACCAAGCGCGTTAAAGCGTGCAAACTTTACTCTAAGTAGCAATTGAAATTTTTAAGCCTGCCTTCATCACTACCCTACCGTGGTGACAATAGCGAAAAAAAGAAATAAAGGACGTATGGACCGTAATGAGAAACGTGGAAAAGAGGAAGAACGGAACAATTATGATACCTACGTAGATGCAAAAAAAAAAAAATTAGAGAGATGAGAGTACGGTCGGTATACGGTTAAAACGAGGCAGGGACTGTTAAGATTTTATTGTTGATGATTAAGCCTCTCGGCAGAAGGTGAAATGAACAACAAAAGATGCAAAAGAAGACAGCAGAAATGAGGGCCGGAGGGCCGACAGCAGCGGCGTGACGGACGCGCAACAGCTGGCGGCGGCATCCCGAGGCTGGGGGGGGGCGGCTACTCCCCTTCCCCCTCCACGAGAGGAGAGGAGGCTCTAGACCACCAGGAAAAAGAAAATACGATTGTTTAAGGGTTAAGTTTTAGACAAACCTGGCGTGGTCACATCCTCTTATCGTCCCAGCTAAATCCTATTATGGGTAGGACCAACATCCACAACTACTATTCACCCCCCCCCCCACCGTGGTGATACATGGTTGAGTTTTCAGTACTAACGTCAAGTATCTAGAACTCAATAACATAAGCCCCTAGCGCTTTTACTTGCTTGTACTAGCGATCTAGGTTTGACACTGCAATGAGCGGAAGAAACCCACTCGACCCTGACTTTCCTGCCCTTACAAGTACGTTCCACTTCACGTAGTGTTATTCCTAATAGATAGATAATAAATTCACGGAAAAAGGGTTAAGAATAGCATTATGGAAGTAACTATAAGTGGGCACTTGCCCAGTAAATGGGGTTCACTGTCACTTGACCCATTGAGGTATTCGGTGTTTAGTAACCCATACAAATATTGCCACGGGTCTGGTACGTACCTAGCTATATACAATCGGAAATGAGGCAGAATGGGAAGAAGGGTTAAGTTAACTGATAAACGTATCACCAAGAGACGAGGGATTGGGGGGGGGCCCAGCCCCCAGAGGGGAAGAGCCTCTACACAGTGCGACCATTGAGCAGAAATCCTTTAGGCCTACTGGCTCACCGAGGCAAATCATCGCGACTTGAGACAATGACTTGCAAACTCAGGCGCGCACTCGAGGAAAAATGAAACGGAGGCCAGTAATTCCAGCAAATTGAGATGGCGGCTAGACAAACGCACAAGGGATGTACGGACAGAAGGACGTATTCAGTGGTGCACAGTCACAGGGAAATGCATTCTCTACTAGGTAGCCTACAGTTATGATGCTACCGGCAGAACATCAAACTATTTTACATATGAAACACTTTCGTTGTATACCTCTCGTTACGTCCATAACTTCTCCCTTGGTTGGACGTAAAGCAATTCAAGCTTTTGAAATCCCCTGCAAAAACGGCGCTTAACCAGGCAAATAATATCTAATTCCGGAAAACCAGTCCAGGCGTCAAACCAGCACCCGACTCTCAACGCAGTATCATTATCGCTCCAATTGGTTGGTGACTAATACGTATCACAAAAGTCGTGTAGACTAACTAATCTTCAGGGAAAAAAGAAAGAAAGGCTATGTGAGGCGGAAAGAATTAACAGCTACAGGCACGGAGACGTACGCACGTACGCCTACACACAGCACGCGCACGCTAAGCGCTTGAGACAAGTAGACGCACAAAAAATGTCTCCCAGCAACCACGGAGCCGAGGCTAAATGTGTCACCAGGAAGTTGCGTTCGTGAGAGGGGGGATGAGAGGGCAGTAACCCAACAACTGCCCGATACTGCTGCCCTCAAGTAACGAATGTCCTTCCTATCGTGCGTCAACTAGCTGCGGGATACTATAAATTTAAAGCAAATTAAAGGAATCGAACTTTACCCTTATTGCGCTTTGCATAGCCGATTTTGCAATGTTAATCAAAATCGTTCGTTGATGTAACGGTAGACACTCTAAAATTTCAAAATTAACTTTCCAATAGGCTCCAATTTTTTTCCGTTAATGTTGAAAAGTATGTAACTCGCTTCTATCTTTGAAAACTCGAATGGCACGCTCAGTAGCGAATTGCAACGTTACGTACGGCCTCTCATCATTCTGCTGCGCAGGACTCAATACGAAGCCGTCTCAAACTTCACTGATTTGCGATTACTATTCATCTCCCACTCGATCCACAGTGGGCGAACCGAACTCTGACATCGAACTTCTAAACAGGTAAAAGCCAAGCGAAGGAGATCAACTCGATAAAAGCGGGCAAATAAAAGATAATTTCGTGCATCACTGAAAGACAATTTGCTAGTGCGCGGCGTAGAGTAGCAGGGGGCATTGTTTTTACATGAGCAGCACTAGAGAAAGAAACAATTAGGGGACGTTGCGTCACGAGGTGCGAGAGCTACGATGTGAACGACCGCAAGTTGGCACCATACAGTGTATAGGGTGCTTGCCCTCGTGCTACGACCTATACCTACATCTACACCACGGGAGTGTACCTATGTGTGTGCAATTAGGGACTTAAGGGGAATTGCCTCGCTCTTTGCAAACCTTTCACCTGGGTCGATGTCCTACCGGAAGCAGAGTAAGGTTGGAAGACTTTTACAAAAAATGGGGGATGCTATTATTGAAATTTTACAACTTAGCTGGACCAATGAGGTGAACGCGCATACAGGGTAATGCAGTGCCTCACAAGAGTTACAGGTAAGGTGTACTTTTTCAAAGTAGCGCACTTCGGCAACATGCATATTTAGCACCAATTTATACCTCCTAAAGCGCCTCCTCAGTACCAGTTTCTATCCCCCACATCATGGATCTAGACACAAGACTACGCCCCAAAAAATACTTGTTCAGCACCAGTTCCTACCACAAAAGATACACAAATGTCAGCAACCGCAGCTATCACACCGGGAGGGACGACCAAAGCAAGCGACAGAGTACCTACCTAACAAAAAGTAGCCACAGGCCCACAGGTAAGAGCTTTTTTGTATAAATTTCTTACTGGGAGGCAATAGCCTGAGCACGGAGCAGGAATGTCGCCCCCTGTGGGGTTGAGTCTGCTAGCAGACTCTACAGATAGTGATGTGGGATACTACGCAATATGGTTACGCAAACGTAGGAAATTATAAATTTTGTTAATTCAAGCGAGTTCAACTTTCGCAGTTACAATAATATGGAAAAATTGTTTGACGGTCGAAATAAAGGTTTACGAAAAATACAGCCAGTGTGAGGAACGTAGTTAGGTACGTTTCCAATGCATAGTAGGTACGGTACACATCAACTAGGTATTTCTAATTTATCCTTCCCAATGCATTTTTGTCTGTACTCTTAGATACTTTCATGAGTTAACCATTTGCTCTTCAACTAATGGACCGTAAAAATTGAATATAAATAACATGGCTATAAGGGTGCAATTTCTTCGACCGCTATACATACCAAAGCCAGATAAATTAATAAAAATCATCGTGCCAAGCTTATCTAGCATTCATGTTTACCAATTTGCACCAAGAACATCAAAATAACTACACTGCGAAGCCGAAAAAACCATGCAGTGCGTTAATACCGGTCAACTACCAAACACCAGTCCCTGACGTACGTATGAGGCGATACACCCATCATCCACCGTTATTGTCGAGAGCTGATGTGCGACCTGCGGTCGGCAGCACATACAGGCAACATATCCATGCTGCCTGGTATAAAAGACTTGCATGATGAAGCGCGAACAGAACAAGCCAGCAGATAGGATCGGATGCAACCGCGAATCGCAGGAAAAACTCGCCAAACGACGACAATATTTCGACCCAGGTATGCCTACCTGCGTTCTCGTAGAGCGCGCACTGTGTGTGTTTGCGTACGTGCGTGTGACCGGTCGAACAGAAAAAGAAGAGCGTACCGAGAATGCCGACGGTAGGAGGTGCGTTGTTTACGGATGGGTTAAGTGGTCTTACGTATGACTAGCTTAAGAAACGAAAGTTTTTTGTAATCTTGTTCGAGGAGAAGTTTGACTGTTGAATGAGGCTAATAGTCTATAAACATGCAAACGGATAACTGGGAATAACATACACGAGGAAACAAGGAGACAAACAAACGATGATTTCAACATCAGGAACACTGGATAAAGACAATGAAGTAACCTATATAGAACACAGAAAGGGATAGACAATGAGAAAAGCCAATCAATAGGCTACTAAAGATATACCTACATACTTTGATAAAGAAAACGAGCATAGAAGCAGAATGGGGCAGTTAAGCAGACCAAAGGCAGACAATACAAACACGAGAGACACAAGGAAGGGTCGACAATGGCACGGTGCCAACCATCTCACGCACCAATTAGAGACGGCGCAAGTTTCACATTCGTGCGCCTCAGCGACGCTATTGCGGGGGAGCTGTAATAGGTGTCGGTGCTTCTGTGGTAGGTAGCGCGAGACGTAGGTACGCCAGTGGTACGTACCTATGTACTACCTACCATCTGTCGAACAACCACCAAACGCGGTGCGATCGGCATGAAAATCTCCATTCTATTTGGGCCAGGCTAAGCCCTTCGCAACATATGGATTTTTTCCTCGTTGATACAATAGGAGAAAAAATTTACAGCAAAATGAGAGAACTGGTAATAACACAACAAGGAAAAATCCAACTTACAGAAGTATCTAAATCGCAGAATGCGAAACAAGTATAAATTCCTAGCGTTACGTACAGATAATAAAAACTAGCGATGCTCGAAAAGAGGAATCAAAGGCCGAAACTTTGCAAATACCAGTAATGATAAACTTGCATTTTCAAAGAAACTGTCAAGTCCCGGACCGGAGTAAATAAAAATACAAGAAAAGAACTGAAGTTTTAAAGTTAGGGATAATATCGGGAAAGCCACTGCCTTAAGTACGAGAAAATATAGCTTCTTTTAAGTACTACATTTCAGAAATCAATTGGATAAAATCCAACAGATGAAGCAGAAAAGCGCATAGATCAGTTTCCCAGCAGAGCCAAGAGACGGAACGCCAGGCACGTACGCCCCCTCCACCCCCCCCCCCCCCCCCCCCCNCCCCCCCCCTCATGCGCTGCAATGTGACCTTGAGGTGGCGCTAGCGTACATGTCAGCAGACGCACATGTGCGCACACGCGCACGCTAATATTGTGCACACTTGAGACACGTCAACATATATTTTGTTTATATGGACTGCTTTCCATTCTATAATACAACGCGTCCCATAAGAGTGGACCGTTATAAGCACCTCCCTCCATCGTAACATTGAGGGTAGATATTGTGTTGCGTAGATAATCTGCAGCTGATCGCATCTCTCGCCCTACAGCTCTCATCATAGAAGATGAGTACTTGATGGTGTTATTCTTATAGGAATAGGACTCGTGTAGTGAAAGGTTCACCTGATGAGAAGAGGCCTAGTTCCACAACGTCGCAAACAACACTATTCTATTCCTACCACAAATCTTTTCAACTATTCTACATTGAGTTAACTAATCCAAGTCCCAAGGCATCCTTTGCCGGTTGGCTAAAATTTTAAATTTCTCTCGTAGCAACTGCATTATAGAAGTGATCATAATAACTATGGCGAGTTGCCAGGTAAAGGGTTACGGACATGGGGCTAAATAACAGTTTTTTTTTTTCTTTTTTGGTTACTGGAAGCACTAAAAGGCTGTTTTCTCGGTTATTTTACACAATGCGTGATTTTACATGCGATTTTCTAGCGCGTCAAGAATTGTAGTCAAGATGAACGCTATGAAATCAGCGCGTATTGCATGCAGCATCGAACTTAGTAACAACACGCAATCCACAGTGCCACACACACAACACATGTGTAACGACTTGATCCGCAAATATATACACGCGCATACACACACATACAACTGAGAAGTCAGTGACCGTTCCGAAGGCCTACAGTTCTCCTCCTCAGACCTGTTCCAGGCGTGTTTACCACCCCCACCACCACCTCCCTCATCACCACCACGTCAGGACGCCGCCGCTGATGCTCCCGCTATGATGGTTGCACGCCAGGCTTAAGCAGGCACTTTAAACCTTCCTGGACTTTTAATCCACTACAAGCAGTGGTAACTATACTTAGATGCCTACTTCAACATAAAAACCCATTTCGTTACTTTCACTAGGACTAGGCTTCATCGCTACTAGGATTTTTTTTATACTAAATACATAGTGAAATATAAAATTAGAAAGAAACGTCGCAGCGATACCGCTAGATTCTAGAAAGAAATGGGAGCCCGTGAACGCATGCCGTTCATATTTTTGGACACTGCTTACAAAATTTTAAATTTTAAAAAATAATTGTGTTCAAACAGTGGGCAACTGCTAGGCGGGTTAATGCCAGAAAAGAAAAAGTTACTTTATGAGCGTGAATTTAATCAGTCACAACATCAGGGCTAATGGGAGCATTTTTACCGTAGCTGGAATTACATTTATTCAGTCACGAAATGTTAATAGGAGCATTTTTACTACCGCTGGAACTTGGCTTATTCAATGATGTAAGGGCTGTTTCGAATAAGGTTACATTCATAGTCGCCGCACGTACGGGCTGAATGCAAGTGCAGTCAGTCGTCCAGGACTCGGCGCGACGCCTGCAAATTAGCGGGCGAACGCGACGAGAAGAGGAAAAGGCGACCGAACCATTACGACGCGGGCGAGTCGTAGCAACGCGTCGTAACCGGGCCAGTGCCGGTCTCAGCCCTAACCGCGGGTTCAATTATGGCCCACCGCCAGGGGGCAGGCACATAGCTGCCCCACTGACACACAAGTGGGTCAATTCGAGTGTATGACACGCGTGTCTGACGTGCAATAATAGGTAATAGGATAGATCGACAGCGTAAGGTATAGAGCTACCTTATTTTCAGGGTTAAGTTCATTATAAAAAGGTTGCGTAATTTTGCTGTACGTATCCTTCCTCCTATAGTGTCTTAAGGGTTAACAACAACACGAGGCAGTGAGGAAATTTAGCCTAGTTATAGGGTTAACCCCAAACACTCTTTCGCCCAAGACACCTTTGAAAAGAGTAATTCTTGTCCGACGTTTTCACTTAATACGGCCATAACGCTACTTACTCCCCACTGTCCTTCAGAACGATATTGTGGCGAGAAGCAAAATTAAACTCAACTTGGGACAGTTAATAGCTTACTTTCGGCTTTGTATCACATTGATTTTGAAACTTAAACAAAGCTTCGATACCTAACGGAACTTTTTATAACTGAACCAAACTCCAATCCCAATTTTTTTTTTAATCAATACGATACCCGCATGGCATCGGACCTATTCTACCAACCGCCGGTCGTGAGCAATAATTATCTCATCAAGGGTGGCCCGCTCCTTTCATAAAGTGAGGTCAGCTGGAAATAATGGTAGCATGGATACCAACAGCACCCTATATGCGGGTGCTTTATCGATTTTTCGAAAGGGTACCTACCTATCCGACTTCACATTTGGATGCAGCGCAAAATTTCGCTCACCAATACGTATTACACGTAACACAATACGCACACAAATACGTAGTCGCATAAGCAAAGTACAGGTATCTATCGGGAACATAATTCTAATCGTAGCCGGACGACTTGTTCATACTAATACAGTATGCTCCACAAGCGCATTAGCGTTGAAGGTAGTAGAAAAGAAAGCAAAATTTTGGCACGTACAAAAAGACCGGACACGCATTGCAATTAAAAAAGGTGAAGCGAAATTACCAAAATCTATATTTTGGTCGTAAATGAGAAAAGTCTTTGAACGAAGCTCGTTGTACGCAAGTAGAACATGCTTACATATTGATAAGAAACAATCACGGTACAGCTAGTAAACACATTAAATGAAGCTGAGTAGCACTCACTCTCTTCTCGGCAACACGTAGAGAAAAGAATGATACAGTAGCGCTTTGTTCCTATAACTTCCCGAAACTTTTCCCACCTCGAGGCTCGAACGCACAATCGCGAAAAATAGGACAAAGAAAAGGAAAACCTTCAGACACGTTCACGGTCAGTCTCGCTTGATTGCTTTTTCGTAAAACGGTCGCAGGCGGACGAGATGAAACGATCTAGCCTACATACCAAGGTTAAAGGAGTCAGATAGGGCGGAGGAACCTTCGCGACTCGGCTGGAAAATTCATAGGCTGACGACTGCTAATGGAATAAGATAGTAGCTTGACTTAGATCTTCCAAACAAAGTGTGAGCAAAGTGAAAAGAAAAGCTACAAGGAGTAAAAAAGATCTGTGCACGGATCACCAAGCGTGAGAACCCAAGTATGGAAGACAGATATTAGGCCCTCGTGGTAAAAAACTACAAGCCCGTCAGTAAACAAATTTACACTGAACACAACTCAGCAGCAATATCGCACTACACACACTCAGAAAATGGCAGAATCCATAACCATCACGAATCTACACAACACAACCGAGAGTACTTCCAACAAAAATGTAAGCAAGGGTACTCACTTCCGTTACCAGATGTGCTGGGTCCACTCTGTTTGTTTACTTCCACGATGCTGGACAGCACCGAGTAGGGGTGATCCGCCAGCACCACGTTACTAGCCGATGGGTTCGCAGCGTTGGCTGGACCGGGCTGGGGTTCCATCGCCGATGGGGACGAGGACGGGGACGTGTTCGGGGAGTTGCCAGCAACAGGTGAGCCACTAGAGCCGTATCCTGACGAGGCCGGAGAGCTTGGGTTGAACAGGCCATCGCCAGATGCGGAAAGAGAGACGGCTAGCGAGTAAGACGGACCCTCACCAGAAGATGCGCTCGCAGAAACATTGCCTGTTTGCTTCGATGGCACCACCTTTGGAGTAGAGTTTTGGTATTGGGCTATGGACTGTCGGGCAAATTTCTTAGATAACTCCTTAGCACGGGCAATGTATTCTTCATCCTCAGGGGCAAGATCACTTTCTCCTTTATACCTGCCCATGCTCTCAAGTCTATATTCTTCTAGTTTCGCACGGACAGGCGACATCAATTCGCTGGGAGCCTTGTAGTGGCACGACGAGCATTTGCTTTGTGAACAAAGGCAAGCCGGATTAGTGGTAAGCAACACATCGTTTATGACGACGGATTCTACTGGTATTTTGGGTGGCAGCTTTACTGGGCTCTCGGGGGCAATTTCTAATTCTTCTGAAGAGTCTGTGTCTGCGAGATTCCATAAGTTCGAGTCGTCAATATTGTCATACAACTGTTGTAGATTGCTTTCCTCAGACTGAAAAGTGATATTGTCAAAAAGAGTTTGACTGAAAGGATCGACCTCCGGAGAGCGTAGTTGCAAATTCGACAATGGGGACAGAGGCGGGGTATCCAAGGTTGGCTGGGGGGAAGGAGACTGTCGTAGGTCGGAGGTGCCGCCTAACAGCGGATCCTTTACTGGGGACATCCGAAAATGCCATTTTAACGAGTTCATTCTTTTCATCATCTCGCTATCTGCCGAGGCATCACCGCGTTTGTGGGATATCAGCCGGCAAAGGAGGCTGTTTTCGGCTTCACTTATCGTCTTGTGGTCCGTTAACGTCCGTTCCATTTTGTCGACCATTTTGGTGACCATCTTGTCCGACAGAGGCATGACGTCATTGTTGACCGAAACGATCTGTAAGAGAAAAAATAATTTACAGGAGTTGTAGGAAATTAAGTAGACAGTTACAGTGTAATTATGGGAAGAAATACAAAATACGAACCCTTAACGACAAACCAATAGTTGATTCATCTCACTAGCCAATAGCAGGGTTTACAATGTGTAGAAGCGCCGTAAGTGAAAAGAATTTTTATTGTCAAACGGCTGAATCGAAATATATGAGCTGTAACATAACCCCAGTCGAGGAAGCAAGCTAGATGCAGAAGAACACAAATTTACTAGTGGCGATTAGGAACGACAATGTTAGGAAAATACAAGAGAGAGGAGCAACATCTTTTGCTACACTTTTGCGTTTGGGCATCAGAGAAAAAAAAAGTCCCACGATTCTTCTGATTCTGTCTGCGGCAAAAGCTGTAGTTTTCTGGCACCGTACGTGCCCCTATGATTCTTCCGATACCTACTTCCGAGTACTTCGCTTCATTAAAAACGTCATAGACATCTGAATTCTCTTTAAGGACTAATAAAACCCCAAATTTAACAAGATAACCACTAAACATTTGTACTTGGACCTTTTACCGCTGAAGTGGACAGGAAGGTCCGGTTTCAAACCGTGCCACACCTAGGTATACGAAACTATTTCATTCTTTTTGTAATAGATCTAAAGTTGAGGTTATGAGATGCGTAGGGTAAAGTACCCATAGAGGAAGCACCCAAGGATGGGAATGGATGGTCCGTGGAACGATGACGGACGATAAACAGAAGGACGCAGCCCCAACAGTCATGCCTTTGATCTGCGCACACTAACATACACACACTCGTCTGAGCGTGCGAAGAAGACGAGCGAACTTGGAGCAGGGCGGCGGAAAGAAATATACTTACCGGGGCACCTCCTAGATGAGCACTTGACCCCAGCTGACCCATAGAGTGCCTTTTATAAAGTACCTAGGTACTTAATGGGGAGCAGAGAAGCGTGGGATATCGACTCTCTGTGGTAACGTTGAAGTTATCAAGGAATGAACAGATTGGAGAAATTTTCAGTATCATAATGGTTATCTTATCTTCCAAAGCATAAAGTGAATGTTTATTTGTAGTAATAAAAGGATGATTTTGCAAATTTTATAGAGAGGCTGGAGACCCAATTAAGGAGGCTTAAAAGGAGCTGGCAACAGCTATGGACATCGGAAATTCCACGTTCGGGCAAGGCTGAAGCCTGGCTAACTCGCCGATTGGCTGCATGAATGTAAGGGAGTCTGTGATTGGAGGGAAGAGATGGGAGAACCCATCGAAGGAAAAAAATCAAAGACAATATGACGTAATTTGGCAGAGTTCTCTAATTAAACCTCGTTGGGAAACCCTTGGAAGAATAGCATAACGCAAGAGTAACCAGACAAAGTCACTTGCTCGATAAATACACGATGTCGTGAGGTGGCATATGTGACCAGTACCTATACAGTGCTCTCCTAACGAGAACCCATATTACGGCACTTTGGACATTAAGGGGTTAATTTGATTTCGCTTTACCTATTCAAGCTGAAAATAGACCATGCAACGGAAAGGTGACTTCACACAGTGAATGCAATACAATGGCATGCATGCCGATTGCAATGTTTTATTTTATGGTTTCGTTAGTGTATGAACTTTTCTCAGGATCGCTCAACGTCCAGTAGAGGCAGTAGGACAGGCTTTCGAGCCTGAGCCAGTAGGAGTCTGACATTAGGGTGGGATGCCGGGCAGGAGTCAGATATCGGCTCGACCAATGAGTTTGAGTCGGTTGGCGAGTACAACCGAGAGTACTCCTCCAAGTACAACCGTAGATGACAAGCCCATGCGTCACACTTCCCATTAGCAGGATGAAATGTATCAACTTTTATGTTCTAACTGCCTACAACTGCTCTCTACGAGCGCAGCAGTGTACGGAACATGCGCCAGCAACACAAAGCTACCAATGTTAAGGGTCATCACTAGGTAGGTAGATACCTACAGTAGACGCTGCACGGAACAAAGCCAAGACATACAAAGACTTTCTACACGCCGCATTGATTCTATACCGGTAAATAATCGGGCCACTTGTTCGAACCGCAAGCGAGGAGGAAATCGAGCCAAGGAGTGCCAACAGGTCCAGCGAAATTTCCACAGATCTCTGACCCTGGTAAACCGCGTACAGCCAAAGCAGCAAAGCCTAAATGGGGGACTGAAGTAAAGAGCGGAAGTGCGGCACACTGGCGCTGTGGACGGACGCCACTCCGACGGACTGTTCCGCCGCCGGGAGTCCGAGAGCAACAGGAGAGCGTGATGTGGAGCTGTTAATTGTAGGGACTCGCTACCTACGGCTCTGTTGGGACTCGCTCCCTACGGCTCTGTTGGGACTGGCTCCCTACGGCTCTGTTGGGACTCGCTCCCTACGGCTCTGTTGGGACTGGCTCCCTACGGCTCTGTTGGGACTCGCTTCCTACGGCTCTGTTGGGACTCGCTCCCTACGGCTCTGTTGGGACTCGCTCCCTACACCTGCAGCTCTCCACACCAACCTTCAGGTCATTTGCGTCCAAGTTCAAAAGCCCTAAATCATTGACCAGACGTATCCCTACCGAAAACGCTCAATGCCCCAGTGATCTAAAATTCAAGTCCCTAGTCAAAACCTAGCTAGTCCCTAGTCAAAAATCAGCTACCCTATTCCAACCAGAATGGCTGCACAGACAGCGCGGTAGTCCTTAGAAAAAAAGGAAGAGAAAAACTTCAACAGGAGCGTGTATCAAGAAAAAAAAAAGTTAAAGGTCACAGAAAAGATATCCCGCAGGCAGCCGAAGGCCAAGTCAACAAATAGAGCCGGTGGGGGGTGGGGGGGGGCTCCCTGTAACATAGGTACCTAGGAGCGATTCAACTAACTGAACCCGAGGGTTTATGCCGTCATCAGAGGGATGACAAAAATGAATCATTTCCATGGAATAAAATGCTCTGTAGCTGCCTCTTTGNCCCCCGATGACGGTCATCCCCACCTCCGCTCCCGCATAAGATGCAGACGGAAACGCTAAACCGCATAAGGCGTCCGACTGTTGTAACCGCCGCCGAGTTCTCACCAGAACCCGCGGACGGGAAGGGGGTCGTCCGGATAGCAGGCAAGCGGCGAAGGAGCGCGAGGATATGGAGGAATAAGTCGACGAGAGATGAGAAGTAGGCGAATGTAAGAAAGAAATTTGAAGCAGATAATTGTTAGAATTGCAAAAGGCCGAGGAATATCTCAGGCCCAAAAGCCATATCCTTAACATGAAATAACACTAATATTTTCTAAAGTACCTACCGTAAAAGAAATGAAAAAAGAAACACAGCGCAGCCGATCAATACAAAGCACTGCGAGAACTAGAATAGCAACTATATTGTCTCACAAAAACCAAAAGCTGCTTCAACAGAGCGTTATCGGATTACCAGCAATACAAGTACCTGTATTTTCTGGCACTGACGCCATTCTGCGTTAGGATGTTTGTCGTCTCCCGCAACTACAGGCAGCGTTTCCTGACAACGGCGAGCGTATAGACCGCAGATCTACTGCACTCACGCAGCCGTACGTCGCCCGCAACTAACTTCACAGTACATTAGCTGTGCAAAGTACAACTGTCGGCAACACTGTCACCGCAGCTGCTGGCTGTGCAATTGCTGCTGACCGATCGACGAGGGCCAGGTCCAAAATTTACTATCGCCTTCAATCGCCATTTCATCAACAAGAGGCCAACAATATATTGTATTAATGTAGGCGTTCGTGCCTTCATTGCTTCATTTTCGTCAGCACTAGCAAACAGCCATCTTCAGCACCGGCATGTAATTGTACACTTAAGCATCGACGTAGCAGTGAAAGCACGGCGAGGGGAATTGCGTCTAAGAATATCTTTGGTTGCAAGCAAATGAAATTAGCGTAAGTTGCGGACTCTTCAATACACGTGACCTTATAAGGGGGAAATGGAAGGGGAGGCGGGGGGGTTAAGATGCAGGGCACGTAAAAGAGACGGGGTTCGGAAGGGGGAAGTGGGGGCAGAAGCGCGGCAGCGTAAGGGGGGCACCCAGACAGGGGGCACTGACCCTCCTGCAGCTACATAACTGCAGCTCGCGACGCGCATACATCTGCAGCGGGCACAGCTGAACTGGTTCCGTGCGGCCAACCTTCGGCCAAATTGAGATCTTGTGCAGAGAGAAGCGCTGCATATTTGTTTGTGCAGAGCTACGCAGCTGTGCGTTAACAGCTATGCAACAGCAGGGGCTGCAGCGTTAACCTGACCAACATGTCTGCTACACACAACTTTCTCTGAATACTTACACTTGCAGCGTTACGGTACTCGACAGCTGTATATATAAGCGACTGTAAAGCAGAGTGAGCAGCTGTAATTTAAAGACCTAGTCGGCTGTCAGGGTGAATAAATAAATAGCTGTATGACCCATATATGAATGCCTTAACTAAAGAAGAATATTGCAGCTCTAACTGACATTTATTATCCTTTACCAGGCAAGGGACTAGGTATATATGGTTACTTCCATAATGCTATTACTGCAAGAGCGTTTGCCAGCCGCCAAATCAAGCAACAAGCCCATAATACCAACTAAAGCCTGTATTTATGGGGTAAAAGTAGCATCTTTTACAGGTTCTATGAAAGAAGGTGGCGATGTAAGCTTACGACTTACAACGAAAGGTGAGCTAAGTTATCAACAATGTAGAATATACCGTACGCATGACAACAGCTAACGAGATAGGTACTGCTAAGTAAGAGAATTCAAACACCTGCTGGTGCACGAAAGTAGTTAGAACGAAACCACATAACTAGAGCAAAAATAAAACAAATAAAAGGAAAATACAACGTATGACACTGTCGTGAGGGAAATGGAACTAAACCATAGGTAGTTTAAGCCTTGCTTCAACTGCACAGCGCGACGGGAAGTCGATATTAAAGTAAACGCCGAAGAAGGCGAGTCATGGTAGTTGCATGCCAAGACCTATTGCTTGAGTAAACAAAACAACCAACTAAGGGCAACAACAGCCGAGACCCATTGCTCTGAGGACCCACAATAACCCAATAGGAGTAGCAACAAGGACCCATCACTGCGAGGTGACGGAAAAGAGGCAAATGGCGGCGGCTGATAGGTCACTTGAGGAACTATGAATGAGAGCAACAGCGGCAAACTTTCACTTGCAACCGCTGCAGTCTTTCTACTCTGCACAGCTACCATGACAGGGCTACATCCGATGCCCTGCACTAAATTGCTGCCCAGTCGGCCACCACATTACGGTGAATAGGGCGTTTTTTGTGCCCACCAAGTGCATTCACCCCAGCATACGCTGCACTGAATGTTTTTTTTTTTTAAATCATGGTTCGGTACGTCATTCTATGAGGCTAGCTATTTGCCGCGCTTAGTTTCCTACGAAAAGATAGATGTAAAGATAGATACACTGTCCGTGTGGCTGTAGAAACAAGATACCCCAAACCATTCCAGATAGGTATAAAGATAAAAGTAGAGGTTAAAACTATGCTAGCGATCTATTTTAGTCTATTATTGCTATGGAATAGCTTATGAAATTTCGTTACTATGCAATTCTTGTCAATACGGTACATACGGTATTAAGGTTCAGTGTTCACTAATACAAAAGTATTAACCCATTCTCAGGGAATCAAGCCAGTAAACTTTTTGCTATAACGAAATTGAAGCTGGGGTGAAAACACAAACACAGGTAAGAATCTAATTCTGAGGTCATTTCTAAGCACTCATGTCAAATCAACACACAAGCCCAGCTGTAGAGCACGTTATTCGCGAATATTTCCAACTAATTGTGTCACTTGCCAAGATGTAAAACATGGCGCAAGCCGAAATGTAAAACATGGCGCAAGTCGAAGTACAAAACATGACGCAAGAGCCGGCCGGTGCCACAGCAGCAAGCAGCCGGCCGGGCAGATCGATACCCTCAGACTCGGGTGAGTCAAGACTGCGGAACACGAGGTGAATCAGAGGGATACCCTCATGCCATCCTGCCATTACTCAACCGGTTACTCAAATTGCCGTGATTGTGCCGCGCAGTGAGTCATGAGACGAATGATAGAAATCGTCAAAATGTGTTAGGTGAGTCAAGTCCTGATAGAAAATCTACTTCTTAATGGATAGCGCTAACATGGGATAAAACCGTCCTCATTGGCGATACAAGGATGAACGAAGAGCCTGAATGCGACGACTTAAGAGATACGAAACTAGCAAAAAATATTTAAAAAGCGTAGACTAAATGAGGCAGTCCTATAAGTCTACTTCATCTTTCCTAGACACTATAGACGGGTTTCTTCACGGGAAAATGAATAAACCGGTGCGTAAATAAAAGCATGCACGGAATGTCATGTGAAATCAGGTACCTATAGGGGTAAGGATGCACAGTAAAAATGTTTTTATCTTTGGCTTATCTTCAAAATATCCTTTACCAATGAGGATCAGCGCACTTTATAAAATATTTCAAATAATTTTATTTTTCGATAAACTTCGTTTCATTCGGTCCGTTCAGAGGTAACAAAGTTACGCTAAACGTACTTTTAAAAATGCAGTACAATAACTGCTGTAACGAATTACTACACTACATAATTTCTAGGTCAAACAAGCCCTGGCCGGCCAGTTCGTACAACATGGGGTATCTATCAAGCGGCAGAGATAAGCTCCCAAAGCTTACTATCAAGTCGATATGAGAGCGAGATAAGCCTTCTATTGCTGGTACTACCGCCACAGCTTCCAAGCACCTGCAACAGGTGAATATGCCGCAACACAAAAGATCTGAGATCACGCACAATAAGTAAATTTGAACGACAAAATATTAACTTTTTTTAACGGTAGGGAGAAAATTATGAATTTGCAGTTAAAAATTGGTAGATACCGTATTTACTGGTTAATCAGCAATTAGAGTTGCATTGTATTCAAAATTCAAACATTAATGAAATAATCACAAACTACATCAGACGACATGTATATGATTTCTTAACTGATTTTTTCCTTTTCACCAAAATCATGCAACTTTCACAAACTTTTTTCAAATTCGACGAGCAACACTTAGCACAGCAAAACAGGTCTGCACACGTCTCGAGCGTTAGAAATCTATTCGCAAGCGTACGCTGCGGTGTAAAAAAAAAGGGATATGTAAAATGTCGAGGCAAAGTACGTAGGCTATAGGGCCAAACGTATGAGGAACAGAAATAGGAAAAAAGAAACACCAGCAATGGAAGACTATCAACACGAGTGCGATACCTAGGAATGTGAAAATGCTGCGCACTGTACGAGGAATGACAAAAAACCGTGAAACAGCAACAAGTCGGCAACAAAAATGCACGACATAGCACCTGAATGAGGCACGTGGTGAGTACCGATGCCGGCCGGCGTCTGAACAACGGAGTGGCAAACCCGTGGACTTTCCCCAACTGCCGCTTCGCCCAACTTGCCATTGTTTTCTGGTAAACACACTACGAAACCGACGTATCTTGAGTCCTCGTCCACCAAAATATTGCATAGCGAACTGCCAGCCGCCGTCACGTCAGTTGGCTTAGTAAAATTTCTCTACTCCAACCATTCAAATTTGGAGTGAATTCCAATCCAGGAATGTTGCATAAATTCCAGTTACTCGACTGGAGGCAGCAACGCATCAGGACAGTGCTCGGTACGCACGGCTAGCAAAGGGAGACATGCGAACTCGCCTTTTGTCTCAACTATATATAACCACAAGATCCACTGAGGCAGTACCTACCATCCAAGATAGCAGTACTGTAGCTGTACATGTCTATGGAACTATCATCGCGAAACATGTTAGGTATGTGTCGGTTTCTCAGAAACTTGAACTGGGACAATTCGTTCATTTCATAGCTGCAATCATCGTCCAGGAGAATTTTTTAGCTCGAGTTACATCATAAAATACAAATGAAAACTGATCCTACAAGGCTACAACTGATTTAACTGAGGGTGACGAATTAAAACATTTGTCTGAATACCACGAAAAACAAACCGTGATTTTTGGACGAACACACAATGCCATGCAATCAGGGTAGGCCTACCTTCAGTGGATCACCTCACAGACCTTGCCAAACATGATGTAAATATTTCTTACAGACTTTTTAAGCTACAAATAAAATCTTCCGCCGTCTCGGCTTTGTGGTTATTTTAATTTTTACAAGGTAAACGTCCACTTGCAGCGACGCTGGCATGAAGCGATACTGAAAGTAAACTAAATCGAATGTGAAGATTGTGCGACGTACATGCGTGAAGCATGGGCGAATCTGCAGAGCACCTAGTACGGTCAATGTACAGCTGGCACGGGCGTCTCTCTCATGGCAGTGACCAGGGAGGGCTAACTTGTGCTTTTCGTAAGTATACGTACTGCAACTCTAAACGCGTATTATGTATACACTTGCTTTAATATGACTCACGACGGAGGAAAAGAAGTTCGTTTCTCTGGTGTTTTAATGCTTTCTTCTGTGCAAATCTTGTAAGAAATTGCCTCTATCTAGGCGATCAAATAAACGAAGCATAACCCTCAGAAACTACGAAATTTCTATTACTACCAATTGTAATGAAAATTTTATTGTTATAACCCTTTGTTTATGTATTTAAAATTTCAAATCTATTATTTATGAGAGTAGATGCGGCATTCTCATGATTCAGAGTATACATAAGGGCTCATTGAAGTATTGGTCCCCCCCTCCAAGATGTTCAGTGAAGAATAAATGATAAACAGGAAAATATTTGAAATTAGTGGGTGTAACGTTACCGGTAGGTACCTAAATTCATTTTCGCTAAATCCTCAACATGTTTTTACCAATGCTTAAAATTAACCATTAAAATACGTTACGCTTATGTTTCACATCACACAACAAAACTACAATAATTTATTCAAGGCCTTTAAACACGCAGCAAAACTTCGGCTGAGATTTCGAATACGTACGATTGGGTCAATGTTTACGGTCGGTACGCATAAGAATTTGAATATTTCATATTTGCGATTATTCTTGAATTAAGTTAAAAAAAAAGCCAGCGTATCTTCGACTGCAACGCAAATATAATATCAATGGTATATTAATTAACCTAACTCGCAGAACCAAACTTTTGTTTTGTAGACGGTCGGCAATCTACGAGACATCTGTCTATTTTAACGCAGGTAATAGCGAATGCAGTAAAACAAAAAAAAAACTGAGTTTAATTACCTCTTCCTCAGATGAATAAGGCGGCGTAGTGGAGGCCAAGGTGTCGAATAAACTGAAGTTGTCCAAATCCAAAGGTTCATCAAAATCACTGTCAAATGAGCACATATTTTTTGACAAGATGTCTAGTCCGTCATCTAATCCCAGACGTAGCTTAGTCATTTTGTATACTCTTTATTTTCATTACACAACACAGAATTAATATTTTTCATGTGTGCTTGATTGCAACTTTGACTTGAAGCCTCGAGAAAGTAGGCACCTTCAAATATAGTTACGGAGAAAATTTAGTTCTGCGAAACAGATGTCAGTCCTTTAAATCCCGAGAAAAAGTTTGCTATCTAGCCCTTTAACTCAAAGTAAACTGCACTTTTTCACCACCTTTAAGCTGGCTCAATACACTGTATTAACAGGATGAATTCTACAAGTTGCCAAATGGATCGAAAAATCAAATTGGTGCGAGATGAAATGGAACGGGTGTGGTAGGACACAAGAACGTTTGTACACCCAACTCCACACTGCACCACGGCCACTTGGCTACTGCCATAGAATTTTGCCATCAGGCAAGGCGGGAATACTATACACAACACAGCGTTCCTTAACATAGCAGACAGCGGTAGTGCTGCCCCCTAGTAACTACGGTACCAAATAAAGAAACTTGTGGCAGAAGCGGAAGTTAAGTTCAGCAACTACTATTCTCCTTCAGTTCAAAAAAAAAAAAAGTTTTATAGACATTTCAATGCATGAAGAATCATTTCTTTTTCGTTGGTACGTGGCGCGTATGGCGTAATAGACATTGGAATTAGGTTGACCATGTAACCTTATGTTTCTTCTAGAATAGAACTCATAGAGGCTATTATCCAGAGAAATTCCTTTCAATACATCAATTTCCCAACAAAGTCATAACTGCCCGGCATAAAACATCGCATTTGCGGAAATAACATGCTCCATTTTACATTGAATCCAATTCTTAGCATCAACCTGCTCAGTAATTCGTATGACTATTATGCTGCAATACCTACGCATTTTTAAAACGGAATATGTGTACCTATATACACAATCACTTACAGCTGTGTGACGTGTGACTAACATGAAAATATTAAGTTCGAGAGCCTCCCGTAAACAAATGCAATTATGACCGAGCGAAAAATTCACGCTTCTCAGTTACCAAGCGCTCATCCAAAAATAAGTAGCAAAATAAATAACATAAATGTCCAAATAATTAACTGTGTAATGAAATAGCGCTGTGGCAAAAATGATGTTCCAAACAAAATAATATGCTTGCATTGCGTCCAATTAAAAGACATAGGTAAGGAATAGCCTTAGAAGGTTGGTAGCAAACTGCGGCCACTAGATGGCACTAAAATTTTATAGACGCACAACGGAGACGAGCGATCGTCTGGACAACCGTGCTGTGTTTCATGCCGCAATACCTTGCGATTTGTTGCTTGCATGCCGGTAGCAGTTAATATTATTTCCTTGTGAACTAAAAGCAAATTTCAATATCTTACAAGTATTTCACTTAATTTTTTTACCAACCTACGACGGTGGATCAGCTACTTGGTTGCTGGTGTAGTACTTGCAGAGATACAATGGAAATACTGGTAACACATGGCCTACACAAACGACATCTGGCAACTCAGCAGGCATGCCACCCTTGCCGCTTAGCGTCTTCATGATACCAGAGATGGCGAAGTAGAGAGAAACAGAAAAGAGAGAATTCCGAGAAGAGAGAACAGGTTGTACCGCAAGAGTTTCCTGTTCGTCAGAACTGCCGCGGCTCCCCTCTCTATTGATTCCAGTGAAATGCGAAAAATTAAGAAGTTGACGCCAGAGCATTACATTCGCAGATTATTAAGTGCTTTGTGCGAGCCCAAGATGCTCGGTGTAATTTCATGGATAGCGGCAGCTTCCGTTCTTAGAATGTTTTCAACCAACTATAGAAATCTCTCTCTTCAATACAGGTGGATGTAGACACCATAGATCTTGGATGAGTAAAAACGAACTTTGTAGTTAATGTAAGTTGGGTTAGCTGCCTCTCGTAGCTGAAGCGAAACTGATGTAGCATTTTGAGGTAGCTGTGCCAGATTATATACCGGGACTCTTATACCCTGCTACGATAATATATATAGACACCCTTCCCAGTCGTAGTGTGAGTCACGCAGAACAGCGAAGGAGTGACTAAGTTGGATAGTCCAGGATTCCAGAGAATACGTAAAAGCTAATGTTGTCTCAAGTATTTTCTTAAGTGACGGTTACTCACAACAAATCTCTAGTGCATTTCTAGGCCTAATAGAGGTTTCCGAACTGTGAGATGCGGTGCAGTCAACGGGTATTTTTCTCTAACTGCACGGTATAATATACCTTTTCTCTCGTCTTACAACTAGTAATTAAGTGCAAACAAGCGTCCGGGTATCAATTAGGCCTAAATAAACGAATTTCCACTGAGCATACAACCACACAAACGGACCTCCAACCCCTCCCTTCCAACGTCGGTCGAATACTACGAGGATTGGGTAGTCGGTCATGATAAACTTATGTGGTGCTGTTGATTGAACAAAAAACACCGAAGATGTAACGTGAACATCAAAATGCAAAAGAACGGATACGCCGAAAAATATCAAGAAAAGCAGCTATAAAATTGATAAAAAAAATGTTATCAAGGAACGCTAGGCATTTTATGTAAAGAATGCTGTGAAATAAAAGAATGATTACGTAGCACAGCATTTCGAAACCTCAACGATCTAACTGCATTTGCCGTCGAATGACAAACAAATAGTTTACGAATCTTAAATCTCCCCACCCCCTCCTCAGCAATGAATATTTGGATGCACAATTAGCGTTGGAGGCTTAAGGAGGAAATTGTTCTTCCGTTATTTTTATTCAACATTTAATACGATGCGACAATTCTAAGATTATCGACCTATCAATCCGTTTTAAAAGGTGCATCTCTATGGGAAATTATAGGCATTTATCGGTTGTCTGCAACGAGCGCCATCACATACTCACAAAAGATATTTCCGTGTAGGTTGGACAAAAGGACATTACCTGCTTGGATAACGCTGTGCAACAAATTTTAGGGTCAAGAAAAAACATAGTTCTCATGTGCATTTTTTATGAAGCTTAGGGTGCTGAATTTGAATTTGATAACGAAAATTTCCTATCACGTCTCATTTTTTGTAAATTGCTGATTTAATAATTGCGCGATTTGATACCGATTTCCAAAATACCGTAGATGTATTTTGCTCCTAAAGTCAATTTGATTGGGTTTATTCTGATTATTTTTGAATATTTAATTAATCAGCATGTTTTTTTTAGCAATACACAATGTATTAACCTGCAATCTTATATATACTCATTCTTTTATAAGGCTTCTCAGGTGTGTGTCGCACCTCAGATTCCAACGGAAGTCAGCCAGCAAAGCAGGATTAAATTTTGCCTTGTACCTGTTTCCCATTGATATCTTATCTTGGTAGAACCTCTTTCTATGTCCATCACTCACATGTGCGGCATTCTCTGAGAAGCTAGGCAGATGGAAACGAAGGTGTATCTTTAGTGTCATAAACTATCCGAGATATTGTAGCATTTAATGAACCTCTCCTCTTTCAGCTCTCGCTTGGACTCTAGGTGTTTTCCTAGAAGACCTTAGCATTTACTATACATCTTTGAATACATGCCAGACTCAAGTTCATTCATTCATCACAACTTTTAGATAATTGAACGCAGTATTTCGGAAACGGCTGCAAGAAATGTTTTTGGAGACCAAGAAAGAGTTTACTGGATCGGTTAAATCATGTGAAACATTCACATGATTGGTGTCTCATTAATGTGTCTCAGAATCGCTTACAAGAACAGTAGCAACGCAACTTACTTCTGTGAGAACCAGGGTCCTTAATAATAATAATGTTTGAAGTATTACTATTCCTACAAAAATCGCTGTTTTATTTAGTCTTCTTGGGGTTGAAAATTCATAGATAATATTTAAGTGGCCCTGAAATTTGAAGACATTGGTCTACATTCGGCTACCAGAGTAATAAGACCTGTGTGGATAACGCGCAGGGATTTAGCGTGTACAGAAATATAAGGCGACGAACAGAAGACGACTAGCAGGAGGAAATCAAGCCAAGTGAAGGTAGAAACCCTGATAACACAAATATATTCTCAGCATCGGACAAGGAGGGACCGCTCTTCATGAATATTATTTTACACACTCGCTATTTTTTTCTGGAAAGGCCACGGCAAGACCAGGGGCTGTCGCGACACATGGGCGAACGGCAATCCCTCGATATACCTAATGCACAGCAGAGGGATGTGCAGGCTCCATATGGAGACCTACACCGGCGAGGCATCCCAAAAAAACGGCGCCTTGGGACACTATGAGAATAGCAACAAGGGGCCACAATAGCTACAATGAGAGCAACTGAGTCTTCGTAACAAAAGGGCGAACTATAGATGAACAGAGACAGAGGATGTCAAAGAAAGAGGCTCGTATACGCAGACAGCTCAAACGAAATCGGTGTACCTTGAGAAACGCCGAGCTAAAGATGAGATTATCTTTTTTTCCGAAGAGTTCGGTTTCAAACGAACTCAGGTAGCATGTATGCCTAAGAAACTGACGTTATTTACTGCGCAAACGTGCGGATTTATGACAAGGGTAAATTTGAAAACTGTGCAGGGTATTTTTGTGCGTTCATTGTCAAATCATTCAATTTATTGTATTTTTTCCAGTTTTAAGTTTTAACAAAAAGAGTAAATTTCAATAAATCTGTGATACATAAGGAGCTTCTTATAGTACATGCAATGAAATTATTATCGTTTGGTAGCCACTTGATTTATTATTGAAAAATTGTTATACTGTGGAGTTGGAGACTTGGTAATTTTTGTAAAGTAATAATGTCAATTGCACGCTTAGTACTGAGGGTAAATACACGAATGACTCGCAGTGGATGTGAAAGCCGAAAAAATAAAACCTGCGGAAAATCGGAGTGGGTCCCCTCCAAAGCTCAAGACGCGACGCGTTCCGCATTATGACGGACAACCGGAGCGCGGACCGACTGCTGATTTAGTATTCCGGAAAACACGAGGCGATACCGTAGAGAATTGCCCGGAATTTATTGCCATAAATTTAGCGAAGATCAGAGCAAGAGAAGGCGAATTTTCTCCCCTAATCAGAGACTCTCCGGCTATGGTTGCCGGGATCAGTTTCTCATCAGTCTAAATATAGGAAATCTTAGAGCAAAGGAAGAAAGATAGCATATGTACAGAGTACTGTAGCAGATGTTGCTATACTGGTATGCATGTATTAGCGGAGCATCAGGCTACGTTGCAACAGTTTACAACTAATAAAAAATTAATTACATGTATGATCTAGGTCGCATATAACCAGTTTATCGCAAAATAATCACTACAATTATCGGGTAAAATGTATCATATCAATTCTGAAATTTACACGCTAATGTAGCAAGCTGTTTTGGTCGTTATAACATCTGTTATTGGGAACCTAAAGATAACTCGTGCACTAGTGCAAAATCTAGGTAAATCGCTTGAGCAACAACTAGGTGTCGCTCTAGAACCCTGGCGCCACCGAGGCACAACATGGCCTTGCAACACACATACACACAAACATACACACAAACAGCGCAATACTTCCCATCAACAGCTCCTCATTGCCAAGTACACCAGCTATCAATATACTCTCTCAAGGTGAGCATTAATGAAACTTTGTCTTATTTATTTAGTGTTTAGGGATCAATAAATTAGAAACATCTATCTCCGTGTAGGTGTCATCATTAGATAGCGATCCTGCATGTAGAAAAGTATTTTCAAGAATCGAATGAAAGTTCAAGCATGACTCATTAGAAATTTAGCATCTATTAGGCAGTCAAGTAAGAGTAGTATTGAGGGTTGAGCCCTTTGCATCCATGGAGTAGTATTGAGGGTTGAGCCCTTTGCATCCATGGAGTAGTATTGAGGATTGAGCCCTTTGCAACCATAATATATATCTGGTAAAGAATTTCGAGTAGTAAACAACCAAAAACAACTCTTTCCAACTTTACTCCTTTCCGAGTTTACATTTTCATGTGGCATCAATTATTGTTACTATTTCTGCCGACAGTTATAGCATCACCACTCATAAATTTGAGAGCCTCACATCAGAGGTATTTAAAGCAGTACTTGAGAGAAATTGCAATCACCAGGAAGCCGGTGCTGCTTATGTTCAGGTATAATTTAGAGTGGCCTCTGCCACTCATATGCAACATGCACGCGCAGATAGACGTCGTTGTTCTAGTGTCAGATTTCAGGAAATGTCTAATGAGTGAACAGCTATACGCAGAGCACCTGCGTCTGACGTGCTACATGGAAGCGTAATTAAGTGTATCTCCGACTGTAATTGAGACGCAGAGGTTATATTAGATATTTTTAGCAAGCGACTGCAAGGCCTGATATATGTATCATAGTTTGTGGATGTATAATATAACGTATAACGAATAAATTGCGCACATAAGGAATCCGCTTGCTGTTTATCGAATAGGCTGTTTAATATAATATGTAGATTATACGATACTTGACATTCCACCGATATTCTACAAGTGGGGTTGATGGCAAATTGAAAATCTTTCCCAGTCAACAAAGCGACCTCAAACAAAAAGTAAACTGTTCTCAGAGATGCCAAAAATGTGTTTATCAGCAAGACAATAATTGAAACTTAGGACACAAAAACGACCTAAAATTGGCTAAAATAAATTTTGCAATTTACCACTGGCCACTGCTCATGCACTATATGCGTTCTTCTTTCCAATAGACGCATTCCTTCCATCTCCAAGAACAGTTTATTTTTGTTTGAGGTCGCTATGTTGACTCTGAAAGATTTTATCGAGGGTTTATCAATTTGCCATGAGGCCCATTTACAAGGAGCACAGAGTCAGGTACCGCGTGGTCTATGGCTGTTCGTATAACGTATAAAGGTAAAAGCGATACGTATAACGAATAACCTACGCGCATAGTACATAAGCAATAGGCTAACCAATAATCTGCGTCTATAACGTATAAGTTGTGCGTATGACAAAGAAATTTTCTTCGTAAAGCTTATAAACTACAAACGTACCGTTAAATACCAGCTACACGAATAATTGCAATAGCATCTATCACTCACACGACTGTATACACGCATAGCAGAACTGCGCGCCAAAGTACAACAGTCATTCATACTAACTCATTGCGCACGGCCTACAGTGTGCTGCTCTATGTGATGACTGCCATGGAGGATGGTGCGTGTGACCTTCAGCCATACGAGATAGAGAGAAATTGCTATTTAAAGTGTTAAATCATTAGTCTGTTTATCCATTTATACTACTTAAGAAAGTGTGGCACCATGTACGCATGTCATCCTATACTAAAGTGATGCAAAACACGCAAACTGTCATAGTATGACGTATTACGATCCCTTTGGATTATATACTATCTGGGCACATTATTCCGATATCACATTTACGTTCGTACGCAAAACTTGGATGCGAGGATGAGCAGCTCACTCGTCGTCCTGAAATATATTTAAATTCGGTATCACAGCTACGGTAGCGTGAACGACATGCGAGTTACACATCCTCGCATTACGTTGTTCGTGGAATCGAATGGTGAGGGAGCCCACGGTTTTAAAACACCAGCTGTTCGTATAACGAATGAACTGTGCACATAGCGAGCAGCAGTTTGTATTATGAATGCGTAGTTCGTACACTGATTAAAGATGTTCGCATAACGAATATACCGACACTGGAAATTGAAGAAAGTTGTTACTGCATGTAACTATGCAAATAACGTATCTATGATACGGGTCGACCCATCGGGAGTTAGATGGTAAGAGACTTTTTAGCTAAAATGAATTTGTAACGCACAAGTTGGATCCGTGAACCAACTTTTCGGCATAAATAACACAATTGAGGCGACACTAGACGATATACATAACTGATCCTCGGCCTTAATCATGTATCATATCAAGTCTCATTTATACGCAAAAAGTACAGCATTATGCCCATAACATAGCAAGGTTTGCATGCTCTGCATGTGTATTGTAGAATCAGATAATCCAGCGCCGCCTAGGTGTACAGCACACGTGTCTGTCTGGCGTCAGAAGACAGAAACTACAAGAGCACGAGAAGGTGGAAGGCAAAGGCTCTGAAGAGCAGTTGTACGCGTGATAGGGAAGAGGGGGACCATAAAACGAAGTGCAATAGGAGAGAGAAGCGAGAGGGAGACAGAGCGTAGACATGAGGGGGCGGTGGTGGGGAGAGGGCGTGCGGGCGCTGCTCACGTGGCATTGCGCCCTGCCAACAAGTTGGGCAGGCAGGTATCCTGTATATAAGGGAGCAATAGCAAGGCTCATCACGTAGGTATGCTGCGTATATTGGGGCATTCTTAGCCTCCTTTTCCTACCGGGGGACAATCTACGTCTGATGGGCCCAGCAGTAGTTGGGAGACGCTACTTTCGGTATGCGATCTACGAGACTGACTAGGTTGGGTAGGGCAAGAGGAATTTAGGGAATGTTAATTCAGTTCAGGTTAAAGAAAATTGGGTCAGGATAGTTTATGCCAGGTTATGAATAGATTAGGTCAGCTTAGGTAAAGATAGAAAATATTGGGCATGAATAGGTTGGTGAGGATAGTTAGGTAGCATAATGACGTACAGAGTTGTACTTTATTGTATATGATACGTCCTGGTACTGCCCCAATAGACTGGTCCCAGGTACGTCACCAGTGGCGCCCATACGCCCTTTTGTGACGAACTCCGCATTGGGATTTCATTCACTAATTACGAGACATGACGCGAGTACAACATATTAGTCCACCAAACTGTAAAATTCATGCCTACAGTGCAACCATTTTTCGTGCAAAATCTAGCGGAAAATAGGGAGAGCCCTGAAACACTCCTTTCGTTTCATCAATAGGTAAAGTTATAGCTACAAAGACATCATCGTTTCAAAAATTGGTTATTGAAACAAAACATTCAAATGTTATAATATTAAAGAATAATACAGGACAGGTATCAAGAGGGTGGCAGACCCAATGAATGAAGTATAATTCATGCAGATGAGAACTTAATATCGTATACACATATCGCATTATTGTTACTAGAATAAAATACTTAGATTTTAACCAAAAATATTTGTCCTTCATTAAGTGAAATGTACGAGTTTATTCAACTTATATAACCTCCAGAATTATTTGTCATCGACTTCCATATTATCTACGGGTTTAGATCAATTGTTGCACCATTAATACCGACAGGCATGAACCAGCTGCGGAACAACTACAAAAAACAATAGCGAATCGATTCTAATTGATATTATATTCCCGAAAATAACAGGTGTTGATAAGAACTGATAGGCCGGTCTCAGGGCACTTCACCCGCGCGGCGCCACCGCCTCTCCAACAGCGAAGATAAGGCGCCGATAAGCGACGCGTAGTAGTCATAGTATTAGTGGTAGTAAGGGCGCGTTGCATGCTATTCCTACGGACAGCGTTGCTTTCATTCAGCCTTGTGAGCAGGCAGTGACATGTATCGAATACCCGGGGGAAATGAATCGATTGTTGAGAGATACGATGAGTATAGTAAGTATGTGAAACCAAGGTAATGGGAACAGCCAGATCAAGCAAGGTAATATTATTATAATCAGTGGGTAATTAATTATCAAAATCAATATGCTAATTAATCTTTTAATAAAGAATTTCAAAACCAGTTCATATTTTATGACAAGTTTACGCTACCGTATTTTCAAAAGTTAGCACAGCGATTGATTAGCATGGAATTTAAAAAGTGCTCTGCGTAGGAATGCCCAAGAAAAATATAGTACTAGTCGTATTTAGTTGCAACCAAAGGTTAGGGAAAGAAGTACTCAACTACCTGACAATTGGATGACTGGTGAAATTTATAAATCAGACGGAACTGGCTAAGGTGTAATATGCAAATGTCACCTATATATGTGCTTCACATAAATAAGGTGAAATTGGCAGAGAAACTTTAGTGAACAACGCGAGAATTGAAAAGCTTGGGAACTAAATTGTAAAGATCACAATCTTGGCACGATACTATAAGATTTTTGTAAAAACAATCCTATATGAAACATTGACGAAACATTTTTCACATAATCTAAGAAAATTTAGGGAGCACGAATCAAAACAAAAATATGCCAAGTTATATGCCATAGATCACTCCAGATGCAGGAAGACTTCTTCTAACAAATGATTACCTGAAAAATGTGGTATCCAGTCAGAATGTCGTCGGAATTTATCCAGCAAAGAATTGTCTAAGCAACAGCACTTTGGGGTCTGTATAAGTCTTCACGGAAAAGTGACGCAATTATTGGAACTTTGAGATCAGAAGAATTCTTAGGTTTTTTATCTATTGAAGCAGACTGCGAAGGTGCGTTCGGTAAGGATTAAATTATTTCCCTCTCGATTCCAATTTTTTTTATCAAACGTTGTCAAAAAGGCAGTCTGCTTATCTTTTCGGCAGTGAAATTGATAAGATTGAAACGAAAGGACCTTTAAAGAGACTCGTGATCCCTGGAACACCAGACAGCGAATGAATGTGACGGGTCCCTTTAACTGTGCAACTCTCTCCGCGCAACATGTTGCAACTCGATCCATTACATTTGTTTACCGATTACATTCTCATACTCTCATACAACAGATATTGCCTCTCAGCTAATATCTTTCATTTGCGCTAAGCAAATAGCCAAGCTACATTACGTCTTGGACAAAAAGAAAGCGAGCGATATGAGTTTAGAGAGAAACATGTAACAATCACAGCGGTCAGCAGCATGCAGTTGGCAGCCCTGCCGTCCCGCCGCCACCGTCGTCCTTGAGAGAAGAGCAATAGCGCGAACAGAGCAACGCTCTCGTCCCGGTATTTTTGCAAAATAATTATTTTTACTATTACAAACGACATTATACCCCGTAGAGAAACCCGTATGAATATGCTCCTTGGTTTTCCATAGTTAGTAGGAATATAATTAGGAAAATCAAGCATTTGGTATCAAATGGCAACGGTACCATTGATATCCATATGGCAACACCAGCCGGGCGTGCAAGTGTACTGAGGTTTGTTGTACAAACGCACGTGTGCAGAGTGTGCACACGGTCGTAGTACGTGTAAATTGAGGTGCTGCATTGCACCATATTATGTAATGAAGTTCTTGCATCTAGCAACTTTTATATATTAAGTTACAAATGTTGTAATATAAATGAATTAATGCTATCTTTACTTAAAATAAACCATTATCTCATAGGATATAGCACTGTGTGACGCTTCGTATGAGCAAGATAGTGATCTTTCAGTAGCATTACTCATCATTCGAATAACTGCTTTATCCCAATATTATTTAATTATTTTAGACATAAGATAATTTGCATTACTGCAACGCATTATAGCAGCATAGAGTCCAGCAAATCTCACCACCAAATGATGAATACTTTCTTCATAAAGCGTATACTCTTTAATGTATATATTTTTTTCTTTTGCTCCTTAAAGCTGGATGTGAACAAATGTTTACTCTGATGCATTCGCTACAACGTTAAACTAAGCCCTATAGAATGTTGAATGCTTGAATGTTGCTTGTCAAATCGGATTCATATTTAGGGCTTAATTACGTGACAATACAATCAATTTATATGACTTATAGTAATGCGGATTAGCATATTAAAAGATGTCTGCGATACGTATATGCGGCACCATGGAGTCTTTGGTACTTGATAATTTTTCTTAAAAAGACCAGTCTCCAAGGAGACCTAAGGTTTAATTTAACCATTAGCTAACTCAACTTACTAGCTATTCCTCCTTTCGTGCCCGCTTTGCTCCTTTCGATTCCATACTCCTACTGATTCTTCTTTCATGTGTTGTTTGTTCTTCCTCTTTCCCGACTTGCTGTTCCCAAGCGCGTTGATCCTGTGTGGGAACACCCTCGTGCATGGGTTCCCCGTGTCTGTCGTTATACTATTTGTCCCTTCTTTCTTCCTCTGTGATATCGCCTTTGTTGTGGAAACGGAGCCTTAAACTTCTGAATATAATAATAATCTTGAAAAATAAAACATGTTAAAGATCGAGCGAAACATTCTCTATATCGCTTAGTTACATCGTCTTCTAGTCGTACAAGCACTGCAATGTAATTGCTACGAAACATATTATGATGGGGGCGCAGGGGCTGCTGGCAGCACCTCGCCCAGCGGTGCCACGTGGCCCCACTTGCAGAAGTCGTCGACTAATATAATCATCAATCGATGCGGTTCCAACTGGAGAAGCTGCGTAGGTAAAGCAATACAAAGGACACTGCAGGGCCTGGAAGTCAACATCCTATCTGAAGGTCACGTGCGGAGGCGCCGTATCAGCCATTGCAAGTGTGGCGTATCAGATGCAACACATGCAAGACGTATGTACGTACAGGATGCGACGTTCCCTTACCTTAATACCGCCGCCCCGCCGCACGTACATACACGTCAGCGACATGACAGTGAGATGGTGGTTAATATTTTACGCGCCCCTGTTGCGACGTGGCAGCATGATTGTCATACTGCGCTAAATATTTTATACGTTACCGACTGTGATGGTAAGACGAAGACGTTATTGCGACGGTGGTCATGCGATGGCAAGACGAAGGTAAACATTTTATACGTTACTACGGCGGTGGCCACGCGATGGCAAGACGAAGACAAACAGTTTGTATGTTACAGGCAGTGTGGCAATATGACGGTGAAACGACGGTAAACATTTTCTACACGTTTAGCGGTATAGGCAGTGAAGGGAATTATCTTCTCTCGCCCTTCGGAAGGGTGTGGCTTCTTGTACTTTACTCGTGCTTTTTAATAGCACATAGACTGGATCAAGGCTTCGTTTTATAAGTGGTTGATTTTTACAAACTGTTGACAGAAATTTAGCTTAGGCAAGAGCTCTTTAAGTTTTTTTTAACTAATTTTCAGGTAACCTATTTGTTGCCGGTCTCAAAAACATGTACAGGTGCTAATTTGAAAGAGCAAAAGAAATTGTTTTAGACATTTTTCTCTCGCAGAGGCTATGTGAAAAATGCTGGAACAAAACAAGGCGCAAATTTCAGTCATGATGGAAAATTGCTCATTATACATATGATATAATGGAGATAGCTACAGCTAGTAGCGAGACAGTGATGTGATGAAGCAAATCAAAATATTGCTACAGGATAAATCTTTATCAATCTGGGTTTTATTTTGCTAAACTAGATGAAGCCGTTCCTCAGGTGAAGAACGTTGGTTGGTATTGATGAGAGCGTTTCAGAAAAAAGCAAGACGCATAAGTCGTTCATTGAATCAATGAAACGGAATGAAATCCACGTTCAGAGAAATCCATACATGTGCAGTGTGCAATCAATAATGCAATAACACGCATTTACTTCCGCCAAGAAGATTATGTGTAGTTGGTTGTCTGTCACCAAGATAACTCAAAAAGTTATGAACGGAACTTCATGAATTTATAGACATTGTTACGCATGCTAAAATGAACCGATATGTACGTTTTGGTGAAGATCCTGTATATGTCTATGTATTTGTTATTGGTCACGTAATTACGTCCGGAGGAGGTTATGTTTTCGTCGACCTTGTCTTTGTTTGTTTGTCTACCTATCTGTCACCAAGATAACTCAAAAATTTATAAACGGATCTTTACCAAATTTACAGAGATTCTTAGGTATGTTAGGGGAAACAGATGATTAACTTTTGGTGAAGATCCGTTCATCAGTATACCTACTTGTTTGTTTCTCTACTTAGTTTTGCTTTGTACCAGTAATTTAAATTTAAGGAGAACGGATAAAAATAGATTTATGGTGAATATTGAAATCGAAAAGTTTGCATCACAAAATACATATCTCAGGCATGCGCTGTGTAGAATAGGTATTGCATGCCCTGAACGAAATATACTTGGGGCCAATTGCCTTTTCTGATATACTAAGAATTCAATTCATCACAATTAAGAAGCTTAGTATACCTATTACCTATGATAATAATGCTTAAAGCTCTTCCAATATTTTTAACGATTTCATATAAAAACCAATTAAAGAACGAGAAAGAAAGACCTCACCTCCAACTAGAAAGCCCACTTCCGTTGTTGGTTCGAACTGCAAATAAATTCCCACCATTGGCCCATAGTCCGAACTATATATAACATATTGGCAGAACACTCCATCTATAAATGCGCCCCCCCCCCCAACCTTAATATCTGTGCCCCAGTGACTAGGAGTGAAATAATTGCTGACGAGACATACTTGAGCATCGAGACTCTGCTTCCCTGGCTGGGAACGAACGTCCGATCTCCCGATAATGAGCGAATCAGCTACCTTGACCGATGAGCTACAGGAGGTATGCTACTTCTCTGAGATACGATACCAAATTCTGGCACGAAAGAGTTTAATAGGTACATATATAATTGAAACGAAATGAATTCAGTTACGTGAGAAAGTGAATAAGGTCTTATTATTTACTTCCAGTGCCTTAGAACCTACATCGGTTAAAGAAGGAAATACTCGTTGTAGTAACCTATAATATGAAAATAATTGAGAACAAATTCCTGAAGTACAGCAACCCTAGTACGAATCTATAAATTACCACACCATGTTACAGAAGGAGGTTTCTAATTCCTAAACTTCCAATCTAAGGCGTGGCTTCAAGAATTCCAGGCCATTGTCTCGTCCCACAGGAGAAAGTAATATTGCTGAATTCTGGAAATCCCAATATGAAGGCATTATGAACTGTTTTGATGACAGCATGCATAAAGATTATGTTAATGGTATTCTTGATCATGTGATCTCCCCTGATGACCAATGTACTGTATCG
>LQNS02277998.1:2852839-2864683 GCA_001587735.2 Parhyale hawaiensis | reverse complement strand
TGCCAAGGTCTAATAGCGCAAGCCTGATATTTGCTCAAAAATACACTGATTGTCTCAAAGTCAGGACCAGGAAATGCGCACGGAGCCTAAAAAACAGGATTGAAAACTCCAACAACTCATTAATAAAGCCATCCGTAATGGCCCTGGCTACAAACGGCTTAATATGTATATACGATGGCAGCACCTCCTGTTGCCTGACGGAGGCCAAGCAATGGGGCGTAATGATGTCTAATATGTAAGATCACTGCGACATGCTCTGTGTGTATTCCAGAAATAAGAAACATTCTCCTGTGTACCATATTTCATTCCAATTTTGTAATGTCTATGAGTACTTAATAAAGATTATTACTATTATTATTATTAAATGCTTCTCTCCTAACACGAATAAATCGTCTCTACTAACTACCGTCAACTTCCTACCGTCAACTACCATCTACTGTTGATAACTACAATTTTAAAAGATAGAGCTTTAATAAATTATGAGTCATTTTAGAAGTACAATCTTAGAAACAATACAATATGAGACAACTCTATAAACGAGACAAAAAAATACACTTCTGCTGCACGGTATAGCTTGTGAAAATTCTTTTGCTTCAAATACGAAGTGTTTTTACTATCGTCTGAGACGAACATCGAAGGTTATCGTACGTCGATGAGGAGTATGGTAAAGAATTAACTTCAATAAGATACCGCAATAGTGGAATGCAGATGTCAAGGACGATGGGATGCTGCGATAATCGGATATTATAATATGTTTAATCTTTATCCAGTTATAATATTAAATTAGACATTGTAGAAAATCTTGATCATGAAAACACTTCGTATCGATACGAAGAAAGAGTTTTCAAAAGTTGTACAGTGCAGCAGAAGTGTGTTTTTCGTAGCTACTCTAAGTTTATACAGTTGTCTCATGTTGCATTGTTTATAAGACTGTAATTCTAAAAATGGCTCAGAATCTATTAATGCTCTGTCTTTTTAATACTGTAGTTGACTGCAGTAGCTTGCAGATGACGGTAGGTGACGGCAGTCGACGGTAAGTAGCTGACGGCAGTAGATGGTAGTTGACGGTAAGTAGTTAAGGCTTTCCAGGACAATGATAACAGCCTACTCGTATATAACAAAATACTCCACTATCATAATTACACAAAATTAGGAGCGGCATTTACAGACAAGCAGCACCGCTGTTTCTACTTCTATTTCCATTAAAAAAATGTTGATATCAAGCAATCATTCTTTGCTGATTTATTCATATACTTGCGCAATATACTTCAGGATGTTAACAAAATCTTCGTAATTAGGTAAAGAGACTGCACCAAATTGCAAAGAGTTTATATGAGCGCCCTAATTAATTTCTTTGCACCTTGGTAATGGAAGAGACTTTCTTAACACCTGGACATACGGCATGTTCGATTGGGCTCATAAATCAAAAAACCCGTGAGTCTTGATTAATTCGAAACTTTAACTGGAGAGAACTTTTGGTTTCGTTACTATCTATCCTATTGCAAGTGTTAGAAGCCGCACGTTTATCGAGAACAGACTGAAAACTTTATTTTGCGAAGTAAGATTTGGTTTTTGAGTTTTGCAGGTAAAAGATTAAGAATCAGTGCCTGAAATTTCAATCAGAGAAGCGAAACCAGAGCGCACCTGGTGGAATTTTGGGCTGGTTCAAATCTCGAAGGTTTGATTTCGTCTGCCAATAGAATGCACCAAAATACTATCAGAAATATCACTATCAAATATCCTTGAACTAATCGAGCAGCTTACACTGAGAAGGGCCACTCATGACATTAGACAATTTTAATTTATGCAAATTCAGTACTTACGTCGTAGGAGTCGCTTCCCAGGAAGTTGACTGCTTCAGTTTCTAACTTGTTATTCCCGTACTTGGCCCTAACTTCCTCGATGTATTCATTGCATCTCCTAAATTTGTCAAGTTTATGAAACACACTTTCGAACGGGTCGAGAGGAGCGGCGCGCGCAATACTATTGCCCAAACGATCAAGAACTCTGCGAACACGGTGACGCGATCCACTAGCATTCGCATTCTCTCTCGGTTCCCACTCGGAAACCGAATCAGGAGACATCATTTCCATAGAACGAAAGCTGTTATATAAATAAACAATTCCGTTTACCTGTGTGCTACACACACACACACTGTAATTATCGGTCAGTTCTTACGGCAACATCACAAACACAACCGCGATGAGGAAACGTCTTAGGGAAACACTTTTCAGCTAGTGCTTCTCTCCAGAGTAAGGCGCTATCTGAACTAGGTAAAGCCCAAACTGAAATCACGGAGCTGCTCTGCCCCCTATAAGTACCATAGCCGCCCTCCCTTCTCCTCTGTAATTGGTTGACCTTGACCGCAAGCTTTGGGTTGTCAACTACCACTTGACCCGATCATTAATACAGCCAAAAATTTTCAACCATGTACTAGGATAAAGCATATTAACTGACAATTTTCGTTTAGATAAGCCTATAGATGAGTGACTTGGTCAAAAAATTTTAAGAACTTATATGTTACGTACATTGTAACAGAAGATACAAGTATTTCTCCATATGATTGTAGTTATATTTTCTGTAAAATACGGTCACGGCTTGTATTATGGCCCGGAGTGCAAGACGCATGGCCACCCAGATACGAAGTCAGGGTTTCAACACGTTAGGGCACCGGCGTTGCAACAAGCTGCGCGCGGTCTTGCAAGGGTGAGGATTGATCAGTCTAGCGACACCTGGCATCCTGCAGTGGGCGGCGCGTTCCACTACTGTTACATATCAAAGCCGAGAGAGTGTGACGTCACATTCATTCATTCCACTACTTACGCTGGGCTTAACTGACGAAGCCCGGAATGCAAGCCCTTTGCACTATTCGTTAATTAGAGTCAAAAGTTTATGTGAAGCCTATGTTATGCACTGGCTTGTATGAAATGTTGGCCTGTATAAACTGTAATGGTTTTCTTAATTTTTATCTAAATGATCCTGAAACTTGTAAACCAAGTTCCTTCATATTTAGAGGCCAACTCATCCATGAATTTTTGATAATATACTTTATTCTAAACAGCTTTGAATCAGTTTAGAAATGGTGCACTCGGTTAGGCAAAGTAAGTTTAACCGCTCAATGCTACCTAGAAAGTAACGATGCTATTGAATAATGAGGTGATATCGACCGAATTATGTATTCATTTGCCATAGCTGGTATTCAGGTCCCGTAGATCTACATATGATATAACGTATTATGCTTTATCCCAATATGAAATTAGAATCTCGTCTATTATGAATATCATAATAAATATTTTGGTCGAAGTTACAATATTGAAATGCAAGTTTCAGCCTATATAAAAACTTAGTTAATTCTCATCCTCAAATAAATTGCATCGAAGAGTTTGTGCAAACAGCATTATCATAAAAGTAAAGAAAGAGTTGCACGTGCCTTATAATGAGAACCATCACCTCAGGTATGAACGATGAAAACAGTCATAACATTTTTGTCTTCTACAGTAATTTTGACGATACATAGCTAGCCTACACTAAGTTATCTTATTATGCTGATCATAGTTGAACTGATAACCTTCCTCTGCTCATGTAGGTGGTTATGATTGCCTCTAGCTGTACTGCCGGATGTTCATTCAATACATGTACAAAAAGGGACACTCAAGAAATATACGAAAACATCGCTGGAAGGGAGATTGCTAAACCAATAAGGCGGGACTCTACATCATAGCAGGTCTCTAGCAGTAAGCTATGGCTTAAATAACAAATTAATACAACAGAGAGTTGCAGGTTTGACTATCTAGGATAGAGTAACAGTGATTCTACCGGTCGAACTGAAATAATTGAAATATAAACGGGTATCTACTGTAGTTTTTTTGCCTCAACCGAACGCAATGTAACAAGCGCTCATCGATCTGTCAGTGAGCTTGTATGGAAAGTTTGAAGAAAGTAAACTTTTAGTGACGTGAGTGGCAAACTTTCTAACGACGTTTAAAAATCGTCTTGACTTACATTGGGAGAGACATCCTCCACAGCTAAGAACTCCTTCTCCACGAATCGCAAGCTCTTAACGGCCAAAGCTTCCCATGCCATTTTAAGCTGACTTCGTCTCACTTCCGCTCCANCGCATATCAGCGGCCATCGATCATGCTTGCGGGCATTCATGACCATCGCTTTGGCGTAGATTCTTCTCCCCCTTTTTTTTATTTCTCCTATCTTTTTTCTCTTTCGTCTTCTATTTTTTCTCCTCTCGTTTTTCCATTCCTCTACATCCTACTAACATAATGGCAATAGCTCATAGAGGGAAGGGGTGTAAGTCCCGGTGTCTCTTTGGGAAGAGCCTTTTGGTTCGTCTACTGCCGCCTATCTAATAAAATCTAATCTACATTATACCAATTTACCTATCTATAGCTATTCTGACTCATAGTTGGGTCAAAATTGGCGAGACCAATCCGCAGAGCACCTCGTCTCTCTTAGGTGTAATTCACAAATTTCACATACGTGCTTCTTCCTAAGTGCTCCTATAAAACTTGAGTTAGACTTTTCATTACAGCAAAAAAAATATATAAATTCCCCTTTCAGAATATTAGACAGGAACACCGTTATACTTACTTCCACTCTCAATTATCAGTTCAACATATTTATCATATTTTTTTAACGACAGCTCTCTGAGAGCGTATGCCTTCTCCAAGCAAGGCAATTAATGTCAACGAAAAATTTAAGTCGGTCCTGAAACTAAGATTTCCTTTTATCATCTCCAAAATTTGGTAATTTCTGACTCCTGGCAAAGTTATAATAACTCTTGTAATATTCTTGTAGATACGTCCAACACCTTTTGACTTATGTTCGGACTAGCACTTAGACAATTATTAAGCAGACACACAAATGGGTGCATGGACAGATCATCCCCAAAATCTGGCCGCTGCTGTCATTTAACATTTTTGTCAATTGCGAATTGTTTTGATTTTGTTCCAGACAAATATGATGTCAAACATTACTCAAACAGTAGTCAAACATTAGTCAAACACAGAAACGGACTATAGCCGATTATTTGTAAAATTTTGTCATTTAGGTCTTTTAACTTTATCTTAGTGAAAGACAAACTGGACAAAGACATTATGTACCTCCTTGACCAAGGTAAAACTGGATTAATTTTTGCCAGCAATAAATCAATAGTAGCAGCAGTAGAAATTTTTCTAGCGCTTCAGAGGCACACTGACTATACCGCGCCGAATAAATCAATAGCACAAAACAGAAGAGAGGTACTGAAATTGATAATGCTTCACTAACTCAAAGGTAAATAGAATCCAAAGAAGAATATTAGTACCGTTGATTGTTCATTCAGAGGTCAAATTTTTCATATCTATTCCACACTCAGGGTACAAAGACAATTCAAACCTGTTTATAATAGTAACCTCCATATATGCAGTTGGTTGTTTATTTCCTGCCTTGCATGTTTAGTTGACTTTTCAATCCCTGTATGAAGCATTTATGGAAAAATTTATTTGCTTAACCCCTTTCGTTCCCCAAACCCTGCTCTTGCAATGAGTTTCTAAAAGAAGCTCATATATAATAGACACTGTTATTGTAGTCACTTAAGCTCCACCTCTAGTTTTATTATCGTCAATACATAAAATAAAAGCACTGACTTCGGACAGGTGGTGAAATATCTTGCCCAAATCTCAAGAGCGAAAAACAACGCGCCGGTTTCAATAATCAAAACTTTGATGCGGGAACTGGAGTTCCCGTCGGGAACGAAAGTGTTGAAGAAAAGAGGCTATCAAGCGCTCTCTGTTTTTAATTTAAGTCTAGTGATAAGTTATGTTTAATGTAACTATTGTACCACCCCTGTGAGTACCTAACAAAGTTGATTGATTGATTTTTGTACACCCAAATGCAGAAAACGACTGAAGTACTAATACTTGTCATCACAGATACGAGGTGGCTCTCTTAGTACCGTGACTATTTTGTGAAAACAACTAACATGAAGCGAAGATTTCATTGATATATTTATTCTCTGCCTTTAATCATGATGGCGCGCGTTATTAGTCATCGCATAAATAATGCGCATGAGTGGTTATTTTTAGTGCACTGTTTACCTATTTGTGACGTCTTTTGTGACGTCATCCATCTCAGCTCTGCGCCTGCACTTTGAGTTAAGAGAGACATGTTGGCTTCAGACCATGAAACTTTATCGTCTTGTTATAATGGGATCAAATTTGCAATGGAGTTTCAAGTAGAATCCAAGCGTATCTACGCCCTCGACTTGTACGTACTTTGTATTTAAATATAATGAACTTGATAAATTTTCGATTCAGCTGCATTTTTCTGATACTTTGATATTTAAATCTTTTTCTCTCTATCTTGAATCCATCCTCATTTCTTGATCAAATAGCACTGCTTAAAATGCTATGCATGAACTACCATGTGAGAGAGCGGGTTAACCCTTTATAGTGCCTCAACAGAACATCACTTTTCGTATATTGGAATACCACTATGTATATGTATATATCAACATATGTACAGTACAGTAAGCACTAACGGGGGAAAATCTAATTCGTAGTGATAATTTGAGGAAATTTCAAGGCTATCTACGCTATTTTCTGCCGCTTTATTATCGTGTTGTTGAAAATTAAGATTTTTCTTTAGTTCCATTGCTGTCGAAGGAACGGCGTGTGCATGGTAGCGTTCTCTAGTTTGGCTGCTCGTTAGTCATGATCATCAGCGTTAATCATCATCAGCAGAGTTAATCATCAGCAAAGTTTATCGTAATATACTGAAAATCAACAACTAAAGGCAAAATCAACTTTCCCGAACACACCAAGTAGAATACGCACAATCACTGGTTCATGCAGCAGATAAATAGGCCCTAAAGGAATTGCACGGCTGCAGTCGAGCATGGACTCATTCATGTATTTATGTAACCCTTCAATTTTTCCCGTGAATCTCATGTGTAGGTTCAGAAACAATGCTATTCCTCCCAAGGCTGATACTTCGTGTTAGTAACAGCACAGAGTCAAAAGTAGGTCAACAACATTTCACTCCGGAGCTACACTATATAGCTGCAAGCACAACTCATGAGTAACCGTTCAGCTTTTACGTCGTTCAGCTGACAACTTATCCAAAGGGTATCATAGCTACCGACCATACCTTGTAATCGGGAGGACTTGCAGGCTGTACATTCGCTCATAAGATGAGTAAAGCTTCGGCTTAGAGGTGCATGTGTCCGTACTCTACTAGTATTCAGTGGCTTTGTAATGGCTACAAGCCATAAATGTTGCAAAAAGGCCTCTATGTCGTTATATTTAACTTCTGCTGTTGCCATCTCGAACTATTGAATTTGTAAATGGCTTTTTAGTGATATCCGATTTTTGCATTGTGTTCGCCAGCTAAAGTACAAAGTTTATAGGCTATGGTAAGTTCTTTATTAAACACACTTGAGAAAAAAAAATTGCTACTGACTTAAGTAGACTGGTTGCTAGCGATACCGTCTGAGTTGGCAGAGAAAGAACAACGAGTTGTTATTTTAATATGAATGCGCAGTGATACCGGTATCTGTAAAGGTGCCAACGGTTAAGAAAACGTTTTTCCGTTTGGGCTCCACTCGCACGAACGTTTTTTAATAGGTACAGGTCTCAGCCGCTCGACTAACGTTCCAGTAAGTCAGTTCTGTCTCACGAAGCAGCCGGTTTGAGGCGGCGACGAAGCAGTATGGTACAGACAAAGGCGGCCGCCTGCCTCCAGTAAAAAAGAAACAAAGAAAGAAAGAATGTCCGAGAAGGCAGCCTGTGACATGAACTCTCGGGTCTACTTGTGCCTCAAAAGTTCCGGCGGAGGCTTTTTTTTTTTAACAAAACGCCGTTTTTGAAGCTATGAATAAACCGTTCCGGCATAGGATGTGACCCACATGGTTATATATTTTACTTATCGTTAGGTTATGTTTGGGTCAAATTATTTCGAATAGAATGAATTAAGGTATGTTCGGTTTAGCAGAATAGAAGTTTGACCTCACATGTAGATAGATACACTTTTTATTCTCCCAAATTTAAAATATGTCACAAAGTGTACCAGTCACAATGAAACTTTTCTTACGCTGAAGCAGAAGGCCCCGAGCGGCAGGCCACGAGGATGAGAGATGACCGTTTACGGAGTGCGAAATTTTGTTTTATTTATATCATAATAAATTATCTTGAATTCGTTTTACAAAAAATACTAATTAGTATCAATGTAATTTGTTTCTGCAGTGGTGCCAGGCATATTCAAGTTGGGAGCCCCTGAGCTGGAAAGTTCAGCGAGATATTTTTTTATGGTCTATGACAGAAATAGGTGGTGTATGACAGAAATAGGTGGTGTATGACAGAAATAGGTGGTCTATGACAGAAATAGGTTGTTGGACTCCGGGGCAATTAGCGAACGAATTATTTTGAATGTGAGAGCACAAAAGAGCCTACCGTGCCAATTCCATTCTCTCTTTCTTTCCTTTTTGTCTCCTCGTTTTCTGCTGGCTGCGGGTGGCCTTCAGTGCGCGTGTGCGCATACGTGTGTGTTTGGTAGGCGTGTGTGCCGTTTAAGAAGTGTGATGAATGGATCTTTGCGTACAGACATGAATAATATAATAGCCTTGGCAAAGCGTGGACGTGTTAATATGTAAGCCTGGAGAAAAATTAAAGCTAAATTGTAATTGGTAGGTAGGTTAGTAACGCACTCTCCTGGCATAATTTTTGCCGCCATAGAAGCAAAAATCGTGAAACAGCTTTCGATGTGGCCAAAAATCCTGGCCGAGTCCTGCACGATATCAATTAATTAGTAAAACTAATGATAAAGCAATTTGAAAATGCCTAACTCAAAAAATTTTCGCTATTTTCGACGGGTTATACAGATATATTACTGTACGTATATTGATCTCAGAAAGTTTTCATTATTTTTATGTTTTATCTGTGTGTAATAAACCTATCAAACCTATCAGAGCTGGGCACATATGCGGCCATTTGCTCCCCAGCCTCAAAATAAAAGTAACTGCCTTTATTTTACTCATAGTGCTTCGGCGCCAGTCACCTCATACCTTCCAGGGGCTTAGTGGTTGAGGTGCTGCCTCGTTCGCTGTCACGCAGCTGGAAGTTCTGTTCCAAGACAAGAAGAAAAGACTTCATGTTCGGCACAGCAACGTCTGCAGATCTATCCTCTGTCGTCTACTACAAGAGCTGTCCTTACGATGGGCGGGGGAGCTTTTGTCAAATTGAGCTTTGCCAAAGTTTGAACAAGTTGCATTTGTCCTCAGCCATACACTTCTCGGGCCCTAGTGAGGGCTTATGAGCATTACGAATAATGCCTGCTGATTTATTGGTTGGGATTTGCTGTCAACGCGACTTTTCGGTTATGATTAGCGATAATTACCACTTGGGTACGTTTGGAATTGAACAGTTTGTCTTCCTTTATTCTTCCATTACCCTTTGGAATAGAGGTGCACGTACGTTTGTCTGTGGTCTGTCAGTGCAGGTAAGGGTTGCATAGACGAAAGCAGCTCTTTGAAATTTTCGTTCCCCTAGCAACAATGAGCTTAGAGCTGTTCGGATATATTTGCAGCGACGTACAAAAACTCGCCCTATATTCTAACCAAACGTCGGTGGCAAGAACTCCCTTGAACCTCCTTAAACCTGAAACTGACGTTTGAAAGTGACTGACGTCTACGTGTGGCATATTATGACCTATTTCGTGGGGGAGCTTATGAATTTAGTTCAATTTACGGAGGTCACATAGTGCAAATGTCCTACTTGCTCATAAGAGTACGGACTGCCTGAAAGCCAGAACAAGAGAATGCGCTTTTAGTATCCAAAGCAGGTTAGAATAGTCAGCTAATTCGCTGGAAAATGAGGTATGCAATGGCCCTGACTAGAGACTGTCCAATACCGATAGTCGATGGCAACGCAAACTGTAACCGAACAGGGGCCAAACAACGAGCCGCAACGCAGTGTAGCGTCTACTAATACTATAACTGGGGCCTGTTTTGTTGGGTAGTGAATTGAAGCTTTCTATAGGCTTGACTTGCTTGAAACTTCACACGAGTGACTTTTCTTCGACACGCTGATACAAATTTCAGGCATTGATCATTAATTGTTTACTTGTGAGACTTCTAAGAACTCAAACTTACTCCGTAAAAGGGCGTTTTCATTTCTTACACCTGCAACAGGATTCAGAGTTATGAATGCAAAGTTCCCGTCTGCAGTTCCGGACAGGTCACGTCGAGTGGGCTTGGTTTAAATCGACATTGACGAACCAATCGGAGTCATCCTTACTTTTTGTTTTTAATCTAACCCATATAGTGATGAGCTTCAAGCATTTGTGTCATGTCCCCGCATGCACTTAATAAACTTGATTGGTTGATTGATTGATTGATAGGAGACATAGAGTATGTCGAAGGCACTGAACTGCTTTACACTAAAAACGTAAGTGAGATTACCAAATATGATAACAGGCATTTCAGATATACGAGGTACTATCCATTACTGTATATAGTGGCTGCGTGGCAGGAAGCAGGGGGCAAATTGGCGAAGAAAAATCCTTAATTGCATCCTCATAGCCTTGAAAAGTTTGAACATACTACAAGTTTATGGGAATGCAATCGTCGGAATTAACCCGAATTTGAGGATCAGGCGGGGTCAATTTGACAACACCTTCTGCTGGGACTCCCATACGAAATATGGATGGCCTCTGAAGGGTGTACGGCTGCAGTCGACCACAGATCGTCAAAAACTATGGTACCATCGACGAAAGGCTCTTACGCAGCGGCCTGAGTGCCATTTGATCACACGTAGTCCAGTGTCACTGATATTAACATCTCTCGTCGACCGCTACCGAGAGTATGAATTGAAAACTAGGTATAAAATATATAACTTGATTTAGGAGTGGCGCGAATTGAGCTAGGGGGAATCGGGAGGTTTTGGTTAATTTTTACCCTAGACATAGCAGTTTTCATGTTTTAAACACAACATGCTGCAGAAGTTCGGCAGTTTATAACGAGTGCCCTTGTAAGTTGCATTAACCCTATATAGCCGAGTGCTGGCTTTTCTTACCGTATTAAGCAATGCTATTCCTGCGAAATAGCTAATTATTGCTCGTCGGATTAGAGTTATCTCTGTTAAGACCCTAGCCTCGTCTAAGTAGAATAGTGCGCATCACCAGACTTCAATTGGTTAGAGCGCATCCGACTGGCCAGCAAAATTAATATTTTGAGGCAGGAGCGTCGGTTCTGTCACTTTCAATCGTGTTGCTGGAGTTAGAAGCAACACGATTACGTTGGCCTAGGTAAAAACTTCATTTACGGAGTAAGTTCGACTTTCTGAAACTCTAAGTCGCAACCAATAATGGGTCCATGTCAGAGACTCGATTCGACGGGTTAAAGCCAACGCACCTGTGTGAAGTTACAGACACGTCAAGCATCGAAGGTTAAGCGCTGCCGCCCAATCAAATACTTCCTAAGTTTCGCAAATTAGGATTCCTCTTAATTAGAAAGCCAATAAGACTTCCGTTCTCTGTGCCTTCTGTTCCGTACGATATATGCGAGGGTAATAAAGTCACACGACACCAGTAACATATATTTATTGTGCATTACCATATTTGTGATTACCATTGCCTTATCACTTATCTTAAACCAATAACAATTCTTACGAATAAGCTTCATGTTGCTCGTCTGTCTCTGTAGGACAAATGTTCGTTGCTGAGAGCTTGGTTACATATTTCAGTGGGCATATATGAAACATCAATGCTGCGGTTGCGAGACTCTTGCCCTGGATTTAGGGGTTTGGCTGCTTACGTTCGAAAGGGTGTTGTTGTGTCCAGGCAGAGTGAATATGAGTG
>LQNS02277998.1:2833173-2844656 GCA_001587735.2 Parhyale hawaiensis | reverse complement strand
TTCAGATTTTAATTCGTCTGAAGATGGCATTTGTTGATTGCCGAAACGTCGCTTTTTATATAGCTTGTGTTTATTTTTACTCAAGAATTGTTCTTAATAAAATTGGGAATGATCAAAAACTAGCTCTTAGAACTTTGGAAAAAGTGTCTAAGCGTTTTATTAAAGTTTGTCATTACGTTTGTTAACAGTAACTCAAAAAGTTATAAACGGATCTTCAAGAAAATTGCACAAGGTATTATTACTATCAAAAGGCACAAATGATCAGATTTCGATGTTTATACCAAGAAAATTATGGTTTCAGAGTCAACTTGAAATTTTTGCTACCGTTGCCTCACTTGGCGGAGGTATGCGCTCTCAGAGTTCTCTAGTTGATTTTAGTAACAAGGGTATAAAAAATTACTACAGACACGCGTTTCATATATTTCTGAAGTAGCACTTATGTAAACGGAAGGCGATCGATAATAACATCAGCTTGAAGGCATACCGACAGAAAATGCTGAAAATGTCTACCGCTTTCTTTAGTAAAATAGCGTTGACTTTGCAGTTCTTATGCCCAGGTGGCAGCTTTTGTATAACAAATAAGAAGTGATTTGAGCTATTTTCTTTTAGTATACACCTGCTGAAGCATGTAAATAGAAGCGGGAAGTGTTAGTGAGACAAGACTATCTCCTGCGCATTCTTTTTTAGAGTGATTAGCCAATCTTCGGATGGTCTTACCGTCAATAGTTGAATCGTGTCATTTACTACGTCTTTACAATTCTCAGCTCTGTAGATAAGTTATTACCAACAAGATACATTGAAGTGGCTGTGTAAAAGTTCTTCTGAAATTCCAATTCATTGCTTTAGCAGAAGAAAAATTGACTGCATTTAGCATTTCTGGCGGTGTAGATTGTTTGACCCTCGTGTTGACGTCACAGTGTACCCCCACCCCCGCCTCACAAATTGTGATTCATGTCTGCCCTACCGTGGTGTTATTATACGCTAGTTACAATAGTCCCCCTACCCCCACATCATTTTCGGGGTAACGCCACTATCTGGAGGCGGGGGTATAGTGAGGGCTAACGGAGAGGGAAAGTGGTAACAACAATCAGATAATAAGAAATGACACACAAAAAGCGGAACTGGTGTTTGTGTCCGCATGAGTGTATGCATATAGGGGTGTGGCGGGCCCCCCTACCCAAGAAGGTGACGCGCCTCATCCCAAGGAAGTAATATAGGGGCGTAGAATTAAGGTGGGCGATAACATACATAATGGCAATAGCTCATAGAGGGCCGGAGCGCAAGTCCCGGTATCTCTCTTGGCATGGGCCTTTTGGTCCGTCTACTGCCTGCCTATCTAATCTAATCTAATCTCCCGGGCTGATAAACGAACTTTGCACATCAGGATAGAAAACCCAGCCCGGTAGTTAGTCTCCTGTGGTGTATAGGTAAAGTTATGTCACCGCTTGTGAAAAAGTAGATGCGCGGCGCTACCGTTATTTCAAGTTTCACAAATGAAGATAGTATAGAAATATCTTAAAAACTGAAACGATGGATCGTACTTCGTAAAAAGGTGCCCGTGTAACGGTTCATATCATTTGAGCTTCGTTGTCGCTAGATTCTGCCCCCATGGCAGACAATGTCTGTCGGAGATGCCAGCAGTTCAGTCGGAGCCGGGAGAGTGGGTCATGAACCATGGTTTTCTCCCCCCCCCCTCCTCAAAAAAGTCCATGAGTAACATCAGCCCCCCTCCTCAGAAAAATAAGCTCCGGAGCTATCTAAAGCTCTGTCTTCATGCTACAGGCGCTTATCTTACGTATTAAGGAGCCATAGTTAAAAGATATGTGGATCAAATATAAGCAAGGGATAGAAAGATGAACTTTTCAATTTTTTTTTCAGCAGTCCGCTACTCACACGCACCTTGAAAACAGGAATTCCCCCCCCCCCCTCTCCGAACTAAAAATTGGCTTTGAGTTCACTAATATAGTTTTCTTGTAAAGCGTAAATCTATTTATTAACTGATACTGAAACCATGCGAAGCTGTGTAAAAACTCATACTCAGTTTGATGCAACATTAACTAAGCTTTTCCTTCATCAAAAATTGGCCTTAGTGCAGCTGTTTCGCGATTATTCGAAACGTATCCTACGAAAACGACCACAATTGTCACTGTTGGAGCTATTTACATAAAGCTAGTGTCGTGTCTACGAATATGCAATTGAAAGAAGCAAGTGAACACTTTGACATTATCGTTATTGCGTTCTGTCTTGCAAAAATATAGTAGAAATGCCAGTGTTGGTTTGGGGGCGAGGAGGTGCGCTCTGCCTTTCTCTTAATTCTTATTATTTGAACTACAGAGCCCCACTGTCAAATGTGACAGCCTGAAACTTGTGGTAATCCTTCTCCTCTGATCACACTTTCAATCGCATGTCAGTATTGTATATCAGCATTTATTAACTTTTAGGAACTTAGCTAAGCAACAGACTTAATATTCGTTGTATTTTGCAGCTGACAACTTTCAACCAGATGATCACCAGAGTTTGAGATCAAAATGTCGCGCCCATTTTTAATGTAGTAACTCTTGCAATAAGAAATTCATATTCTCGCTTTATCTTGAAAAAATTGACCAGTGAGTGTCATAAAAACTTCAGGAAGGTGGAGAAAGCTTTTAAACTGAGCTGATAATACTTTCATTTTTAATAGCCTTCTGAAAGATACGCTACAATAACCGACTCGATCACATTGTCATAAGAAAATAAGTGTAGTCTATTTTAATTTATCTGAGCAGTACAGTTCTTCCATTCAATGACATGTAAAATAAAAAACAATCGGTTCGTGTTAGCTAGCAGTAAAGCATCATTGAAGTTAATTAAATTTCCCGGTGCGTATCCTTTTTACGGTATTAGTGAATTTTAGTGCATCGAGATTTAAATTTGTACGGAAACTGAGTCACCCAAGGAAGAAAGAAAGCTGGAATAAATAAGCACCGAGTCTCTTGAATCGAGCAAAATCGCTTCTCCTCTACTTCGTCGATCATCTACTAAATTTATTTGTCATAAACTAAGAGTAAATAGGTGTAAATTCAGTGCATGGAGAAAGTAATATAAAAATTTAGACTCCACGGCAGCGGCTATAAAAGCTGTAGATATCTTCATTGGTTTCAAAGTGCATCCAATTACACGGGCATGAAGTCTAACTTTGGTCTTCTGCAGCAACCTGACCTACTTTTCTTATATCTATAAGGTTGAAAACTATGTTCTTGCTTTTTTTTTACTTTGGAAAATGAAAACTGGTAAAAACTTAGCATATGGCTTATTTCTTAAATAGCGTGACAGAAAACATACAAATAAATACATAAACTTACATAAATATACGACGGTGTATATTTTATTGTTTTGATTTATAGCCGAGGCAGAAGAAGCCATTACATAAAACTAGAGCCAGTAGCTACGCTACAAGATCTGTCTCGGGGGCGCTGGCTCCCTGCAGTGGAGCATACAACAAGTGAAAGTTGCAGGCGGTAGTGAAGGTGGAAGAGGTTGTGCCTACAGACCTATTTATGTATGAGCAATTGGGACGTCTTCATGGGCACGCTGGCAGGTACATGGAAAGATATTCCAATTTAAGCGGCGGCAGTTATCAAAATGGGTCGGAATGACAGTCAAACTTAAAAGATTATTCCTGCTACAGCGACCGAAATTTGTACAATGTTTTGGTAACTGTAATAATTTTTTATAGAACGTTGCTGTTATAACAACCATAATTTAAGGAAAGCTGTGCTTAAAACGAAAAAATGTTGATAAGTTGTAGGTCTGACAACGTTGGTTACAAAATTTCAAAATTTAAGCTTTCAAAATATTCCACTGAAAGCTAGTAAAATATTAAGAACATTCCATTAACATCACTAGTGGGAAATATTCTGTAGAAGAAGTCATTGGGGTTTAACTCATAAATACGTCTGGTTCAAATATTTGAAATGATTTTTCTCCCATCCGACATTTGCCTGTCATTAATTAATTCCGATATATAGAGAGAACGAGCAAAAACTACAGACCTACTTGCACATTTACTTCTAATGCTTTGGCAACAGTTTTTCCAGTATCTATTTCTGTCTGACGTTGTTCATAATTTGAATGAAATCATAGATGGAAGTGTTATTTATGTTCACCTCCCGGGTACATGGTTCTGTTTTTCATCACTCCAATTATCGTGCTGCATAACGGTTAATCCTCCCTGTTTCTTTCACGGTACGGTGCCTTTGAAACTGGGTTATTGTAGAAAGGTTCTACAGCGTAAAGACACTAAGTATATAAGAATTAGTACTGCAAGGTAGTAAAAAACATGGAATGAAATGTTTTTGTTTAGTTGATTATAAATAAGTTCGTTCGAGTATGACTACAGTACATCATGAGCTTGATTGATTATAATTTGGATTGGTCATATGTTCATCAATTTGCTTCAAGAAACGATTGATGATGATGTGGTCGATTGACTATAATTTCCTCTGGCTATGTGCTGCCTTTAATTTTGTACTATCGTCCTAAAGGCGCGTTATATTGACGTTGGAACGCGCAACTTCCGTAAAAATGACTAAATATTTGTGTATCATTACGATGGTGTGGATATTACGTTCCTTAGCGGAAGCGGTTACTAAACCAGGCGTATATTACTACTATATACTAGTAACTAAAAATTATATTCTCGGGCGTCAGGAGCTCTTCGTATTTTGATAGTCCCTTCTCTCTTCCGCTGACCATTGTTATAACAATCACATGCAAGGAATAGACCAACAAGTCTATTCCTAGATATAGTCCTGGCTCTGGGGGGGGGGGGGAGGGGAAGAGTGTCTGTGTACATTAGTGCAAATTTCAGAACAATCGGACCATAATTGATAATTTTGGCCCTCTCCATGCCCCCGCCCCCTTCTCAAAGTGTACCAGGTGCGAAACTTCTACCCAACTTTTTTATATCCTCATCATTTGGAGTAGGAAAATATATATTGCATAGCTGTCAAAGAAAAAGGTACTCAGCCATCCCCCCCTCTCCAGAGCCAGGACTAAAAGGAACCCCAAGCTTTGGCTCTCTGCGAGCTGTTGCCCTCGAGGCCGATATCGCGATGTCCAGATATGTAACACCGAATTTACGAATTGTTAAACGAACGCTGCAGGCAGTGGAACGAGCGCATGACTTCTGCACCTGTTAATAAATTCGTTAATACCTTCAGCTTGAGACCCACCCAGTCCTGCCCCATCCCGCCCACGTATCTGGTGTCCATACCCCCAAGAGGGACGGATGACCCACACCCCACCTCACACCCAAAACCCTGTGCTATGGCGTGCTCGGTCTGCCCATTTTACGTGGGATAATCTAATCTGATTCGCTCTCACATTTCCGGAACTGCTACACGAAAACTTGTTAATAATATTTGCAATGTAATCTAACTGGTATTTGAAGAACAGGCATTGTAAGCACCGTGTTATAGTGTCCCAGTTATGCCATTCGATGACACAGGTTGTCATTCATCCGCATATATGGCTCATGATGATGTAATCTTATGAAAAACTGTCATTTTTGTTTGTCTTCAACCCTGCACTTTCGGAACCAGCATAAGTTAACAAATGAGTCGAGGTATCTTCAGAATACCGAACCACTGCTCGGCATCCAAGCCCAACCCAAAACAAGTTTATTTTAACCCAATTTTTTCACCCGAAATCAAACTTGAATTTATGTGCAACGCTGACACTATACTGCATCACATCCCGCTACCATCATACTGGACACCGATAGAGTATGTATGTGTACGAACGAACATACGTACGTCTTTATGTCCCGATTTTGCCATAGCTACGCACTTACGGGGAAGGATAATATTATTGGAACTTTGTTTAACTTAGAGCCTTGTCTTAAACACTTGGCAAGACTAACGTCAGTTTTAGGATAGTAACATATTATTTCTTCGTTTAATGGGAATATCAAATTTTCACTATGAATAAAAACAAAAAGAAAAAACATTTTCATCACATAACGTCTGAATAATGTGGATTACCTGAGAATTAGGTATAATAAATGTATATATATACCTTCAAGCAGGCACATGTTCTAGCTGAGCCAAACCTATTCTGATCAATGCTTAACTAACTTTAACTATTCTAACGTAACAGATAATCACAGAAGACAACACGCGATAAAACGCTAAAATTGATACGCTGCGCACCTGTTTTCATCTACCACGTTTAAACGATTATGTGGTTCACAACTTACCTTTAGTATTTGTTTCAAATACAGTAACATGCGCAGAATATTTTCACACGTTTCGAGTTACTTTTTTATTTGATGGTATTCGATTTATTAGAGAAAATTGCTTATAAATCTAGACACAGCGTTCGGTGTACCTCTACTCTGAAGTAGAACTATTGCCTCTAGCTATTACCATTAGAATGCGAGATGGCGCGAGACCCTGCGAGACTTTGCGAGGTGTTTTGCGGTACAATTGCTAAAAGTTTTTGTAATCATAGACAAAATATCACCTTTACGATGCTCATAATGCCTGGATGTATTCCCAAAACGTTGTTTTTTCTCTCTTTTACTATAGGACATTTAAGTAGTATTTATAGATCATTAATAAATATATACGAAACATTTCGGGAGTTTTGTCATAAGCATAAGGCAATCGATATACCATAAATGACATGGACCCGTTTTTTACCAATAATTATAATACATAAAAATATGCCGCTTTGCGCATTGATGATACCCTGTGAGTATACAGCAGCAGATATACATGTAGACTGCCTAGAATATTAACCGGAGCCTGTTCAATATTTCAAGGTAGAGTTGCTGCTGTTGGGCGGGTCGATGTGGCAGCATATACTGCGCTCTACTACTGTATTTTCAAACTTTTGCTTCACAACCCTCATCATCGATATTTCTATTATTTTCATCTTCTTCATCAAATACTATAGTCTGAACCACTGTAGAATTACCCACTTGATTCTTGCTTTTCCCCACTTAGTATTTGCTTGAGGCATTTGTACATAAACCGGACTTAAATGCAATTTTTTAATCAAACTATATTCTTTTTACTGTCGAGGCACAAGTTGCATTGATGACAGTTGTTGACAAGTTAAAATAATATTTGTTTTCATTCTGCGTTTAGTCAGTATAGCAATTTTATCTATTCAAAGGGCGCCAGGTTCCTGTATTTCTATTGATGGGGGAAATGGAATCGAAGGTCAGACAAGCAGGCCAATACTGTAGCCGATAATCAGCATAGAGACCGCGAGACGGAAATAAAGCGTAACAAATACTATTTGTTTCGTCGATTTTGCTGTTTTAATCGTACTGTATATTGTATACCTATTGGTTTTTATCCTAACTTCTTAACCTTCAACTTGCCTGTCTTCCCGATGCATCGTAACAGACGGTATCTTAGATACGGCAGCATGAACGACGTGCGTGCATGTGACCTGAACGGCCGCTCGTATGTTGAGCCTACGATCATAGAGTTTAGCCCCGGCGTGCTTTAGTCTGTTCTAAATACAGCATCTCATTTTTATGATCTTCAGGAACAACTTTGCATGCTATACCGAAGATACTGAACAACAGAATGCAAGAGGTGAAAGTCTGTTAAGTCTCAATGACAGAACTCGGATGGTTGTCTCAGACCATCCTGTCCCAACTCGAAATTTTCAGGCCAGCAGCATTTGTCTCTTGCTCTATTCTAGAGATATCACTTGTTTATACGCGTATAAAATTTCTGAACTAGGATTACACAAGGACTTCTGTATATTCCTTGCACTAATTTAGTAGTCAATGCGTACTTTCTCGCGCACCGTCCATTTTTTTGCATTAGCCATTAATTAATTTATACTCAGTCACCTAAGTCATACCTTAGGAATACGCGAGACAGGTTCTAATGGAAATTTCCGGTTAAATTAGAAAACCTGATAATAAATTTTCTACTTCGTTTGATATATAAAACTCAAAATTGACTAGCTGCGGCTGTGAATGAAGAGGCTAGTAACGTACAAGCAATTTTGTGTTAAAATGATAAGTAAAATATAATAATATCTACAGGAATTTTAAGCTAGAGAACTCTGTTCAGTTTCTATGTATAGCAAGCCCAAACGAAGAAAATAGTAATAAATTTCTCAGTTCAATCTGCCAGTTAATACACTCAACTAATTTATTTACTGGACAAGAAATGCCGAATGTCCTCTAAATTCTTCAATGTGTCGCCATTATATATACTTTATTGTTCCATCTACCATGCATAAATATTATACATTCATTAATTTATTAATGCCGCCAATAATCTGTTCACTTAAATGTTCACTGAACCATTAAAATGTTCATTTAATTCTTCAGTGAACCAATACTATGATCGTTTCGTTATTGACTCAACTAGTAACAAGATCTAGTTTCAGCGATGCTTAAGCATCGTGCACAGAATAGGTTAACTACGGTATCGTGAGAACGTAAAGAAAGAAACTTCGTGTTAGAAATGCCTCAGTTTACCCAATTAGACTCGGGTTCGAAAAATAGTACTTAATCCAACACTTTAAATGTGGTGATCTTCCAGTACTGACCTCAAGCAGACAGTTCCTTTTGTCGAATCCAGCAGCTTGTGGTCAGAAAGTCGGCGACATCCAATCACCAAAAGGAACATAAGCAGAAAAGTAGAAGAAGCCGAAGCACCACGACAACATACCAAAACTATAGTGGGAATCCCAAAATTACGAAGGAAATTTCTTTTCAACGGCAATACAGCTAAATCATGTACAGAAAAGTAAAGAATAAATATAGTATACTCCAACTACATTACTCTACGTCCACTTTTACGTAGCTGTGCCATTAAAATTTAAAGATATTAATAAAGTGAAGCAATGATAAGAAATTTCGAAAAGTATAGCAACACTCAAATAATTTTGTATTTCGTAGTGATTTTTGAATAGAATGTGGAGAAATCTTGGAACAAGTGGAAGGGAAATAAGGAAATAGATCAAATTGGAGAAAAATAAAACACAGATTGGACTCTGTATTTATCCTTTAACGATTTTGAAAAAACTCAGAGGCTGGTCAACTGTTTCAAATTTTACAGAAGACAGTTTGATTAGAAGACACTGAATTTAACACAACTCAAAAATCTCTAAAAATATATTTTCCGATAGTAATAACAGAGAACGATCTCAAATACGAAAGCGAAGCTAGCAAACTCAACGAAAAACTGGAAAATTTGACCCGAAGAAGTTCGTTACTCAAAAAGAGCGTCAAAAAAATCAACTTGCTGAAAGTGCACTCACAAGATGGTTGACACAATTGCACCACAGTTAATAACACTTCAGAGAACAATCCCTGAACACAAAACTGCGCCGTGAGAACAGTTCGAGCAATTGGAAAACAACATGGAAGGGCAGACACGCACCACACCTTCGCAAAATAAACAGTTATCACGAATACCCCGAGAAAGCTACAACAAAATAAACAATAACAGGATTGACATCAACAATTTAAGTTTTACAAGCTTCAACACTGATAAAATTCACAGGAAACACAGCAAAAATTAGAGAAAATTCGAGTGAAAGTTGCCAAATGTGCGCTGAGAGCCTGGCACAAGAGAGTGCCAACCGCCAACTGGTTGCAGCGTTGCCGTTTCTTTCGCTCCAGCTGGAGTGCCACCTCAGTGCCATCACTCTCTCTTTCTCTCTCTTCTCTCTTCCTCTCTTCAGCTGGCTCAGAGAACGATTCCAGCTGCTGCCGTTGGCTAAGTTTGGGTTTGTAATTCCCAACCCTAGAACCAGTACGATTTTCTCTTCATCTTCCGGCCGCTCTTCAGTTATGTAAGGGGGTCCACCCAAGGCTCCCTCGACTCAACCAGCTGATGATTAGGAAAAGAGAAAAAGAGAGAAGAATGAAATGGAAAAAAGAGCAGATGACGTCACATCTATACTCACAGATTTGAAACCCAAATGGTTTGGTTCCATCTACGTTTTCGGGCTCAGCATAGTGACGGGGCTTGCCCCCCCCCCCTGCCATTTTTTTTCCTTGGCGTAACGGCAACAGCTCGAAGCGGGCCGGAGCCTGGGCTTCGGTTTCCCTCTGAGAATGAGCCTACTTTTCCATCTCCTATTTACTATCTAATCTAATAAAGCTTATCAAAACAGTTTTTTGTGCGTGAATTGTGAATTTACAGTGTTTTGTCACTAATCACAAAAAGTGTGCTTGTGATAACCTTAGACAATAAGATTGCTTTCTAAATGAGATTATCGCTACCTAATCCGACAGCTGTGACTGGAGCTCTAAAAATTTTCTATCAATTTCAACACTTGAATATCGCACGAAAAGAACTGTATTATCAGCGCATGCAGTGTCACACACGACACGTCATCAATAGCATATGTTATGCCGACGTGAGAGGTAATATTATTCCGACTTTCTCCTAAAGCACAGTCGGCTTATAATTATAACTCCCAGTCCATTTCTACAAGTTCCGCACGCTCACTAAACACACTCTGCATCATTATATGCAACATATTAATCGGCTTATGAAGTTTCCAGCACACCCTCGCCAGTTTCTACACCCATACAAAACACTTATAAGGCACATTAACCCTCAAGAAGCTGTCGTTAACTGTAATTGCAAAGGGAGGTCGCTGAGCGGGAGGACTGGAGCGCTGCAAGTTATGGTAGAGGGGAGTCGTGTGAGGGCCGATGCAAGGGAGGCGATAAGCAGATGAAACGATCCCACCAAGAAACAAACTCAAATTAAAGGGAAGGGTGCCGGTAATATACACCGAGGGGCCGAACACATATTATCGATTTGAACTCCTGGTGAAAACTGATAAACAGAATCTGTGTGAAAGGGTGGTAGTGCCGATCGCTGGAAGACGGCCTTAGCAATTTTGGAGCGGTGTTTCTTAGAGAAATTGACGCTACTTAATGATTTGCGCTGTGCATTTGTTTAATTTGCGATATATTTATTTTTCATTTATTTATTTAGATTAGATTAGATTAGATATTCGGCAGTAGACGAACCAAAAGGCCCATTCCCAAAGAGACACCGGGACTTACACTCCGGCCCTCTATGAGCTATTGCCATTATGCTAGTAGGATGTAGAGGAATGCAGAAATGAGAGGAGAAAAAATAGAAGACAAAAGAGAAAAAAGAAAGGGGAAATAAAATAGAAGGGGGAGAAGAATCTACGCCAAAGCGATGGTCAGGAATGCCCGCAAGCATGATCGATGGCCGCTGATATGCGGAACTTAAATATATAGATGGAGCGGAAGTGAGACGAAGTCAGCTTAAAATGGCCTGGGAAGCTTTGGTCGTTAAGTGCTTTGGTCGTTAAGTGCTTGCGATTCGTGGAGAAGGAGTTCTTAGCTATGGAGGATGTCTCTCCCAATGTATGTCAAGACGATTTTTAAACGAGTTGACCGACTCCGCACCAACAACGTCGGAAGGGAGTCTATTCCAAATGCTGACTATGAAATAGGGAAAGAACTGCTG
>LQNS02277998.1:2817740-2832833 GCA_001587735.2 Parhyale hawaiensis | reverse complement strand
TATCGATATCTTTACAGAGATGTGGCGACCAGAATTGAACAGCAAATTCTAAGTTTGGCCTCACTAATGCCTTGTACAAGGGAACGATGATGTCCTTGGACTTGTATTCGAAGTTTCTGGTGATGAATCCGAGTACTCTGCTTGCCATATACGGTTTAAACAAATTAATAAAATGGATAAAGAGCGAAAAGTGGGTGAGATCGGAGATGGTGCAGAAAACAAAAGCCTCGACAGTGAATGCATTTTTTTACTGTGCCAACTTTAAAGTATAGGCATATCAAAGTACCTCATGAGAGTAGATTCTGATCGACTCTTTCTTCCAGTAACCAGAGCTTTATGTGTTCAGAGTTCATAATACGCAAATCGAGCAGAAGATCAACGACAGAACAGGGTAAGATGTTCTTCAGAGCAGAACCGCATGAGGATCGGAGGAAACTGGAATTTCGTTGGAGTAGTTGTTTCTGCATCTATTTTACGACTGCGCGAGTCTCTAATTGAATGATACCAAATTGCTTAATGATACCAGAATAGTTTAATGATACTAAGCTTATCCTGACATCAGAGGCTTTCCTAGCGACATTGCCACTCTCGTAACCATGATATGCTTGCATTAATAATTGCTTTGTTTTGCTTCTTCCTGTAACATCCAAAGGCTCTCTATAGACCGCCCTGGCCTATGGCGGTTGTTTATAAAATAGACTACGGTATTATTTAGATCTTAACACATATTCATAAAGTAAAGAATGACATGAACCTACAAATCTATCAATTTACCTGCGATCGAATCGCGTTTTCGATAAGCTATCGAGGAGTCTTTTCGGACATTGTTACAGCAAGTATCCCAAATAGAACTTTTGTGTTTCTGCTGGACAATTTACTATATAAATTATTTCTGTTTCCTTGGTTACAAATTATTAGTATCAACATTGCTGCTATTGACTTCCTTTGGTGGCGTCGCTCTGGTGGCCATGCCAAGTTATTTGCATTGGGGGAGGGAGGAGTCGGGGGAAGAGGGGGGGGGGGAGTTAAAGTCAAGTGTGGAGGCACTGGCGTTGCTATGGGATACATGTATGTTGGCGACAGGGCAGTAATATTGGGGAGGGCTGAGAGGGGCTCAGCTCATTATTAGAGAAAGGGGCTCAAGCTCTTCCGCCCCCCCCCCCTCCACCTGGTGGTGGTTTAGTGACGACTGTAGGGGTGTTATTACTGCTAGAGGGACGGACACAATTTTTCATTGGTGAGAATGTGATGGGCTCAGATTAAGGATTTCCACGGTCTAAAACGACAGCAGCAAGCAGAAGTGATGAGAGAAATAATGCATGCTGCAACCGTGAGGCGGGTATACACGCAACCGAGACCTGCAATGATCACAGGTCGCAGTAGCGTGGCTGTATTGGGAGCAGAGTGTGTATCTGTTTGTAGGTCTGTGATTCCGCGTAAGATTATACATAAAGGTGATGGTGCATACTCTAGCTAGGGGAGTGTGTCTATAAAAATATGAGGTTAATGACCAAGTCTGTAGGTCATATTGTGTACTATTGTTTAGCACGGTCATAGGCTCTGAACTACATATTTACTTAGCCCCGTAGGTCAGGGCCATAACCCTTTGCGCAGCCGTAATCTGTAGTAAACAATTACATGAGTTTATGGTGCCAGGTACAGGACCCTGGAGAGTTTGGTTTATGACGCTGGTATTGATCGGAGCCTGGCGGCCGTGTCTGGCGTATGGGTGCATCTCACGGAATCTGAGGGACTCTGGCGAGAGAAATAAGATGGGTTCTGATGGGAGAAATTGGAGGAATCGGAATAGTAAGTTTGAAGGTTTCTGCTGAATGACTCTGAGCGTTTTTGTCAAACGAATCTGAATGAACGATTCATTAAACGAATCAGAGGGCATCTAACGAGCTATCGAGCGAATGGGACGGCATCCATCGAGCGAATCTGAGGAGACCCATCGGGCGAGTTTAACCGAACCTGTTGATAAAATTCAAAAGAACTAAAACATTCTGAACCCATTGAGTGGCATTACTGCTTCACCTGAAGCGTTCCCAGCGTTCGGATAAGCACTAGCTCTTGTTTAGAGCCCAGAATATAGAACATGGCTATGTGCTTATCGTACATTTTATAAGATGTCATGTTTACGAATAACATATGTGTCCTATGTCATTGCATTCTGTAGAAGCTTCAGTTGTGGCAATACAGTGTTATATTCTAAGATTGTGTGAATTGTATCTTCACCTACAATAGCATAATCTTAACGATATCCTTTACTCATTTGTTCTAGAACGATTGTTCCCCAACTTATCTATGCTTGGCACTCCTAAAAACTTTGGCTGAGGGCTTGGACCGCTATACAAAATTAATACCTCGTATGATGACGAAGAACTTAAATGATCACAATTTACGCCACAAATTGAAGTTTATTTCTGAATGACGTTGAAATCATCTAAGGTTTTGAGACCCTTCTTGACTTGAAAGCTCACCTTGCAAGGATGCGACCATTCCCGGTTGGGAGCTCCTGCTCTACAATGATTGATTTTGCTGTTTCCAATGTCCCGCCATATGCAACTTGGAAAGCATTATCTGATTGACCCTCTGTGTTTTATAATATAAGTACAGTAGATATTGCATTGTATAATAATTAAGAAAAAAGAATACCTGCACGCTTTGGAAAAATAAATGATTTATTATTATTATTATTACTGAAGTGAACCAGACCCACGGTAGCGGCAACTACGAATGCTCAGCTGATAACATTCAACGTAGCAAGTTCGAATGCGAACCCAGGCAGGCGAGCTCTTGTGGCTCTTGTGAAGTAGAATAGTGCTATGAATTTGCTCCCCCAATCTGTAAGGCGCTTTGACATGTTGTTTTACTCTACTTTACTGACCAAGTATTGTAATAGTATTATTTTATGAAGACCTTCCTACGGGGATAAATATATGCTTTTTCTTTCTTTCTTTCTTTCTTTCTTTCTTTCTTTCTTTCTTTCTTTTCTTTTCATTTCTTTTCTTTCTTATCGAGTTCAGATGCTTGTTCCCATCACAACCGTTCCTGGACCACCCAAATTCGAAATACGTTTGCTATGACCTTAAATATAGTAAATGAATTCATCTGTTGAATTTTGGGTCACGGCAACCATTTTTTGGGCTAAGTAACTTCACCTATGGCCGGTTACCAAGTGCGACACAGTTAGTAGCGGTTGACACAGGTAACCCTGCACTGAGAACAGCCTGGTCCCGAAATAAGACCTTCATCCCGTACATCGGCGGGAAGCGCATGCCTTGACTTGTACTGCATTTTGTGTGCTGCTCCAGCACACCAAGACACGTATTTCCAGCCGGTACACGGCAGTGCGTGCTGATTTTTATGACCAACACTTGATTTTGTTTGGGGCAGTGACGGCAGCAGCAGCAATCAGGCCACGCACCTCGGCTCCGACCAGAGAGCATCCGCAAAAGTTCAATTCAACGGCGCAGGTATCGACCGGGAGCGCAGGAGGGAGCTGTGACCCAGTGCGTGCGTAGGGGAGGTGTAGCCTCTGCTCAGGTGTCAGCAGGTAGAGGGCGCTGGAAGGTGAGAGGGTTAGTGACCCTCTGGCTGATCTAGAGGGTAACTGACCACCGGTCTTACCTAGGCCTTCTCTAGGAGATAACTGACAGCCAATTATATTTAGAAGTTTTCTATTAAGTGACTGACAACCGGTCTGATCTAGAGAGTCATCCCTATAGGGTAACTGACAGGGGTCTTATCTAGAAGGCTTTCTCTTGGTGATAATTGACAGGAGGCCTGAATTAGAGGTTTTTAGAGGGTAATGCCTGCGGATCTGATCTTGAGGGCCTTCTCTAGAGGGCAACAGACGGCTGGTCTGGCTTAGAGAGGTTTCTCTAGTTCGTAACAGGTCTAGAGCGGCAGTACCACAAAGACTGTTACCACGAAGTCAAGTCAAGAGTTATTGGTTTCAGGTGCTGGTATCTAGCTTACGCCAAAATACATATATGCACATAATATATATTCTATAATATTACATATATATATACATACATATTTCATATCTACTGTATATATCTAGATACGTATATGATGATGGCGACTTGCTGCCAGATTTTAACTCGCCTGTACCTACTGAATGAACTTGTTCGTGTACGCCAAACTTTTCCGTTCTTTCTCATCACAAAGAACAGGTGTTCACTAAATTACTTTGCGTCAATAGCATCAAAATTTGCCGCCCAAGTGTCCCTCTGTCCCCCCTCAATATCGAGATTAATTGCTGCTGTAGAATTCAAAAATAAAAATGTCTGTCATTAATAAATTGCAGCTTTTTAATTTCTTCCGTATTTATGAATAACGGAATACATGAGCACATAGGTTTACGCTTGGAACCTTTTTTATTTTATGTTTAAATGGGGCTATAAGGGACTGTACTCGAGCTATACTTTACTTCTACTATTGCTTTTTTTGACATTGCGGGTAATATTACTTTAATTATTGCTCATTATTAATATAGTATCTCACCCTTTCTCCCTCGGTGTATCATATGTACTACATGTCACGTTTTACATTATGTAATTGCTACTATTTGAAAGGCAAAATTAGTATATAATGAATTATAGGTAAATTAGCGATAATGATGGAGATAATGATAACGTCAACTATAATTCTAGCTGTTAACTCTCCTTGCCAACTTGACCATCATTATCATTCATCATATTGTTACCACTGTTTTCATTATCATTATTATCCTTAGCGTAGGAATCTGGAGCACCCCTTTGAAGCCGTCACGTTACCCTTATTATTACTAGTGCTATTATAATTATATTGTGATTTCATTTCTTATATTTTTGCCAGGATAATCGTTAATAGATATACACATACAGGTAACTGGCATATAACACACACATGCATATGCATACAGACACACACATGTACATATATTCGTGCTGTATATGTAACTGCAGGACAAGCACTCATAGCAAAGGTGCACTTCTTGGAAAGCCTCTTCCCCCAACCCCCAGCAACCTCTCCTCCCCCAACCTCACCCGCAGATGACCAGCACAAACATGACATATGGCTATGCATATTGAGGCCAAATGCGTTCAATGAGCTTCGATTTCTCCTTGATTTATTGCATTCCCGTTCCTATATTCCAGAAGGTGCTGGCGAGGGCAGCGTGGATCGTGGAATCATGGCAAATCCTCATCACTGTATATTTATAACAACTATAAATATACTAGGACTTCCAATTTTCATTGCGATATGAATATCATAAAAGCATCAACATACACTCGTTATCCAGTTTTCATTACCTTGATAAATTATTTCGAATATCAAAATACGATTCACTTTGAAAAACAAAAAATCCCAGGAATAATAGGTTTCATTTAATAAAATGGAAGTAGAATATTTTCTACGATTAACGAACATTACATAAGGTTTTCTTGAGTTTAATGTTGTCTCACGCGCAACTTGCTTGCGGTTAACGCTTGAAACGCCTTCGAATATGACGAATCCAGATTCAAGGATTGCACCTCTAGAAAAGGTGAAGCTCCTGTAGGTTTCAATTATTTCCCTCGAAATGGATATATCTATAACGCCCTTTTATAGTGTGTGTTAAAACAAGACACCAAAGCGTGTCATGTGACACACAACTGCAATAAACGCTTCATCTTAAGTTCAGCACGCGTTCCCGTGCACTGTCTGGAAATGCTTGTCTCGGTGTGCTGGTCCAGAGGCCAGGGTATGCATTTCCTGTGGGTGCACGGGTACGCGTGCTGGCTTGGGGACAGCACTGTTCACTGTGCCGCCGCTACCTGCCCAAGCTCCAAGCGAAACAACGTACCTCACTTGCTCATATAATAGAGGCCTACGTGGCACAAAATACAGGCATTTGCGATGATTCTTAAATGTTGATATTGATATGCAAATGATTAAATTTGATTTAAAATAAAATCCAGCAATAAATTAAAGGAGTGGGCGCGGTCACGTCATTTGCGCTTTAACTGTCCTTTTTTTTAAGCTTTCAGCCCCTTTTGTCTTTTCAATTGAGAAAAATATAATTATGCAAGTCGTAGCCTATAAGCCATACTTAATTTGGGGGTATATACCGGGATTTTTGGTAGTTATGGTTTTTTTTCTGACTAATAGGGGTCAGGGCCGCAACTCAAACGACTAGCCCAGCTCTAGAAAAGCCATATTGCATACTAAGACCCATGAACTTTTCACGGAACTTGAAAAATTTCAGCTCGATACAAAATATATCTATCGATCTGTTCTATATTGAAACTATACTTTCATCACATATATCATCATTTGAACGTTTAGGAGGTACTGCCCTTCGATATTTGTGGCAGAATTACCATAATTATTTTTTTTAAAATTACTTTCCTTGTAACTTCCTGTGAAGCACGTAATAACAATTTCAATGTGTTGTACCCTCCAGTGGGGAACTGCCTCACATATTCATAACAGGTTTTTAAGGCTTTAACGTATTCAGTACTGAACCTCAGCAATTTTCCCTTCCAATGACGTAAATTTCAATCAAGATGAGCCTGGGTACTCTAAAAGACAAAAAATAAAGCTGGACTATAAGGCGTGGATGAAGGTCGGGATACTTCACGGGCCTGGACTTTCTATATAGAAGAAGAAAAAGGAAATCCGAAGATGAAGTAGGGGGAAAGCCAGGATTATTCAAGAGCCAGGATCTTCTAGATAGTCCAAGCTTGGGGGGGGGGTCTGTGTACATTTCTCTTTTACAGCTCTACCATGTATTATCCTATTCCATATGATGTGGACATTAAAAAAAGTTAGATAGAATGGGGGGGGGGGGGAATTGAGGTTCTTCACGAGCCTGAACCTTCTACTGTAGAACAATTGCTCCCAACTGGTGGCCCATGATTGCTTTTTGGGCGGTCCGCAGGATTTCCACTGCATTTGTCAACAAACTGCTAATGACTATATAATTTAACTTTACTGAGTCTATAATCAGAGAAAATTACTGTCATTCGTTTCATATTATTTCTGTTTACCTCCGGCATGGAGGTTATGTTTTTGTCGGGTTTGTCTGTCTGCCTCTTTGTCTATCTGTCACCAAGATAACTCAAAAGTTATGAACTGATTTTGACGAAAATTACAGGGATTGTTTGGTATGTAAGGAGGAACTGATGATTAACTTGTGGTGAAGATCCATCCATCCACAATGCCATAGCTGAAAAAGTTATGGACGGATTTTTAATAAATTCATATGAGTTGTTAAGTATATCACAAAGAGTAAATCACCAAGTTTTTGGGATGATCTGTTGCTTCGTTCGTTCGCTTGTCACTGTTTTTAATTTTATGCTTGTTAGCACAATAACTCAATGGATCTTTATGAAATTTATAGGAGTTGTTAGTAATGTTAAAAGACATAAATTATTAAATTTTGGTGCAGATCGGTTTGTTCGTTTGCATGTTTGACTCATGTTTGTCATAACGTTTGTTAGCAGTATAACTCAAAAAGTTATGGACGGATCTTCAAGAAAATTGCACAATCTGTTATTACTATCAAAATGCACAAATTGAATTTTGGAGATTTTGGAGTTTATACAAAGAAAATTATGGTTTCAGAGCCAATTTGAATTTTTTGCTACCATTGCCTCGCTTGGCGGAGGTTGCGCTCTCAGAGTGCTCTAGTTTAAAAATGTACTGGGAATCTTTAAAGCAAATGCTTGTTGAGGGTACTTCATCTTAGTCATAAATGAAATGGTCCAGGGCATCTCTTCTGTCTGGTTGATAGTCCGTGGTTCGCGAACCGCTGTTCTATGTAGAGAGCGTTAGCAAAAATTAGACCCTGGAGTGAGGGAACACCAAGCTACAATTTCACCCCGGTCTTGCTCTATAGGCGGGCTCCAAAAATTAGACCCTGGAGTGAGGGAACACCAGGCTACAATTTCACCCCGGTCTTGCTCTATAGGCGGGCTCCAAAAATTAGACTCTGGAGTGAGGGAACACCAGGCTACAATTTCACACTGGTCTCGCTCCAGCCGGGCTCCAGCGAGGGCCGTAGGAGTTCCCGATTGGCGTAGTGGTGCTGACTCAATTCAATGAAACACAAAAGGGCTGAAAGAGTCGATCTGTCAATGTGGGTCAGTAATGTGAGCACAGCAGCGAGCCATACCCCAGGTGGGGATGTGGGCCAGACGAAACAGTGATGTGAGGTTGTGCCCCCAGTACAGCTGTGCTGCACAGCCATGCCCGTGATTATGTACCATTGGTAGCACACTGTGCAGGTGCTGCTGCACAAACTGTGTCAGGTCTAAACGAGGTCACCTTGAGAATTTTGTAGTATTGGCATTATAGCCTCCAGCTCTCGGTACGAGACGAACAAACAGTAGTAAACACTGGACTGAATGTCAATAGATATATACGTACATATCATTTTAATTGTTGTTCGTGGAGTTCAAAAAAAGTTTTAGCGGGAATCGCTAACATGACCCTTAAAGTACTCCAAACTACAAATGAGTTGTTGTTCTTCTCTGAGAAAAGGATAATGAGATTATGATGTCTTTCAACAAAATACGCCTCGCCGTACACCGCTGCAAGGTAGAGTACCCATGTAGCACGGATACTGACGTGTGTATTGGTGGTACCTGTGGGAACAAAATGCCTCCCCAGGTAAAATGGGAGTCGCTATGTTAATACAGTTACCTTCATAAGTAACAGTATTAAGATGACGACTCCCATTTTATGAATCTGCTAATATCTTTGGAAGTCATCATCACAACTAATATGCAGCAGAACTCGTTAAGTGGAGATTTCAGGAAACAGAAAAAGTTCTTGAAACGAAGATTTCGCAAAAACCAAGAAACTCCAGAAACGCAATAAGTATACAGCGCCATCCGAAGGGTGTTGTGGCGATAGTCTATATGCTATAGCGAATAACTAGCACAATTGTGTAGTAAAACTTAATTCGTAGTACCTATTACAGTACAATTTCTCAATTTGCTGTGGTCTCAGCTAAAACAAAGTTTCTTGAAAGAAGCAGAAACAGGTATGCTGTAGAACTTGCATGTCATCTTCAGATGGAGATGCTTCTCGAAACGAAAATAATATTTCCATCCGCCCTGTAGGAGCTCCACTGTAAAAGGGATGATGATGGTTATTGCTATAGACAAACAGAGAAGATATGGAACGTTGTTGGACAGTCCACTGCGGGTACGGATTCATCAGAACGTTAAGTAATCGTTTTGCAAGCATGGCCCTGAACTGAATACATGTACTATATGTAGTTGTTCGTTCGTCCGTTATGGCTAACCCCTATCAAATAACAAACAATTCTTTCTCTCAGTTACTCATCTGAACAATCAGTTGTTTGAGTACACTGCAGTCACTCGCAATAGTCACGATTGGTATGTTCGTCTATTTCGTATTTAATAACTGCCACAGAAAAAAATATTCATAAATAACTGCAGTGCCCGCAAGCATAAGTCGAATAAAAAATGATTCATTCGTGTCCTCTGTCCCCTTATTCATTCCTTCTTACTCACATTTCATTCACCTATCAATAAGTTTACTCTGCCACAGTTAATATCACTCATACCAATGCAGCAGCTTTCTGTTCAGTTACAATGAAATTTAGTAAAATTTATATCGTATTTTACTCTCATTCATTAGTTCATTCACACTCACGCCTCATTCAGTTTCGCCTATTTTACTCCTCTTCTGCAGCGTTAGTCATGAAAATGTATAGCTTCCTAGTATGCTGTGATGCAGAGTTTATTAAATGTTTTATTCATGTGCCGTGATCTAAATCCATTTATGAACTCATTTCATTCATGGTTTTGTTATCATGTTCCGGTGGGCTAGTGAATCAAGATATAAACTTACAAAATCAAATGTGTACACAGAATAAATATCTAGGTCACCTGGCTGCCGCTCCACCTGTGCCACCTGCCTGTGTACACCTGCACAGCTTCTGGGAATTGTGGCTTGGAATCTTGTTCGTATAGTATGGAATCTTGTTCTTATGGTATATAATTTTGTTCTTATGTTTTGGAGTATTGTTCTTATGGTTTGGAGTCTTGTTATGGTATGATATCTTATTCTTATGGTTTGGAGTCTCATTGTTATGGTATGTAATCTTGTTTTTATTGCATATTTGGAATCTCGTCTTATATACGTCTATCTAATTTTGTTTGTTTACGATTTGATGTTTTACTTTTATGGTATGTAACCTTGTTTCTATGATTTAGAATCTTGTTCTTATGAATTGTAATGTCGCTATAATATATATAATTGTTATTACCAGTGGACCCGTGCGTGAAAAGATTCACGCAATAATCAATATGTTTCCTTAATATAGGCCGGTGCGGAATCTTCTCTTCTCTTACTTGCTTCTTCATTGATAAATTGTCATGCTCTCATCCTTAAGTCCTCTCTTCTCTGACTTGCCGTTTCCTCATTTTCCCGTTCATGCTTATCGGCAGCTCTTATTCCCGTCTATATTCTTTCTACTTCAAGTCTTTCTTGACACTGTGTCGCATAGACGCGTCATCTCTCTCCATTGGTAGCTCGTGTTTGTTCTTGAGACTAGTAGTCTCGTTCCCTATCCTCCACTCTCCTTCTTAAACGTGCGTCTTCCATAGTGAGAGGCAGAAGTAAGATCTTGAGTAAAACACTACAATAAACTTGAATGCAACTCCAGTTAGCGCACCTTAGCCATGGTACCGTCTTTCAAAATCAAATATCTGCGTCATTGACGTGCTGAAATTTTGGCCTATGAAGCGAGAACTGCTAAGTCAAAGAAAGACGGTAATCAAGAAGGAATAATTGTGTCTAGTACCCTTGAAAACTCATCACTTCGTGAGTGCTTCGTTGATTATCCAGCAAATTTTTATGCTGTGACCTGAGAGAAAAAGTTATAAAGGCAGACTTCAGAAGCTGCTAATATATTGTTTCAATTTCTAGAATTGTTTCAAGCAAGAAGTGCATCCAGAGAAAGGGATTAGTTTCCCACTTTCGCCACCTTCGGCAACCTGGTCATCAATCTCAATGAAAACTTAACTTAATTACAAAATTTACAACTTAGCCTATTGTCGCCTATCTATTTCAATAAGATACGGACACGAGATATGTAAAAAATAAATACACGAAGCGTTTTATTATATTGGGATGATTTGGAGTTTTGTTCATGTGGTGTGCAGTTTTGTTTTACGATTTGAAAGCTTTTTCTTGTTTCTTGAGATTTGGCATCGTGTTCCCATGATTTTTCTTGTTCAAATGATTCTACTTGTTTTCATACATAGGAATCCTGCCCTAGATAGTTTTTTTAAGGAATAACACTTAATTGATTTTTCTTATATTTCATAGCAATTATTCTGTATCTTATGGTAAATTTAAGTTAACGCTATACCCAAATTACTTGGAAAATTTTGTCCTTGTCTTACAGTGTCGACAGCAACAAGTAGACAGCTCGTAATTACAACCTAAAGATTTAGAAAGATGGTTTTTTATACCAATTATATTGTTGGACCCAGTCGCCCAACCAGCTTTAGCGTTGTGCTGCGTCGGCCGAAAAAAAGTAAAGGTAACAATTGAAAGAAGACCAGCGATAAAATGGTCTTTGAGAAGAAAGACAGTAATCAAGAAAAAATAATTGTGTCTAGTGCCCTTGAAAACTCATCACTTCGTGAGTGCTTCGTTGATTATCCAGCAAATTTACACGCTGTGACCTGAGAGAAAAAAGTACCAGCCTACTGTTGTAGGCTGGTACAGTATAAGCGTAGCATAAACATGTACGTGGTATAGTCACCGTTCTGATAGATCACACACCGACGGAAGGCGTAAGACACCACAACTTAGCTGAGGAACACGTCTGCATCTCTTGCTCTTAGTAAATTGGACGATATGAAACAAGGCTAAAATGGCTAAAATTATTTACAGTTTGTTCCCAAGTTGTTTCAATATGCCTACAGCAGATGAAAAATTTAAAACTTTTCCATTTTATAAGCACATATAGCGCAATATAACTGTAGCTTTCTCTATGATTATTTGTCTTGCCGCCATTATGACGGTAACTGATTTCCACTTGCGCCCGTAACAGCGGGATACTAATGCGCTGTGCTTGCATGCTCTGGTACCCAAAATCGCTCCCCGCCAACTAGAGTGAAAATTTTTGCGATGTTTGGTTTGCGTCGTCAGCAAATCTGGCATTTACAATGCATTGCAAGGGTACTGAACTAACCAAATGTGGGACAATTGTTGCAGTTGTTAACCTAAAGCTACCTAAACTTTCCGTCTCTGGTACAACAGTTCTGACAATCTATGGTTGACTGCAGCCGTGTTCTCCCCAGGAGGCCAGGCGAGAATATATCTGCAGCACGAAGCAGTGCACGTGCATTTCCCTGTTGGAATGTACGGTTAAGCTAACTTTGCCTTTACAGTTTCTTTAACCGTCATCATGGTTTTGCTTCTGCATCACTTATACTGCTTTAATTTCAGTGCAAAACGCCAATTTCTTCTCCGCAGACAAATAAATCTGCCATGACGCTGGGGAGGAATATGCAGTCGTTTTATATCTTGTGCATCTTAGAGACCAGATGCCATCCGTGGCTCATTTCATTTGTTTGCGTCAAAGGAAGCTGATATCCACTTTAATTCCTTAGCTGACAAGCTGCAAAACCGTTTCATAAAACACACGACTTGAGAATGTGGTTTTCTACAGTCTGAAACGTAATCGGTTTGAATTTAACACATATATTCTAAATGAAATTGGGAATCGAAGGCTAAGGAGTCAAATTCTAGACAATTTTAAGTTAATCGCATCAAAGCATTTCATGGCTTGGCTACAGTGTGTTGTTGCAGGGGCTTCCTTTTTTCGAAACGGTTTTCTCTATTTTAAAACTAGAGCACTCTGAGAGTGCATACCTCTGCCAAGCAAGGCAGCGGAAATAAAAAATTCAAATTGATTCTGAAACCAGGATTTTTTTCCTATTAACACCAAAATTTAATCATTTGTGCCTTTTGATAGCATTAACAATTCCTGTAATTTTCATGAAGATCCGTTCATAGCTTTTTGAGTTATTGTTCTAACAAGCATAAAATCATACACAGCTAGAAAGAAAAGATCGAACCAACAGATCATCCTAAGACTTTGGTCATTTACTTTTTGTATTATACCTAACAACTACTATAAATTTCATGAAAAACTGCTCATTACTTTTCGAGTTATGGTCTTAAGAAAAAAATAGGCGGACATACAAATAGACAGATGAACGGATTTTCACCAAAAATTAATCATCTGTTACCGTTAACATGCCTAAAACTCCCTGTAAATTTCGTAAAGATCTGTTGATAACTTTTTGAGTAATCTTGGTGACAGACAAAGAGACAGACTACGCGTAGGTAATAATTATTTTAATATTGATGTTCTCACTAATATTGATGTTCGAACTGGGCAAGTCGTCTACGCCGTATATGCATAGTGCAGTTGTCGGTACCAATGATGGCATTTCCTGTCCTAAACACGAGTGTGCGTAACTGTAGTGTCCTGTGCAGGTGTGTGTGTGTGCGCTTCAGGGTCATCATGCACACAGGTGTTATGCTTTGCCGCTCCAACGGTGACTGACATGGTACCTAGCTGTTCAGTACCTTCCAAACTTCGTTGCTCCCTTCATGATACTATGGGTACAGTTAAGAAGCTACCCTGTATCAACTCGAAAATATTCATAGCAACAAAGGATACCTTTGTTACTACCGTGCACGAATGTACTTACCGTATAATAAACCTTCATGGTATTTCTGTACGACGTTGTTTTAACTTTAAACTCATTGTAAATTTAACATTTAGGATATCGCAGTACAGCTCGTAGCTACCATGTACCTAGGTACTGAACAACAATCATGGTATTAAAATCGGCGAAGATTGTAGCGTCCCAACGACATCGTTGGTACATCTCAATTGGAAAATTATAAGCATTTATTCCATGTTATCCAAAACCACTCATTATGTATCCTTAGTCAGCCGACAAATGCCCTATAAATTTTCGATTGGGCATGAATGCAGCGTAAATTCATAATTACTGCCATTTACTGGTCACTGTCATGATGGTACCAAGTATACACTGGTACTACTACCACAGCTTGTGGTTTGCAGGTAATTAAAATACATCCCACCCACTGGGACTCGTCTATATATTAGTAGGTTATCAGAATAAGTAGAAGGTAGAAATGAGGACTAGCCTGTGAAATCTCACATATTGGATGTTTCAACGCTAGTACTGGTCATATTTCGTAACAAGATGCGAGATGTAATTCCATAGCCCCATGTTTATTTTCCAACTAAATTGTAAAGCTATTTTGACTTGTAATTTGTAATTCTCTGTCTTGAAGGCTTCAGACAATCGATATAGCAGAGGAAATGATCAAGTACTCAATATATGTCGATAGACATGTATAGACATATATATTGAAATAGATAAATTCAATCATTAACTGACATAGTTGTATACAAGGCTGGCAGACGTGCAGACAAGGAAACTTCAGATAAAATAATGTTCTGATTGCGTNTCGATAGACATGTATAGACATATATATTGAAATAGATAAATTCAATCATTAACTGACATAGTTGTATACAAGGCTGGCAGACGTGCAGACAAGGAAACTTCAGATAAAATAATGTTCTGATTGCGTTGTAAACACGATACACAAGCAGACAGCAATACATAGAGAGTACCAGAGACAGGTGAAATTGTTGCCTCTGTTGACACGTAACAGGAGGTCTAGTGGACACACTGACACACACCTATGGATTTATGCTTGTGTATCGTGTTTACAACGCAATCAGAACATTATTTTATCTGAAGTTTCCTTGTCTGCACGTCTGCCAGCCTTGTATACAACTATGTCAGTTAATGATTGAATTTATCTATTTCAATATATATGTCTATACATGTCTATCGACATATATTGAGTACTTGATCATCTAACTTCTATTTTAAACAAATGCGTTGCTCTTGGTGTTTATCCAGAAATCCTTAAGACAGCTAGAGTAATTCCTGTTCATAAAGCTGGGGACACTAACGAAGTATCCAACTATCGACCAATATCGACATTGTC
>LQNS02277998.1:2786001-2804029 GCA_001587735.2 Parhyale hawaiensis | reverse complement strand
CCCCCCCCCCCCCCGCTCCTCCCCAGCAAACGTTGGCAGGGGGCGACACCCGCCTCTGCTGCGTCGGAAATGACAGAATTTCGCCCCTTGCAGCCTCCTCCTGTGTCGTCCCTGTATATCTTCGTCATGCACTAAAGTTAATTATTGGAAGTACAGGAGTTTTGTGTAGATTTCCCCCCTAAGCAGTTTAGTTGCAGAGAAAATATAATTTTTATGTCGGTTTTTTGTTCATTTTACAATATTTAATTAGGACACTTAGTTTTGGCTCGTATTTAATCAATAAAAGTAACATATAGTTATAGAACTTATGTCTTTTTTTACACTTGGTTGTACTCCGGATCAACAATTAGTACATAATTAACTCAATTTGCTTTGTATGAAGACACGTCATCCCTTGCAAGGGATACATTTTCATATCTCTCGCGCGTACTTTATTGCAAAACAAATGTGTTTGGCTATTTATGCTTCTGTTTAATTCAGGCAAGAAGATTTATGTCTCGCATTTTTAAATTTCTTGACACTGTTTATGGACTTCATGGAGCTTTCGTAAACTATACTTAAACAATTTTTACTTAAGAGGAAGCACATTGTTTCATTTAACGAACAAACTTACTTTTTATTAATTTTGTTCAACTGTTACTTACCTAGTGAGCTGGTAAAACAGTTATGCTCTTATTTTTCTCATAGTGTGTAATGACTAAGGTACAGTCATAGAGTGTACTGTAGTCTGTGGTACAGTTCTAATTTACTAGGTACTTCTGAACCCCGTATTTTTCATATACCGTTGGACTCGCCTGCTCGGATTAGATTACTTGAATTAATGTGTAGGACGGTGAATTAAAAAGAGATTTTAGTTCGTTATTTTTCCCTAGTTTACTCTCAACTCAACCTCTGCGTTGCTTTAGATTAGATTAGATAGGCAGCAGTAGACGAACCAAAAGGCCCATTCCCAAAGAGACACCAGGACTTACACCCCGGCCCTCTATGAGCTATTACCATAGCTAGTCTTAGGCTAGTTTTCAGGGTTATTGATACCGTTTTAATTCTATTAGTCGTAAAACTGCTTTTGATCAGTACTACTGTTTTAGTGCCACTCTTACTGAAAAGTTTTCACTGTTTACTTAAAAAAAAATCACTTTTTCTGTTGCTAAGAAGCCATCAGCACACTGTCGTAATGAAAAATTCCTGAAGATATTTTTTGCAGACATTGTTTTCATTGCTGATCTGCAAGACATTCTTCTCGTTGTTGTAGTTATTATGTTATATGCTGATGTACTAGTATAGTTGCTGTTGTTTTCTATTACATCCCGTTAAAAATAACTGTCATTACTTTAAAAAACGTCATTACTGTGCATAGCACTGCTCTTTCTTTAGTTGATGCCTCTATACTGTTGCTTTCACATCTGATCACTGTGATTATTATCCTGCTATTCTTCATTAGAACTGTTCATTATCCAATTGCTGGAGTAATAATAGCTGTCATCTACTGGAGAAGGCTGTCATTATTATTATATTTATTAGTATTCAGAATGCTGATGGTTTGATTGTTATGAACAATTCTTTTGAACTTGTGTCACTTATCCTATAGTATTGTAGCCATCATTCTGATTACGATAATGCTTTCACATTCATAAAAGAACACAACAGAAAAGTACACATGTGCACCGACGCTCGTGTCTGACGTGTGTAGGCCAAAAATATACACGCACACGGCGCCAGAAGATGTATTCTACATGAATGCACTCGCCCGCACACTCGTGCGACGCACACACATACACACACACACACCTGCGACTATCTATTCTGCACACTGCCGATCGGGCTTAAAATGGTGCAACGAAACCGACGAGTTTTCTATTCTGCAGTAGATGTTACAATGGACGCAACAGTGGACGCAACAGCGGGTGCAATAGTTCCTTTGTTTCCACTGCACGGTAGGTTTCTAAGGCAGCTGACTTTTATGAAGCATGTATGTGGCCAACATAGGGTTAATAAGTACAGAAATAACTTTATAACATGTATGGAAACATATCAACACCGCTACCTACGAGGCTACGACGGAGGGAATATCTTTTCACATTGTTCAAAGCGGCGGCTTCTACCGTGTTCTATTCCTGGCACCCACAGACACCTTTCAGAAATGTCTTCGCCCTTCTAACAAAATAAATAACTGGCATGAAATGTGCATTTAATTTGTGAGACAATAAATTAATTAAATTAAATTAATTAAATTCGAATGAATTGCATAATCCAAGACCTTGCACCCCAACAACGTCATCTCGCATCCCTGGGGGTGCGAGCGCCCTATAGTTAGAAGACCTTGGTTTAAAGAATCTACAGTATATAAGGTTATATACTAGCTGTCTGTAGCTGTGTCTGTGTTTTTATTATGTCAATTAAATATATATCTTTTTTATTGTAAAACTCATCAATGGCTTTTTCAGGTTAGAGTCTTCAGGGAAACTCAGAGTTCCTAGCTTAGCACAACGTCAGACGACAACAATTTGATATGTATTGAGCCCTCAGCCCTGAACCTCAACAGACTTGGGGGCCCAAAGTGCGGACACACAGACACACACAACACAGTTGCCCTGACAGCCCTGCTTTCGCTTAGCAACAGCGAACTTAAATTGTTCATCAAATTATTTTTATGCTGGTAGCATCGATTAGTATCGATGTAATTACCTTCAAACGCATTTCAATTAATTACAGACAGCTGAATTATTACCCTCTCTATTACCTTCGACGGAGTTTATTTTTTCATAAAAGTGCAGTTAATATTACTGTTATTACATGAATCTTGCTACTATTGCTCTTGTTCAACTTGCAGTATTATTAGTATGGTTATAGTCATACTCTGCGACAGTTACACTGCTATTATTACTACTATTACACACTGCCCTTGTCGTGTCATTACCACATATATGCTGGTATCATTGTAGCTACCATCAGGGTGTTGTACACACAGCCGTTGGTAGGATCACCCTCTCGTGAACCATCAGGAAGTTACAATTGCCCACTTCACTGCCGCGTATACCCACTCGCATCTCGGCGCCTGAAGCAACTTCGGGTATATTGATCTGAGTTGAGTTCCTTTTTATTTTGTCGTCGCTTCTCCGAGAAGAACTGAACGCACGAACATTCTCCGAAGAGCATCTGTTTCCGATGGGTAATCCCCCCCCCCATCCTCCGCACCCCTCCATGGGTAGCACCCTGTTGCTGGCACCCCTGTCCTATCCTACCCTACTTATATATGTCAGTAACACTACTTCCTGTAGCGTTTGTAGCCTGTTTTGTTATCGTAATGACGATAAGTAATAGTAATACCATGTAATAGTAATCACTACTACAAAAATGTAAAATTACTATTATTATTAATATTAATCTGATAATTTTATACTTAATCCCCTCACCTGCGTATACGAATTTCTCACCTCTGCGGAGTACCATATTTTTCGATTGTGTCTGAATTGCTTATTTTTTTAATATTATTTTTATAAAAACCTTATTCAAGGCAAGAACTATGGATTAAGTAATCATTGAAACAGCTATAATTTACTTGAATCATTTCATACCTACTGCACCCACGTGCTAACGTTGCACATAGTGTTTCTTCTACAAAACGTAGCGCTTAATTCCGGTACTGTAATAGGTTGCTTAGCCCGTTAATGGGCAAGCCCGTTAATGGGCTGGCCTGAGAATTTTTTTGGTATATTAAAAAATTATTGCATGACTTCTCATGTTGTCGTTGGTCTGGTAATAGAGATTGTTACCAAAATAAACGTGCTGAGAACTGTGGCGTTCATTCATAAATCTTAACTGATCATATGCAAAACTTGTATGTTAAGTTGACCATTAATGTGTAGATTATCTATCAATAAATGGGTTGAGAACTGAATGAGCCCCTACACTATATGCGTTGTTTTCCTTTTTCTCCTATTTTGTAAATGTTTTCCTCCAAAACTTGAGAACCACTTCGACTAACGTATCGTAACAGTGACATATCGCCGTCACGTGTCGCCCGTTACGAAGCGGAGGGGCTAGAATAGCTCGATCGTGCGTGACAAGGTCTGACCCTGGCGAACGAGGCCAATGTGAAACAAAACTGAAAAGACGCAACACTTCAAAATCATCAGTAATAGAACAGCACTGTACAACATTTAGCGTGAGACTGAGTCAATCATTGAGCAGAATTTGGAGGATTGAAACTAAAAAAGAACTACGTAAAGAATGAAATTTAATGTTGAAGGATATTAGAAGTAATGAAGAAAGAAAACTATGAACACTTTAGCCAATGGTGTGGCTTGTTTAACTGTTGATGTAGTGGTATTCAGTGCTTCATGTTATAACATCTCAGTAACTGTTGTGAAAAAATCAGGAATTTCATGAAATCTCATAATTTTGGAAAATTCACGAAAGCAAGAAAATATAGTCAACTCTTGTATAAGGATAAGTTAATGATCAATTTCCAATAAGTTCGATTTGTCAAGGTAATTACTTATTTAGACCTATATTTATGAAAACGAGGATTCAAACACAAGGCATGCATTCGAACAGTAGAGTATACTGCAAAGAAACACAATTATAAAGAAACAGGCAGACGCTTGATAAGCCGGAGCTAAGACTAGGGATTGCAGTATTGCTGCACGAGGATTGCTCCAATATAAGAACGCAATATTTATCTGTCAAACAGCTCATAATAAAGGAATACCACATTCATTTTTGGTTTTTACATTCTAGTTGCAGTTTACTGTATATGTGCTCTTGAAGAAATTTTACCTTCATTTCCTGACGCCATTGACAAGAAATTAGCTGATGGAATATTCAGAGATATTTTTTTTCAAATACAATAGTAAAATTGACCTCAATATCTCCCACCTTTTTTAACGACATCGCGTTACCATTACAGTAAAGGTTTTATTCTAAATGCATTATATATAGACAAGAGGTTAAGGGAAGGTATGCAACTGAACACGGTATTTATACATTATGTACGTTTATTTCTTTTACGTACACAGTCATTCCAATACTGCGTTGCTTAAGTTTTCGTGTATCATTTGCTATATTTCTGGTATCCGTTCACGAACCGCAAGTCAAACAATTTTATCGGTCACGCATACATTGTAAATTCAGTTCAGTATGACAGCATGTATTCCTCATACAGCTTCGATAGAGTATAGTGTTAGTCTTGGAAGACTGTAATTCTTTAGTTACTTAAACTCTTATTAAAAGTATCATATCGAGACTTGCCGAGGCAGTAACTCGTCTTAGATGCTTTGGCCATACGATTGTCTACATTGTAATATATTAAATATAACTATTCACTATAACATAGTGAAAAATTATGACTTTTCCTAGTTTTCATATGATATCGTTCATCAGGAAATTGGTAATTTGAAAAAATGTTGTCATGATTTAGAAGCTCGTTCGGTAAAATTTGTTGAGTAAATTTACTGGTTCTGTGAAAGTTGACGGACTGTATAGGCAACTTTAAGCTCAATTTACGTAGGAGCTGCACTATATATTCCGGAGTTGTTCATACGATTTTTTTGGACGGTAAATGTTTAATGACAGAAAGAAGACAGGTGTTCACCATTAGATATCGTAAGAGCTACGTAAAATTGTATGTTTTATAGGGGCCTTAAAGAGTTCATATTCAGGAATATAAATTAAGATTAAAATGTTTTGAGTATAACTGCTGTTAAACTCCATGCTATAGCTCAGTAAATAAATTGTTAAACAGTGTTGAAAAATAAGCTGCATATAGCATCCCTGAAGCTTACAGTTATGATATACTCGTATGTCTGGCATTTCAACCAATTAGTTCCAAAAATAAAGATGACAAAATAGGTAAGGAGACTGGAACGATAATTTATTTTTTTAAATACTGTGAATTCATCGCACATAAACTTAGCTGAAGCTGCGTAACTGAATCTCTATATCAACTCTGATGATTGAGAGGCCCAACAGATATCTCTGGCAATCCAAAGATTGAACCTACACACCGACAATATCCCATTTGGAGGGCGTTCACACGACATTTATTTGATTCCCACGTGACGTCCTCAACACCCAACTTCATTCAATTATCCCTGATTTTTTTTTTAATATTCTTCAGTAAATTTAACTAACGACGTTTGTTCAGCCATCTGAAGTGACAGTTTGGTAAATCGTTCGGTAGACACACAGCTATGTATATACAGACTCAACACACGCGTTTGGATGAGACTATCGTGTGGACCCGGCTTAACCTTACCTGAGCCAGACCAGGCACCCTCTCAACAAAAACTCTCCCCTCGAGTAATGCACTGAAAAGACAGAAAGAAAGAAAGATAGATGGATAACATATATTTCTCTGAAAACGGGAGGTGTTCTTGGATTACGATTATACTATTACAGCTCGTTTCATAAAAATTACATCTTGATTCTCTGTTTAATAATATTCAAGCTCATCTCTAGGGTAAATAACACAGCTTGGTATTAATTAACACGGTTACATACAAAAGAGAACAGGCACCGAGAAAAATCCGCCCAACTACAGCTGATGGCGCAGTGTTGCCAACCGACGCGCCGACCTTCGCTAAATCAACCATAAATAAGATGAAGGCTATGAACAGCTCGAGATAATCACCATCACTTCCTTGATCCTGATCGATATCAATGACGCCTCTTTTGTGTCTAATTGTTGGCCTGCAAACGAGAAAATTGCAACGGCGAGACAGTCATTCACGACTGCATTGTTTACAGGCCACCGGTCGTGAAGCTGCAAGCACAGACGTGATTTTTTTTCCTTGTATTTTTTTTTTTTTGAGGAAAAAGGACAAAAAACTGCAAAGTACTTTTTTTTAAAAGCCATAATCATTAAAGTCCCGGCTTAGAATATATAGGTCAGCTTAGGTTAAGTTAGGACAGGTTACGTAACCCATAATCAAATTACGTGTTTGGACGAAATTGAAAATAAATAACCGGTTGGGTCAAACTAGGTCTCATTAGATAGTCTCATTAGGTCAAAGAATCTTAGGTCAGGTTCGATACAGGGGGACTAGTTTACCTACAAAAAAGTCACGTTACGGTATTAGGTAAGGGTAACAATAATCGGGTTAGGTTCTGCAATTTGTTCAGAATAGGTCAAACTAGATTAGAATAGCTATATATAATTTTACCTAATTAACCCGTACAGCTACTAACTTGATTACCTATATCCTGTAGTTCCTAGTGTTTGCAGGTTATTACTACCAAATTGCATAGATTCTAAAAAAAAATAACTGCTTAAGGAGCAAAAAAAGTACAATAACGAATGCAATTCTAACTCACACTAGTCAGCGCAGATTCCGGTTCGCTGGAACAAACAAGAACGACCTTGAACTTGTCGCAACGTGCGCAGCACGTCGCCGCGTCCTGGTGAGTCGAAGTAGCGCTAAATGCGACTGACCGAAGCAGCGAGCCTCCACGATCGATGGTATCCACGATACGAGTGCTGCAAGTATCCTAATGATAGCCCTTCACGCTCAGCTGCCCTTTTCGATGAAGTCATTGCATTGTTGTGGTCTATCCTTTAGAATCGAGAATGTGAGGGTTCCATATTTGTAAAGATGTACTATAGACATTGCCTGAATCTAACGTACTATAATTTATGCACTTTATTGTTCAATGGACGTTTAAAATATTTCCTGTAAAATAGTTGTGTTTGCCTGTAGTATTTATCTGATGCTTCTTCGCAGCAGTAAAAACACAATTTGATTCCTTGTCTTATTAGGGTAACTCCATCGTTGTCTCAACAGGGCTTTATACACATCACTTCCTTGCCCCTACAGCGAAATAACAATATTAACGACCCAGTAAACCCTTGATATATAAGACAAATTGATGGAAGGTGTCAGACAATTTATGAGAATGCTAGAGGCCCGCGCTGTCAATAATGACAGCGAAGAATTTAAGACCACCCGTCTTCATATTACATTCCATTACCACTAATATGCTTCTGAAACATACAGTATAACTCAAATTGTAATAAGAGATAAGTGCTCTCTATTTCAGTTCATGTAAGAAGCACAATCGTCTCATACCTACCATAGATCACATGCGCGAGAAAAAAAATCTTACATTAGTTGGCAGCAAAGCCTTTGTGAATTTAAATAAATTTACCCCCGCGTATCCTTGATACCAAATAAGCCTTCAGTACATCAAAATTTTGTGTTGGAGCGAAATCTACTCCGTCAAAAGGAAGACAGCAAGCTGAATGAAATAATGTTTACTGCTCGTGAAAAATCATCGCTTCCTCCGCCCTTCGTTGATTAGCTTCAGAATTTGTACGTGGTAAACTGAGAACGCAAATACATGGTTCGATATATGGAGAAAGCTATAAAAATTAGACTGTATGGCTACGCTATGAGAAGCTGTGATGTCTCTATTTCTTAGATTCCAAGAAGTGTTTCAAGCAAGAAGTACACTGAAATAAAGGAAAATGGTTCCCACTTTCACCATCTTTTGCAACCTGGTAATCGATCTCTATGAAAACGCAATCTAATTACAAAATCTGCAACCTGGCCTATATTTTGCCTTTATATTTCATTAACAGGGGGGACACGAAACATAGAAATATATAAATATATAGACAAATCAGCACACGACGGTGTTTATTATATAGTTTGATGCGGCTCAAGATGATCTGAATAAAAACTTCGTAAACCAAGTGGTGGTCCGCTTATTGGATGAAAATTCGCGCCACTGGAGAGTCGGTTGAAAAATCCCAAAAATTGAAAATTCCCCAAAATTTTAAAAAAAATCCGCTGCTCCGAGCGTCACGGGCTTGTTCCTGCAGGTAGCAGATTCGACGGGTGAATCGTACGTGTGGTCGCTTTATCGAGGGAAGCTCAGTTGGTGCGAAGGTTAGGAAAACCTGAAATTCGCTTCAATAAGGTTCGATTCATTGAGGATTTACAGTACTCTCATTGTGAATATTCCTGAATTTATTGGCATCATTATAAAAAATTATCACGGTCTGTAGTGTATGTGTGCTTTCTTCTATATCGATTGTGTTGTCTTGAATAAATGAACCACAAAACGGCCTAATACAATTTCGATTCTTTTAAAAATTACATAGTTGGAAACAACATTTGCTGAGACTATGTTTACATTGGCCGATATACGGTGCATGTGTCATATACTTAACACTATCAATAGCTGACGACCGAACAGAGATTAAGACCTACGGACCTTCGGAAAAACCATGCGAAAGCCTTGCAACTGATCTCATTGAAGCTTCGTAGCATTTGTTCCATGGGGGGTCGGGGGGTCTCGGGTAATTTGTTCTTTCCGTCAAATTGGCGCAATAGTTCTTGGTGACTCGATGGCGACTGCGACTACACTTATTCATCTGGGGCCAGTGAGCCTATACCCGCAGCACAAACTGGGTTTCTCAGGTGAAGGTGTGGTCTAAGTTGACTTTACCTTTACTCTACTCTGAGTAGATTAGAGTAGAAACAGAGCCAAGTAAGCGGACGTAAAGATACACCGTGAAGTATTCAAACTATAACAAAAAATTATCCAATTTCCCGGGTAGAAGAAGACGCAGGTCAAAGCTACTATAGCTGTCCAACAACATCCAAAACGTACCTTGATACTGTATCATAATTTATAGCCATTTTACTGTGCGTGTGTGAGTGAAAAAAAAAACTGATACTCCAGAAAACAATACTACATCTGGTGCGTACGTACAGCAGCTTGCGAGAGTCGCGCAACATCTGTCAGTCGCAACTGCAGCAACACTTGCAGAGCAAATGGTTTTTTGTAAGTACGTCAGCACTGCAGCTGCTGCGGCAATTGCAGCTGTGGCGGACATCTCTAAAGGCCAACTGATTTGGGCAAACTGGAAACACAAACTGCTGTAGAGAGCTTGTCTCTTATTAGTTATTACTCTTTTTCGTTATTTTCTGAGGTAGAAATATTGTTGTTAAGACCCCACCTGTCATGCGATGTTGTCTTTACTGACTTTTTCACAACTCTTTCATAATCCACAATAAGGGACCGATAGGCACATGCATCTCCTTATTTGAAATAAATATTACGGTACATAAAAATTTATTCGAACAACGTGAAAGCTCGAACATCAGTGTAGTAAATTTGATATTTAATGCTTTAAACTCTTACATTTCGAGATAAATAAAAGTGGTTCTTTGCAGCGTACTGCTCTGTCCCAGTTAGCCTTCCGCTTCAGTTTCATCTCCTGCCTTCAGAATGCTGTAACTACAGCATCCAGCTGTCGAAAATGATGGATAAAGCAAATATTTAATTTTGAATCGGCTTAATTGGGGGGGGGGGGGGTCTTTTCCAATTTTTTGTTTCTTTTTTTTTGCGAACCGATTTTTCTGAAATTTGCACATAAGATGTAGAATTCAAAAATAAAAACATTTTGTACATGTAACTTTTTCACTTTAGGCGTTAGTTTTTTTCAGAAAATGAGATTTTCATTTTTTTTTATAAATTTTAAAAAGAATATAAGTCGATGAGTTTTTATGCTACATTAAAAACAAAGACAGTTTTTGAATCCTTGAAACATTCTTAACAACGCTAAGGAGGGGTTTCTTCAATTTCCTTTTCTATTGACATGAGACTTTAGATGGGTTACCGAAGAATTCATAAAATATATAAATTTTGTTCATATTTCATATAATAAAAAAAAACTAAAAGGAAATTGAAAAAAATCCCTCCTTAATTTTGTAGGGAATCTTTCAAGGATTACAAAACTGTCTTTGTTTTTAGTGACTTACGTTCTGTTTTATTCGGAAAAATCTAATTTTTCAGGGCGGCAAATTTTATGTTTTTGTGGATGTATTTGGTAAAAAAAATGCGCTGTTTGCAGTGGAAATGCACTTGACATGTTTTATCTATAGTACATTTCCACCTACGAATACCTTATATTCGTCATTCACTAATAAAAATATGAAATAGCTATATATTAGATGAATGAATAATGAAAAAGTTAATTTCTGATCCCTTCCGGACCCCCTTTGCCCCCCTTTTTGGGGGGTTCTAGTGCTCCTAGCCCTCTAAAAATTTGGGACGTAATATCCCTTGGTATACAGATCATTTTGCTGCAAAAAAAAAAAGTCAATTTTTGACCATCCATCCTCCCTTTGCCCCCCTCCCTTTCGGGGGTTCTAGTGCTGCTAGCCCCCTAAAAATTTGGGACGTTATAGCCCCATACCTGAGAACACTTTTTGAGTGTCAAACAAAAAATTGGAAATTTTGACCATTTTCCGTAAAAAGACCCCTTAAACGAAAATTTTCTAACAATTTTTATTTATATTGAACTGTCAAGACTTGTCGCCTTGCCAAGACTGCTCCCTACAGACCTTACCTGGTGTTGCACAACTGTCTCTTTTCCGCTTAGCGCGCTGCCCTGGACAAAGACACAAATACAAATATTCAAATATCGCCACAACACGGTACCTAATCGATTGTGTATATACATATTTATAGATATATAGTATACCTATTTTTAATACAACATTTTTACTTTAAAATGCTCATCACTAAGTTATTTTGATACACTTGTTGTTCTTATTTTGTTTAGTTTCTTGAATTTTTCCAGTATTGATACTACTTACGTTTCAGGACGCAAAACAGGAAAAAATATATTTTCTGTTGACATTTTATGACAGCGTTCACCATTCGTGTCAATACAACTCGAGCCCTACGGAAATCGGCAGCACGCTACATAGCACAACCTCAACGACAAGAAAATGATAGACACGGTGCCACGTGACTACAACGATAGAAGTTTTGGCGATAGATGTTGGAATGTTAAAGTTAAGCTATAAGTACGTTAGGGTTAGCGTAGGATTAGAGGAGGTACGATTAAGAACGAGGATAGTCTGGGAAACCCTGGAGTATGTTCTGATCAGGATCGATCCCTGGAAAACTCATCGCCAAACTTTCGCCTTTGTAAGTTCATTCAAAACCCAAAGTAAGGCAAGACCCTCTAGACACAACCTTGACTGAGAATTTGCCGACACGCACGGTACTGTTGCCCATCCATCCTCGCTTTCGCTTTGCTATAGAGCAAATTGCGAAAACTAAGTGTACGAATATTGTAGCCACACTCGCCACACCGGTAGCTCGCGTGCCACGCACACTCCCCTGTGTGGCACAGGTGGTAGGCGACCCCTAGTCTCGCTTATTAGCCCTACTTATGGGGCCTCTAATGGTAACTATTACCCTGAGGTGAAGCTCGACGATGAAAAACAATGACGTCTGACTTCTTATTATAGCCAAGCAATGATGAGCAGCTTAGTAGCATCTTAAACTGTCATTACTTAGTTGTCAAATATATTAACTGTGGCTAAAACGATTAATTGAGTTGTAAATATTATCAAAAACCTTACCTGCTTCAAGTATTAAAGATTAGCTTAACCTATTTCCACGTTATCTTTCTGTATGGATATAAATCAATTATGAACCAAATAATTTATTCATTTACTCCAAATGAAACTTAAATGAAACTTAATTCTTCTCTGGAAGCGACGCCTTATAGGGTCCATCGTCTACTGTCGACTGTCTAACCCTGGCAAAAATCTTGGCCACCCTAGCAGCAGAAATCGTTGAACAGTTTCTCTATAAAACGGCCATTAACTTAGAGATGAAATCTAATCCAAACACTTACGTATACTAAAGTAAACCCAGTTAGTCAGCACTGTGGTTCTGGAGGAAGAGTGACGTCATTATGACGCCCAGTAAGGTAGCGTTATATGTATGTGGTGTTGCTAGGGAACTTCTGCCTTCGGTACAGTACATAAGTTGTTGCTACGTCACAGTGACGCCATTGCCCCAAAGGGAAGTCTTGTTTTGATTCGCTACTTTCCGTACACTGAGTTTATTTCTTTGGTTCTGCACTAATTCACTATAAGTTACTGGAGCAGGGCGCGGCCTTATGGTAGTAATTTTTTTTATTTTTACGTACCTTTCCATACCCTGCACCCCTTTGCGGACGCTTTACGGCCTTCATGTGGTCTGTTGAACTGCTAGTCCAGATCTCTGTGTTTTGTTATATGGTATAAGGCCTATTTAGCAAAAAAGGACGCAAGACATGCATCAAACTTTCTAGGTGGCGCCGAGAAGGCAAGGAACTACACAGGCCGCAAAACGGCAGTACCCAGCTCTGGCATCGCCAAATAATAAATTTTCTTTACTGCAAATTATCTTCTTCTCCAAGTGACTTGATGCTTCCTGCCGCTTCTCAGTCTTATTCTCTACATAAGATCATTTTTGTTGCTACAACTTCATCCGGTGTTTTGCATAAGATAATATTAGCTGCTATAACTTCATCCGTTCTGCATAGTATTTTTGCTGCTATAACTTCATCCGTTCTGCATAGTATTTTTGCTGCTATAACCTCATCCAGTGTTCTGAATAGGGTAATATTTGCTGCTATAACTTCATTCGGTGTTCTGAATAAGATAATATTTGCTGATATAGTTTCATTCGGTGTTCTGCATAAGATAAATTTTACTGCTATAACTTCATCCAGTGTTCTGAATAGGGTAATATTTGCTGCTATACTTCATTCGGTGATCTGAATAAGATAATTTTCGTTGCTACAATTCTACCCGGTACTCCAGGTGCTGTAGACCAGCGCAGGCTCGGTTACAACGGTTGGGGTACAACCAATACCTAAGGTGAGATGTACAGGTGAAGGGGTACAATTACAGCTGAGGTGCAGGTGGGGCAGGAAGCAAGGCAGGTGGGAGACAGGGCACCCAAGAATTAGAATAAGAAAACGATCGAATGAAAGATAACAGAAAGTTCGTGACGGACCGTCGAACGAAATGCCACGGGAGGTTTTGGGAGACTGCCTAAGGCGGCTACTTGCAACGTCCGGACGCTCTGACAAGGTGTCGCTGTGTTTTTATTATCATTATAATAATATTTCATTAGCCTACAGCGAAAAGCTGTTTCTGTTGGGTCGCAGGGATATTTTATGTTGGAACTTCAGGATGTTCATAAAATAGGAAATCTGCATAATCCTCGAAGAAATACGCAGCCCTCAGCGAGGCTATAGGCCGTACGAGTCCAGGTTCTCACTGTTGCCAATACAGTAGAGCTTACGCTTCTCTGCACAAGTCCATTTGATTGTGATATCGCTATATTCTGCCGTCGGCTGTACCTACTAATATTTGGCACTCGGTATCTTTGATGCTCGACATGACATATACTGAGTCTTCGAATAATGAATTTCTAGCAAGCTGAAACCAATCCAATTAGCTTTAATGTGCTCGGGACGTCACCGTTAGACGTTCGTTTCGTAGTTTTTAATTGAGTTTCAGGCATCAATCGCACACCAATTACGCCTGAGACTGCAAAGGTAGTGTTGCAATGGCCGCCTGAAATTCGAACTGCATTGGTCAATCGAAAACCCACGTTAGAAGTTCTAGATCAACTAGAGCTAAACAACTAGAGCTAGATAGATCGCAGTGCGCTAATCGGAGGTGCCGTAGATAATGTTATGTTACAAAAATATAAAATGTGGTGGCAGTGAAGATGCTTATAAAGAATAGGTTATAAGTAAGGAACCTTCTTAACAAAAATTATAACATTAAACTTAAAAATGGTAAAGCGATTTGGTTTTTTACAAATGAAAGAGGAGATTTTAAAATTTTATATTAGAATAATGCAACACATTTGAATATGGAAAACAATATCCTTTCAATGACCTCCATTATTGGCCAAGCAACCGCGAGGTCTTGCAACGGTGCTGTTCATTACTTTCTCTAACGTCGCCCCGATCTCAAGATTCAAGCGTTAATGATTTCTTTCTTTGGGGATACTTGAAGGCAAGAGTCTACATTGATATGCCTGAAACCCTGCAGCAGCTGAAAAGAAACACCAGCCAGGAGATCAACAACATTTCAACAGCGACGTTAGAGAAAGTAATGAACAGCACCGTTGCAAGACCTCGCGGCTGCTTGGCCAATTAATAATGGAGGTCATTGAAAGGATATTGTTGATTTGTTGTCCATACATAAATGTGTTGCATTATTCTAATATGAAACTTTAAAATCTCCTCGTTCATTTGCAAAAAAAAAAAAAAAACAAATCGCTTTACCACTGTTGGTTTTGTTGTTATCATTTTTTTTTAAGCATGTACCTTACCTATGGCCCACCCTTTATGAACATACAGTACGCTCAACAGTTACTTACACTCGCGTACACAATCCGCTATATAATATAACACAGTTGTTGGTCGCTTGCTTGCTTGCTTGCTTGCTTGCTCTCTTGCTCCAATGTTGGTCCGTCTCTCCGTCACGCAGTTAAGAGTTTGATAGGAGAAAATTCATGCACCGAAAAACAAGCTGAGATACCATACAATTTCAGCGCTTGGAGTAAGGGTGACAAATATAGCTTCTGAAATGTTATGGTCTAAAGTAGAAATATTGCATCTTCTGAATCTCGCTTCACTTTCGAAACTAGCTTGGTACTTTTTGATATGACAATGATGATTCTTCTTCTGAGCGTGGTAGATGAAAAGCGGTATCTTCGATAGAGTTTTTGATCCTGTCGGGCATAGCCAAGATATGTCGCATATTCTTTTGGCTGAATTTCTTCTTAGCAGTTCGAGAAGCTCAGTTTTGGTTGAAATTTTGGTTTCTTTTGTGCATGATCACTATTTTATTTCTTTAACTGAATCTCTTCGATGCAGTTGAAACTTCATACTGAGCAGACGCCTTTTTATATTGAATTAATTTACATTGAAGCCAAATTTCGAGGCTGGAAGTTCACCTCTCGCTCTGTATCCAGGTTACCGTTAGACCTGATTATTTTCGGTGAATTCTTTTGACTTAACTATATTTTCTTAGTGCTGCTCAATGTTTGGCCAATTCAAAACTGATATTCAGGCCTTATTTTGCAAGAGAGATAATTTACTCACGCAAAACTCATGGCTGTGCAGCTTGCATTTTATTAAATGGAAGATCAGGCCCGCAGGGATAACGTTTGGCCAATCCTAGACTGATATTCGGACCCCATCTTGCAGGGGGGGGGGAGGGGGTATATGGTTCTCTCAAAGCTCATAGCAGTGCACCTTGGGTTTCATTAGTAGAAGATCAGGTCTGCAGGGTTGAGACCTATTTAACAGCAAAACCTATAGTTGAAACCGGAAAAACAAAAAGCCTTATCACAAAATTACTGCCGTCATTTTTGTCGGATGGGCCCTCTAATTACCTCAAATTATGAACAAATAAACGAAACTGATTCAGCTGTTACGAGGATCAAAATAATCATAAAGTTAACGATATGTAAATGAAAGTTGTCATTTTTAGGTGGAAAAGAAGCATAACTGTATACTATTAGAATCTATATACTATTAGAAAATGTAAAATCGAGCTGTCCCTGAAAGCATCGCTACGATTTTCTCGAACTTCTACGCCATTGCAGTACATGCATTGGCGTACGCCATTTGGAAGTTGGATAAGCGAAAAATTGTTAATTAACCACTACATAATTTGTTAGATACGATTCTTTTACGAAAAAATTTGGCATTGCTGGATTGTTTTCCCAGGAAATTTAACAAGAAAATTCTAAAGCACAGCCTATACATCTAAAACCTCAATACATCTCGTGCCTGCTTGCGGGTATCTTGGATACCATTTTTTGTTTGCTACAATTCAGACCGAAAAGGGCCATTACTCGCCCACGATTTTTTTTTTTTTGTCATGGCAAGTGTGCCTTACCGACGCTGCCTAGCTATTCCGCTCTATTATTCCCCCCTTGGTTTCTAATTTAACTTTTTTTTCGAAGTCTCACCGCGCCTAAACACAGGCGCCACACAAAGTACTGGCGTGCACCTTACCCTGACAGTGATGTAGTGAGGAACCATGCTTGCCCGAACTTTGATTTGGGCCTCTGGGTACCCAAGCAAAGACATAGCCGCCAGCCAAACTCTGACTTTAGCCGATGCTGCGTTTCTGTGTGCGGTTTTTTTAGCAGTGTTTTGGAACAGCATGCGAGCACAGCATTGTACAGTACGCAGCACGGGCAGGCAGTTCCTTGGCATTATTTTGTAAGAAACATTTCAAGAACTATTATGACAGTATCGCCATGTGTTTGTTTTCATTACATTGTAAGTTCGTGGACATAATACTAGCTTTATGTAGACAGCACCTGCCCCACAAAATTTTATTTTCCTGATGCTGTGTATTATCTCGGAAGTTCGTGGTAAGTTAAATGATAACCTTGAAGATTATTTAAATAATGCCTCACAAATGAATTAACCTGCAAGTCTTTCACTTTTCCCGCGGAAGCTATACCTTGTTTCATATATTCGACTTCTGCAGAGTGTAAATCGAAACAGAAACACCAGTTGAAACGAGGGCGCTACTTCTTTCTACGCTCTGCCATACAGAGCGGGGGACTCCTTCACTATGGCAACTTAACTATGGCAACTTCACTATGGCAACTTCACTATGGCAACAGCTAAACTCGTCAGTCGAGGCTTGCAACTTCCGGCCGACACTCGAGATAATCACAACAAAAAGGGCGCAACAAGTGGGCGCGTAGAGAAGCGCGAGCACCAGCTGTCGCGCGCCTCGGGACCTGCCTGGCTCGCGCCCGCCCAACTGTAGACCCTGCAGCTCCTCCCCCCCCCCCCCCCCCCCCAAAAAAAAAAAANCCCCCCCCCCCCCGGCACAAATAAAAACTAAACCCAAATTTGAACTGTAGTGTATTTTGAAACCTACTGAACCGTCGCCAATTCTGGTATTTATGGAACATAGAACATCCCATTGCCAAGTCGGCATTGGCACATTAGTGCACAAGTGCAAGAATTGAGCATTTTTGTGATATTTTTTACTTCAAAAGGGGGTCAATTTTAAAAATATATATATATATTGACACTTTGTATAGTTAGTCGATGTCCATAAGCTGAGATTAATGGGTATTGGTGGTTCAGTTCTCGCAGTAATTAGTCAATTTTTATCTGACAGACGTCAGTGTGTAGTTGTTGATGGGAAGAGGAGTGAGTTTTTGGATTTGG
>LQNS02277998.1:2751919-2776581 GCA_001587735.2 Parhyale hawaiensis | reverse complement strand
GTATGCATCAGCGTGCAACACCATCACTGAGCATCACTCTTCGCCCCTCCCACTGTGGCCTGTGACCTGCCACGCCATTGGCTGCCTTGAGACTGTACTTGCTGAAAGGTTCAGGAAAAAAAAATTCGCGTCCCGGGGACAACAGTGGCCGCCTTATGTCTCACATGGATTCGCTGTCTTACTTGCAATAATTTTTCTAATCTCCTACCTGTATAACGGGTCCGGGTGTATATGATGATGGCAATTTCTCTGTCTCTGGAATTTACTCAGGCTTCAGCAAGAGATAGTGAGCAGTGGCAAGTCTTGGTTACAAAAGTAAGGGAATTACACCATTCCTTACCGGGATACTTACGTTTTTTTTGTGGACTAAGCGATGGCGATCAACACTATATACGGCGAAAGTAGTACTGTCAGTAGCCATCCTAGTGACTTTTAATGCAATCATTTTCTAGCATACTGCCTTTCCAGCATATATTTCAGTATTTGTTTCCTATAAAATGAGAAGACGTGTGTAGCATATCCTGACATTTAGCAGCATACCGATTTAGTGTCCCGGGACCTTTTCGTAACTGGCCTGTGCATGCTTCGATACTGGCCGGCGAATATAACACTTCGAGACCTGACTTGTCCGGGACTTCAGACAGGTGCGCTGAAATCGAGTTTCAGGCGTGGACTGTCAATCGCGTACCCCTGAGGCTGCCAGATGCTCCGTTTTAGTCCGTGAAGTAGAGTTTTCAGCTGCCTCAATGTAACCAAATTGCGTTTAACGCTTGCTACGCGACTCAAAGCGGCAGCGCTAATCTCTGCAGTTCCAGCCAAGTCAAGCTTCAAAATCTTGATTTTCTCAGCCCCCTGAACGCGACCTGAATCTGCCAAATAACTTAATCAGGTTCATTTTATTTTCTTTCGGGGATATTGGAATTATATATTTGATTTAAGTTAAAGAGGTAAAACTACGTTTTCTTGATTATATTAATTAATGATTCCTACTTTGGAGCTATTACTACTGTTTTAACCATCACTATTAAACCACCATCTACCAGTTCCATGACTACCGTGCGCTAAGACTGGGATAATCACTATTATTAACTACCTTAATTTTTGTTACTGCTACTTTTCTAACTATCTCTAAATAGTGCTGTTATCTCTGCTACTATCGGCATACAATTCCTACAGCCAGTTCTATTACAAACAGGTATCAACGATTAGCTCTCACATTAGATCTATTGCTCTTAACTTACTTATGCCGCTGTACTATTAGTGCGTCATTACCACCGTTATATACTCTTACTACCATGACTACCATTACTCCAACTGCCATCGTACTATGAGTACTCTCCTTACTATGAGTCTCATTCCTGTTCCAGAACCGCTCCAGGCGGCTATCTCGCTCCAGCCTGCCGTCTGTCCCCAGACGTAGTGGGGGTAGGGTGGTGGTGGTGATTGTAGCGGTGGTGGTGGTGGGGGTGGTGGTGCTGAAGGTCCCCCATCTACCAACTGTTACGCCCCCCGCACCCCAGGCCCCAGGCCCTGTCGGCATGAAACAAGGAAATGTTTTATTTTTTGCCAACTTGGTAGACCTTGGCAATTTCTCCTTTTCCTTTTTCAATGTCGAATTTAATTCCTTTTTCTGATATGATTGTGAATTTCTTGCGGCTAGAAATGATATTCCTTCATTGATTACATCACTAGAGGAACGAGTCACAGTTAGCTAACAAACATGTTTTTTGAATAGCAGAGGACTACGACAGTACCACTGGGTCCCATACCTCCATTCTCTGGGACATGATTTCCTTCTCTGTTCGAATTTTGTTGTTACTTTAGAGTGTTGCATCATTAACAAAGAAAGAGAAGCTATTTACAAGTTTCTGGTCTGTTTATTGCTTAATCCTTAATCACCTAAGAAAAGGTTGTTGCTCGTAGAAATTATATTAAATTCAAAACGTACAATATGTATAGTAAAAAGTTGTACGACTGTAACCGTTTTATCATATAGCCCTAATAATAATAAATAAATAATAATAAATAACTTTTATTAAGAACACAATGGGTTCACAAAATACGCTTACAAGTACAAACAAAGTAGCCAAAGTTCAACCTAGTAATTAGGCCCAGTCACAAATATTGGTGGCCACGTACAATGAGAATAAATAGATACACTCAGCCTACACCTGCTGACACGAGTGGCACTGAGCAGCTCAATTTCACACAGGAGAGAGAAAGAAAGAACTCTTCGCTGCGTTGGTACAGAGAATTTAACAGAATATCCTTGTACAGTGTGATTGAGACACACCGTTTCATTTTAGCTGGCCTGACCAAGGGGCTCGTAACAATAATAATAATACAAGTTGCACGCAGAGCTCAGTCCCCAGTATACCAACAGGCTCACATACATATAGTCCTACCGTACCTCGAGCAAATCTTACGAATTCACCCGATATCTTGCAGGCAGGTTTCGGAAAATAACGGCTACTCACCTAAAATTTTCCCAATTGGCAACCCCAACTAAAACTTTACTTCTTCGTAATATGGCAATAGCTCATAGAGGATCGGGGTGTAAGTCCCGGTGTCTTTTTGGGAATGGGCCTTTTGGTTCGTCTACTGCCGCCTATCTAATCTAATCTAATCTAATAAACATATTGTTTGAGATATCTTTTTTGCAGGAACTTTGCGTCATAAGGCTGAAGACCACAATGTTCATTGACAACTATTATATTTGCTTTGCAAGTGTCACTAGTCAAGTCTGGAGTAGCTTTTCCAATTTGGAAAAATGGAACCGAGGATGCTGGGCATTTTTGTGATGTTTTAATTAAACGGACAGAGCAACGCCATGGAACGCAGCACCGAACGTGAAGACTAAATCACTATTGAGTGAGTCCGCTCTCCGTATGGGATGACTATGTATAAGATGAACTAACATGCCTGTATTTGTGGATAGCAGCACACATATTAGTTAATGTACCAAGGGACACTGGTACAAGTCTATTATTTGCTCATATATACGCTTATTTTCTCAAGTCAGAACCAGGAAATGCGCATTGAGCCTAAAAACAATATTGAAAAATTCAAGAACTTGTTAACGAAAGACATCCATAACGGCCTTGGCTACAAACGATCTAATATCTATCTACGATGGCAGCGCATACTGTTGCCTGACGGGGGCCGAGCAGTGGGGCGTAATGAAGTCTAGAATGTAAGACCACTGCGACTTGTCCCTTGTTTGTTTGTAACCTAAGAAGACGCTACATTCTCTAGTGTACCATGTAATGTTTCCATGAATTTCTTGCAATGTTTCCACGACACAATGAAACTTACTCCAAAAGAAATTATATCCTCAACATCCTCACTTATATGATCACCTGCAATTATTCGTGAACGCAATTTTTGACCCACAGTGAAATGACACGTCTATATTGGCAGTGTACTAAATTCACGTTCCCGATGGTACACAGCTGTTTGCTATCAATAATTTTATCGTGCACCTGACATCCAGATATAATTTTTGATTTTCATTTCTAGTACACGTGTTTGTCAGAGGAATTTTACTGTCCCCTGAACTGATATTTTTATATTAACGATGTTTTTAATTTGCATTTCTGGTATTAAACAGGAGCTTGTGAACGAAATTTTTTGAAGGCCCTGCTGACACATGGGAGAGCGCCAAGGACCTCCTGCCATGTATAGTACACATTTCCGGGTAACCGCCTCCTCGCATGGCACAGCATATGTGTCGTGCCTCTCATGACTGTGTCATGGCACCCATATGCTGCATATACAGTGCCACATTAACATCAACATAAAACCTCACATGTGTACTTCCTATACGCACTACGCACATATGGGTAAAGTGGTTTTTATCCACAGACTCAGCATACAACTAAGCATGTCCCACATTCTTTGCTACTTGAAGATTGTATCGCGTTCATTACACTGTGTATCCTTGATATGTAATGGGGCTGTTGAAGTTCTAGAGACTTAGAATTAGTGAAAACTGTTAGTGCTAAGCGTACGGTAAGTATGCAGTTTCTACTGGGGTTTTGCTACGGGAGTATTTTGCATGAATTTACTACAGAGGTTCTTTGCATGCAATAACTACAGGGGTTTTATTACTGAGATTCTTTGTAGCATTGTATCCCAATAAAGGGAGAATGCCGTCTTAGCGAGGCTACACAACCTGAGTAAAGAACTGTTATGACATTTCATAAATTCACCACTCGTGCTGGTTATTCGGGAATGTCTCTCTGAACGAGTTTTTTATATTTTATTCAGCAAATAAATCGCCCCTGACGACGGCGCCTTTATGAAAATGTGGTGTCTCTTGAATATTCTGCCCTGTTGCAATTGATCTATGGACGAGAATCTTGCTTTAGGCAGGCGTTTAGTAAAACAATATGTACAAAATCAGTTTATATTATATATTTCAAAGCCTGGTAGAACGCTAGAGTTAAGAGCTGCTTGAGGAATGCTGTTAACTGATTCAGTGAGCTCAAACTTAACTGGCATCTTTCCGGGAAAGAGATAATATGAATCACGGACAAGCATTTCCGGAAACGTTGGGATGATCTCCTAGCTGGCGTCCGTCTGCTGCGGATAGACAGCCTTGCCTCCAGATGCCCTACGGCCATGACTGCTGAAAAGTACAATTTTTTCATTAATACAGCAAGAGAATCGCTAGTATTACTGTGTATTATGGAAGGCCGTTCACCAGGATTTGCTCCGGCCTTTCTAGTTGAAAGTGATTTTCTGATTTTTTTTTTTGTTCGTACCCAACCGGAGCAGAAAGTTTGGAGTCACGGTGTAGTTTAGTCCGTATGTTGGACATTGCAATAATGTTACCCTATGTGCAGTTGCCATAGTTTTAAAAATAAGTGTTAACAATGTCCAACACTTAATAAGTATTATATTAAGAAAATGCTAATTCAACACTGAAGCACGATGAAAGTATATAGTTAGCGAAGATATTAATGGTGCTCAGTGCTGTGTAGGGGTACTAATTTTGCAATCACCTTGTTTTTTCCGAAATTACGAAAACAGTTTTATTACTAAATAAGCATTTTTATGATCACAAACTACTGTATTTCTGCTTAAAAAGTTTATTAAAATCTTTATTGTGCTCGCGTAAGTTCGTACTAAAATTAATTACCAACTTGTTCATAGCACCCCATCGTCAATGAAAGTTGGAATTTACGTAATTCAAATCTTTATTCTTGAAAACATAGCTAGAGCACTAGAACGGTGTCGGTATACTATGTACCCAACCTGAGATTCACGTATGTTAAAATTATAAATAACAGTAAAATCTTTATAAAGAACACGATAGGTTCGCAAATGTACCACCTAACTTAACTTAGGGCAACGCATATTCTGAGGTAGGCCTAACACCATACATAGCAAGACGACCGTAAGTATGTGAATTACCTACATCACTTACTGTATGTATTGATCACGTTACCTGCAGCAGGTGATAACAAATGACCAACATGTGTATAGTTATCAGCGTGCATGAACAGCGTACACTTTCTCCTTATCAGTTTCATATCAGCACTTGAGATGAGTTATAAATATCTACAAGCACCGAGACTAGGGAAGCGATAAGGAGCTTTAACTGTCGCATGGAGACAAAGAATTAACAGCCATTGGAGACCAGCAGACCAAATTCCAATTTGGACGCCGCGACTGCACTAATAGACTTCTGGTCTACTGTAACAGTTCATGTAGCAGGGATACAGCAGAAGGAGTTAGGACACGTCTGATGGGTCATCTAACTCAATCTAATCCAAGTCCATTTGACGTGACTTCTCTGTAGCTGCAGACAGGAACTTTGGTTTCGTCAGTTTCAATGGTGAGGGAGGTGCCATAAGCAACCCAATTATGGTGAGCAAACTGAAAACTGCATATTATAGACTAAAATTGAATTTTTGTTAGTTTCACAGGTAATTCACTGAGTCAACGACGCCTGATCCTGAAATTTCGGAGGTAAAATTTCGAAGGCTCAATTTCGCTGCCCAAGCAAACAAACCCTAATCCTCTACACGGCTGAAGTTCCAAATAGGGCTAGACACAACCAGTCACAGTGTCTACGGCACTTCGTACTGCTGAAAATAGCTAAAGTCAATTTAGATCCTGTCTTCTTTACTTATTGTCAACATATTAAATGAAGCTTACAGTCCTTTCCGTTACCATCAGCAAATCATGATTCATCTAATTGCTTATTTCAGTTATTTGGATTGCTGGTCTTTCCATCCTTATACAAAGCATTGCACAGTAGAAATTAATTTGACTGATCTAGAAGCAGCTTCTTTTTTTTTTTTTTGTTTAATCACAGTGTAGAAGAAAAGATGTGCAGTAGTATCTCTTAGCAGTAGCTTGGATAGCGGTAGGGATAGTTTCCCTTCAGCAATTCAGCGCCTCTTCTCCGCTCATGAAGGCATATTCAGTAGAAGATCAGTGAAAGAAAAATGACAAATGATCAAATTTCGATCAAATTTCGGTGATGACTATGATGTTTGTCAGAATAAATGTCAGCAGCATAACGGGAAAATTTATGAAGAGATCTTCAATAAAGTTTCAAAATCTGTTATTACTGTCAAAAATCACACATGACCAGATTTTGGCAGAGAACCATAGTTTCAGAACTTCTGTGAATTTTTTGTAAACGTTGCCTTGCTTGGCGGAGGTATGCGCTCTCAGAGTGCTCTAGTTTGTTTTTCCATCCATTTTCAGTTACGCTTGAAAAAACTGCTGAAAATCAACACCAGGTTGCTGACGATGGCAAACGTATACGGCAAGCTTATATATGAATGCACTTCTGGCATTACCATCTTTGAAACTGAAGCTCTGAAGATATCTGAAGCTTCCAATATCACTCTCATGCAACTTGATTCTTCTAGTATCTTCCCTCAGAGAATTTCAAAACGTCACTTGTTCTTCCAACTTGATTTCATTCGTCAACGAAACTGATCTACACTAAGCGAAAAAATTTCAACCTATATGTATGATATTCTGGTAAATTTTTACAAAAATCCAATATGACTCCCAGCTAATTCCTTGCTATGTATCGATAGTAATCTATAGGAAAAGTGCAGGGATACCCATATATATCTGTCGGAAATGCATAGATTTTAAGATATATGACTTTGAAGTTTCCATTGTTTTTCTATGGAAGAAAATAGCCGGCGTCGTTAAAAGCTTGCTAGCGACCCCCAACATAACTTAATCTAACCCAACCCTACCTAACTTAACCCAACCTAACCTAACAGAACCTAACTCAAACTAACCTATCCCAACTTAATTAAACCAACTTGAAGGTTAGGTTGGTTTGGGCTAGGTTAGGTTGGGTTAGGTTAAGTTGGATTCGGTTAGGTTGAGTTGGGTAAGGTTAGGTTAGGTTAGGTTGGGTTAGATTAGATTGGGTTGGGTTTGGTAAAGATTGGGTTGGGTTAGGTTATGTTGGGTTGATGAGGTTCCTATGGGGTCTCTAGCATGCCTCTAACGACGCGGCTATTTTCTCCCATAGAAAAACAATAGAAACTTCAATGTCACATATCTCAAAAACTATGCATATCCGACAGAGATATATATATACATATAGATATCACTGCACTCCTCTAATAGATTGCTATCAATATCTAGTAGTGAATTAGCTGTGCGCCATATTGGTATTTTGTAAAAATGTAAAAATTTACCTATATCCTGGCGTATACCCATAATAATTATAGGGCCGAAATTAATACTTGGAGTGAGGATTGACTACCTATAACTTAATTGATTAATTTAATTTTATACATGTCAGAGCAGGAAAAGAAGGGTTTTCCTGCTCAGCATGTGTGAAGCCTAATAAGCTCATCTCTTATAAAGCTTTAAGTTAACAGTTATATTAACGAAAGGGTGGCAATAAGGAAACACCCTGAATTTTTCACCGTCATTTTGACCGCTGGGTACACCAGTATTACACAGTACATACATGTACCAAAGAACATACCGCATTGGTTACAAACTTTACTCACAAGCTGTTTTCGGGTGTGGTATAGGCAGGAAAGCTGTGGCCGGTGAATGGGAATTGAGGTTTTCTAGTAGGCCACCGAGCAGCTTCCCGACCTCAAGTTTCGGATACTTTATATAAGGAAGAAGAATTGGCGTCTTTAGCTTTGGATTGAAGAGCAGCACTGACCGCATGCGCATTTTTCCAACTCCTTATAAAGGCAACAGCCGACGATATAAGGCCTATAATATAGGAGACTATAGTATACCTGACGGCACTGTTCAGTACGGCAAGCCTGATCCATTGTACACATGCCCTGATAGTTAGTCATTTTGTCCGATACATTATAAACAAGTAAAATATATTTTATTGACATCAACGTTGTAATAGTCTTAACTGCATTGAATTTTTCCCCATATTTGTCACAGCAAATTATTGAACTATTTTTCTACTTTAACCACTTGTATCATTATATTTGGATGTTGTTGAATCATTTTCCCTATTTCTTCTCCACATTTTTCACAAAAGTACATTATTTAATTATTATTGAAAGATACCAGTTGTGAAATACCCCCTCACCGCAAAGCCTAAAGTTATTCCATGTGATGAGTTCGGCGTAAACAAGCATCTCTCAAATTCACAATAATGAAAGAAACGATCGAGCTGGGGCCGTCCAGAAATTGCAAATTCGAAAAATTAAATCCAAATTTAGTTTCTCATAAATATACCATTGTTTCAAACGTCAAGTACTATTACATCTTGTTGTGAACCATTTAGCATTTCAGTGTCGTCTGCGTGAGTATTAAATGAAGTTTATTATTAATATGATTGTCATACTAAGATACAGCGTTGAATGGAAAGTTGAACTCTGATATATAGGGTTACATGAAAAGTTGGTACTCTAGAGTGGAGGGTTAAATGAAAAGTTTGTATTCTGGAATGTAGGCTTACATGGAAAGTTGACCACGATTGAGAGGAAGTTGACTCACTCTGTTACGAATAAATGAACCTTAGATCTAACTATTATCTCTGCTCTGTTACACTCCAAACACATTCATGCAGGCAACGCAAATACGACAAATGGTCACAAGATGACAACGCAGAACAAAACGCAGAGTTAGATTGCACTAAAAGATAAAATTTCATTGGTGCACCAAACCTTACAATTACCAAATTGCGCACCACGCTTCTCTTAATTAAAATACAAGCATGAATGTCACTTCAGTGTGTGTTTTTCTCTAATGTCGCAGTCAACGCGTTAGCTAGAGGTCGTACCAACACAAAGCACAAGAACACTAACGCAAGCGTTAACACGTGTTCTGCAATGTGTGCCCATATGTGTTTCTTTCCCACGGTGTTGGTTCATACTAGAGTACTTTAAGTATTGTGTTCAGTACAAGGTTTTCAAGGTCTTTGTAGATATTAACATGGTATAATATTCCGCATTTAATTTAAACTACAGAATCTGTCACCTACTATTTCAATATCCCACTGCATACATATCGAGAACTGCCCGTTCAGTACTCAGCAGACCAAGACTTCTACGCATACCAAACTCCCTACAAAAAATTATGAACATTGTTCAACTCCTTTGACCACTTATTGGGTGGACACACAAACAAATATATAAATTTTAATCTTCAACGAAAACATCATCAGCTCTCTTAGCTTCGCTCGCGGGTGATAATAGTTACGGCAATAGTGCATACATTTGTTTGGCCTATCGTAATCCACATAAAAAAATTCTATTTTCGTGTACAAACTAGCAGAAGGAGGACGAATAGATTAACACCGACTATTTTAACTCTACCCGAATTACTGTACAAAATTAAGTTAGTGTTGATTTCTTATTCACATAAAATGACTCTAATATACGCAATAGCAATAATAATAACGCTTTACTATAAAGTCAATCACCATGACAGTAATATGACAGTAATAATTGAGAACCTAGTTGCGCTTAGGTTATCATTTTATTGAATTATCTGCTCAAAACATAACAGTATGAAAACGAAGTAAGGGAAGACATTAAAACAATCTTATTTTATTCCGTATATCTGGACTTCAATCGCGCATTGTATTGAAACTTTAATTAAGTAATGTAATGTAACATGACGCTCACGGGCATAAGAAATTACTACGCAGCTATTCTTAATTATTATTATAATATGATAGTATACATGAATTCCTAGAATTTCAACCACATCAGCTCGTTCGAAATAATTACCAGCATAAAGCCTCACCTCTTCGACAAAATGACTGGAATTGAAGTTTTTTTATGGATTATCATAAACTAAGCCAGCAGGTCGGGGTTGAGATTGTGAGCATAAATTGGTGTCAGAAAGACGACAGCGAGAACACTAAAGAAAGTTACGATCCACGCGGAAACTCGCAGCTTGCAGCATAACATATGTAAGCCTTCTGCTCGGAACGGACATTGCTCCCGGAAGGGTGCAGTGCGGATACACAAACCATCTCGTCCCTAATACAGCGATTGCGCGAACTTGCTACAGTTGCTGTAGCCAAGCTCAGTAATTTTAGTTTTGCAGCTCCGGTGGAGAAATTACGTTATTGCGGCGCCTTGTGAAGCAAACGTGACGTCAGTACGGAGACAACGTACCTCAGCAAATGGTTGCAGAGCAAAATTACATCCCTATGACGTCATTGTTGTAGCGAAGCTTCCGTGTTGACATAGAAACCTTCTGCGTACTGCGCGTGCGCGTGCAATGGTAAAATGAGCGCCCACATTATGTTATCCCTCTCTTTATGCCTATGTTATGCCCCCCCTTCCCCTCCCCCAGTAGAACCTTATGAGTTGGCTAAGTCTGCTGAAGGCCCTCGGGACGTCTGTCATTTTTGTCCACTTTACTTCGTAAAAAGTTTTACCCTGTAGTGTCTGAATTAAATCGCCATTTTTCATAGGAATAACACTACTTGTAATGGGAGCATCAATGTGCAGTATGTACAGTAAACACTAAAGGGTTAATGCTCCTGTTAGTGATGTGTTGGTCTGTAAAACCCTACTCGTTGATGCATTGCAGGATTACCCCCGCGTATGAGTTTCCTAACGATATACATTATGCTCTTTTCGTTTTTTTTCTCTTGGAGCATATCGTCGCGTCTCAGGAGACTTACACTAATGTTTAATTTAATTTCTCACAGGAGTAAACGTTTTCACGAAAGCTGACGACGGCAGTCGGCCCTTACAACGTCACTGTTGCTATACAACATTCTCATTTACCCCCGTATTAAAAAATCATAGGCATCGATCCGATTTTTACCGAGGCTTTGCCGGATACTCTTCCAAAAGCCTCCGATCGGAGTGCACACCCAACGCACTGTGGGATACACCAACAATAATTTGGTTCACCAAACAATTCCTCCGACCTTGCCACACACACCCGAGTGCACTCTCACCGCACCCGATTGCATTTTGTCACGCGCTTCTGCAGGCCAAATGTATCCGTATCGTGGATACCAAACCCGACCTCGCGTGAAGGAAGTCGTGATTGTGCACATTACCGCCTATGCGGCGTATATTATGCCGGTGCCACACCAGGTAATCGCACGCTCAACTTTTGTTCTGATGTACAGCTCACACGTCGGTCCGATATATATGCAGTGAAAGTCGGTAGCAAAGATACCCATGACAAGTCCTGAAGCTAAACGACCACTTATATTGCGTAATTCCGTACTGTAGCCCCATCAGCGGCAGTCCCCCCCCCCCTCCCCCCAAAGCACACATATAATTGGACTACTACGTAACTTGAACACGATGTCAAGATGCTATCGTTGCCATTCGACCGATTCTAGTTTATTGAAAATTACGAGTATGTTTCACCTTAGGAAACCCATCTGAATAAAAATAATTGTTTGCGAACTGGAACCTGTGGAAATTTCACATAACAAAAGCATAATTCTTCAATTACACCGTCAGACCCATATCGTGCATAAGAAGAGTGAAAATATGTTTCAAGTTAGACGGCAAATTCATCCATGACCTGCAAACAGTAACAGATTAAAAAAAAATAAAACTTGGCTCTTGGGGTTCCCTCCCGAGACCGTATCATGGATACACTAATTTTCCTCTAATACTGAAAACATTACGTACAGACAGATGGATGGACGGACGGACGTACGTGTGGTCCCACAAGCAGAATAATATAGTAGATGAATAAAAGTATGTAGAATGGACACGATACCGTACCGATATTTTGTCGAATTTATTTTGTAGCAGTTTATAACATCCGTGTACTATATCCACGTACAAACTCGCCTGGAACTCTTGACAAAGAAAAAGGGCGGAAAGAACCGCAGGACATGTTATCCTTACTACGATCATCAGTACCGTACTATGTAGTCACTTGTTTTTTTGTCATTCCAGTGAGCTATCGAAAAAACCATAAACATTTTGTTTGTATCAAAGTACTTATCAGAGATCACTCGAAAGATAACAGAATTTTATAAAAGACGGATATATTCATATTTATATAGTGTGTATCAAGCAAATTTCTTTCTACATACACTTTAGCGTCATGTTCATAAAAAATGCTTATAATATTATTATTATTAAAACTTTATGCTCGAGCTCCAACGGACGGGTAATACAACCCAAATGAAGCATCTTGCAACACCGGGAAGCCCGAAACGCTGCTAAAGAAAATCCAGCAAAAAGCCATTAACAGCTGACTTGAATGCCTGCAAGCCAATATGACCAAAAGCCGCTGCCGGCAATAAATTCCAAACCTTAACCGACCAGGGCACAAAGCACCGATGAAATGAGCGCTTAAACTTCATTGAACAGTAAAAATTTTTCTATAATTCAAATTCTATAAGAAGATTCAATAATTTTTCACTTCGCAATGACCTTCTAACATGTTAAAATTGTGGACAGGTACCAATACGAGTACGTACCGTTTTTGTAGTCTTATTACATTACAGCAATAGCAGTGGTCAATAAAATTTATCCCTCATTAATTGTGTATCATATGCATAGTGTTCTTCTAAGTAGTGTTATTTCTGCCAGTCAGCCAGTTTAAGGGTGCAATTATGTATTCGTATATGAACATAACTAACGCTGAATCATGCTTAACCCCCTACCTATACTGACGCTATATCAACTATGATTTTAATCGCAGAGTGACCTAGATAGCACTTTGTTTCTTTATGAAGCGCTAGTGTGACAGTAAAACATACTTTCTGTGGTAATCAAGAAATTCTCGCAAAAAACAGAGTTTTTGTAAGCAAAAAAGAAGAACCTAACCCGTCTAACTTTATACTTGTCAGAAATGACAGCTGAAGAATAGGTGTTATTACTTGGCGTAGAATATAATAAGCGTAGAATGCAATCAAAGCTCTTTATGATGAAGATAAAATGTTTTACATCCAAAGTAATGACACATTGTGAGGTAGAGCGCTTGCTTCCCACCTGCCGCACGTGTCCTGTTGCAAGCGTCACCCCTATTGGCCGGTGAAGGTTGTCAGCTGACCAATGGGAGGTGTGCAATCGCGTCGCACCTGTCGCGGGCGACCCACATCATGCAAGAGACTTGTTTGCTGTTTCTACCGTGCAACAAAGGTGCAGCGAGGCAATCTACTGCAGGACTTATGGCTGTAAAAACATTGCTCGGCGACAAGAATCAGGATTTTGGATGAGATTCGTTTTTGTTGCTCGCTGAACTGAGCCCTCTGATCTATTCGAAAGAAAACTAAATTAACGTTGCGCTTCATTGTATAACTTACATTTCACATAGGAACAACACTGAGTGATTTGCGTCATATATAAACATACAAAGCAGTAGCTAATCCCTTCTCTCGTGAATCAATCTTTTTTTTTGTAGGAGTAGCACAATTCCAAATGTTATACAAAGACGGCGCTATATATGAGAGAAATGTTTAAGAGGTTACGCTCACTCAATGTAGCCTATAAAAAAAAAACACACCTATCCCAAACCTATAGTATAAGACGTGTTGCATTCGCTCAATTGCATTAACAATACTATGGCATTAGATTTAACTTACCCGTAACCTCAATACTGAGTGCTTTATTCGTCACTTTGCATCACGTTTCAGCCGTTAATCTCCAGCCCTGAAACTCGACCAAACTTGGCGAATCGAATGCCTCCTGTTGAAGATTTGAAAAGTTAAAACTTTGTGGATTAGGTAAACAAAATTATCTCACTTGTGGAGGGTCAGTCGCCAACATTTTACTCTACTTATATATTTGCTAACACTTTCTCCCGAGCATCAATTGCCTTTTCTTGTAGAAATAGTACATTTTGAAATGTACATGGATCACGTTGTAAGAAATGGGCGAAGAGATATGTTTCAATAAAGAATAAAAGAGGTAAATAGGAATGAGAAAGATAGCTATCGCTGGAAGTGCTCCTCAGTCCTCATCTCCCCCCATACAAGCTCGCAAAGATCTTGTAAACTACAGTGGAGTCAAAATCCGAAATATCTAAACAAAAAAAAATCAGGAAAGTACCCTGTGACTCCTCACATACCCTGTATACAAGGGTGCAACCAGAGTTGTAATCTCATTTTTTTGCCCGAGTTGATAGAGATACTGCCGTTCCAAACTCCATCTTCAACTTTAGCGAAAAACACATAGCCGAATAATTGGTACTTTCTTTAGACAAAGTGCTGAGCTCGAGACTAAAGCTACAGGTGTTAATTTTGTAGCACACGTGAGAGCGAATTTTTTTATCCTATGCCCGAGGGTAAGATTTTGCGCAGCGAAAAAACCTAAATTGGTATCCTAACTCACGAAATGTATAGGCGTTCCAGGAGCTTCTGAAATGCTACCGCTATAGCTAGAAAGGGATAATGTAAAAGGAGGCAGGCACTCGATGTTCCTGAAGTTATGGACTGTGAAACATAATTGCTGTCGTTGTACCTGGGACAGGACAGGCTCTCACGTTTTGAAATATCTGCTATGCCATCCAGCATTGACTTTGAGAACATCTAAATCACGGTAATTCAGCTTCAGTTAACTCTACCCTGTTTGCACCCTCATATAAAAGTAATTTTGATACGCTGTAGATAGAGCAAAATTGCAACAAGATGTAGTAGAACCGTTGTGACTCCTGAAGAGCAGGAAAAAACAACGTGGAATCTTTTAAAGAAAGTAAGAAACTAAACTGTAGCAGCTTTTATTAAAGTCAGTGTTTTAGTATGCAGCACTTTAATAAGTTAATCAATACATTTAGTTTACCTAAGCTAACTCTTTAAGATCATTGTGTTGTTCTTCAAACAACCAAGTTACGATCTGTTTCTTTATTCTTGCTAATACGACATTCATAAACTATAACATAGGTACCTGCATGTTGTAGCAACTATGTATGCAAAAATTGCATTCACTCCCCTGGGTATTTCAGTTTCTTAAAGAAATACTTATTGAAAATTCGCCACAACCTGTTTCGTTTTCTCATGAACGAACAAGCTAAATATTTCAGCAGTTGTTCCCAAAAATAGTTTTCTAAATTACATCAAAAGTTATGCACGATTAAAGTATGCACCATAGAATAACTAATAACTCATCATACATGGACCAAACCTTCTAAATTGGGGCTGCTTATCAAACCAAAGAGTCAATCAGTGGGACATATAAGTCCATTTTATCGCGAAACCTGCGAGTGTCGATATATCACCGCAGTTCTGCTTAGAGAAAAACTGGGTATAGAGAATATAGACCATATACGAAGATATGAGGTGCTTCTGTAGCCAAATAACCACTCTTGCTGCAAAATAAACTTCCTGTGGACTGCAGCCAGTGCTAAATTCGTCGTAAAATAACATTTATTGCCTCACTTCGCTGGCGTGACTATAAAAATCCACTTGCATAACTGGACCGAACCAAAGTCTAGATGCCGGAGTCTGCACGTATTTACTACATATGTACTTGACGAATAAAGGTGAAACTAACGTCATTGCTTAGGAAACGGATACATAAAATATCTTTATTATACTCTAGAGTGTACATCATTCAGCTTGATAAGAGAAGGAACTGTACAGTAGCTTATGTACCGTAAGGTGGCTGAATGCTTTTGATAACACTGAGACTTCTTACACTTTTTCTTTTTAGCAAATTCCAGTTTCTACTATCAATTTCAGTGCAATAAAGTCAGCTCAGTGTTTCCTTCTATGAAACAGTTACTACACGTTTAATACTATATTCGGCAGTCTTCTACTGTACATAATAAGGTAACGGATTGCTCGCAAAAGAGCCCAAGCTACAAAATTCAGCAAGCACATCGAAATTGTTTGTATACTTGCACGTACAATAACTATTATGTACAAATCGATTTTATAGAACGTTCGATTGCGTTATAAAAGTCGAGCTAAGCCAAACACATTTGGCTCAACTTTTCCGTAAATGGAGACAGGAGCTTCGGTTTCGTCACGTTGAATCGTTCTGCTGGAGCTATATAGAAGCCTCCTGATGATGTTGAGCCAATTGAAACCTCCATATTCCGGAGTAAGACTAAGTTCATCGAAGTCCCACAGGCAGTGCATTGCGGGTCAGCGACTAAAACTCGAATCAGCAAGTCGAAGCCAGTGCACCTGTCAGAAGATTCGGACAAGTCAAGTCTCAAAGGCTCAATTTCGCTGCCCACTCGATCGAACCCTTAGTTTTTAATGGTGGTAGTAGGCTAGTAGGTTTTCTGTAGGTGAGTTTTTAAAAATACCTAAACTAATGCATTTCTAGAGATCACTAAACAGTACTAAATTGAATAGATAAAATACTATAGATTTATTAGAAACACAAATGGTCCCATAGCAATAGGCTTACCAGGATGCTAACTAGCACGTATTAAGCAGCATCGTTACACTCCATGGGTGTTGGACTAACAAGATAAAATGAGGAACCAGATTTTTAAAAAAGAAACTCAATTATTACAATCACTCCATGACTGCAGATAAAAGAGAGATGATTGAGTAGTTATTACTAGGTAATACGCCAACCTATGAGTCTCACATCCTAGTTTCTTCCCTTCAGACCAACCACAACAGCATAACGTGCACCACAGGATCTTAATTCCTGCAGTTCCTCAGCCTTGTGTACACATGTGTTTCAGCTGCAAGTGTCAATCTCCGCTTCAATCACGTCCGTACGCACCACATTGCACACCAGTTCCCCATACAAAGACACACCGGTAAGGCAGGTATGGGCAGGTATAGGTGTGCGCGGCAATTATTACCTGGGCAGGTGATCGAGGAGAGAGGGCAGGTGCCTCTGAGTGACGAGGCGAGACTGTTGCGCAGGTGCGACTGGTCAACTTCTCTGATTTATGCCCACCTACATTATAGGTGCAGCCGAAAGAGAGGTTGTTAACCTATAAAATTGAGTAAAAGCTATAAATTTCTCTGCTTAATTGTAGGACAGTAACTTCAGTAACCTCTTCTAATTATGTCATCGTAATTGTTCGTGAACTAACTACATCCCGATAATAAATTTACTGTACGTTTGGATCACACTGCAGCTGAACACAAAAGGAAAGATCCAACATCGACCGCTGTTGGCGCTGAATTTCACTTACAGCAGAGCACAAAAAATTAAATGTTATGAGAAGAATTACTTCCTTATTTTATACTTCGCAAACTGCAAATTAGGCAACCCAATATCGTCAGCGACGAACATCACTTTCATCAGGTTTTCAGAAGTGAACATAATACAAACACCAAAATCCATATTCCTCCCGAGCACACGCTCCATAAAAAAGCCCGTGTTGTATGGCTACGACGAGCAATATTCTTAGCATAGATGCAAACATTTCTACCTTCTTCCTCCTCTCGCTTCCTCATGCAAAAAAAAATTATAATCGTTATACAAAGACACAAAAATAAGAAGTAGTTTACCTTTCATGTCTCAAGTTCATCTATTAGTTACTTACCCATGTCAAATAATTTTTATCCCAAATGGGCGGATTTATCCCCGCGATGAAGTTACGGCTCTAAAATACCTGCATCGTTTGGAGGATGTAATTGCTAAGCCAGAAGGTGTACATGTGCCCCTATCTACCGTCCATTTCGCAATGTTTCTCAGTACTGCACAGAACCAGTCTTCCAGCTACCCATGTCGACATACTAATTTCCGGAGTAGGTATCGCCTGACAGTTTCTCAAAGTACCTAAACATCAATAGGTATAAAGAGTTACACCCCAATATCGATATCTCTTATAAGAGCCTACTAAAGTAGAGGGAATTTTTTCACCGCTTTTTTTTACTTAGGTAATAACATTAGTTTAACTAAAGTACCTACTGTTGATAAGTTTTCAGTCCCAACTATGCCTATCTACTATATAATAATTCACGTCGTGTTTTTATTTATTTATTTATTTATTTATTTATTTATTTATTTATATCTCTCCTGTCACGCTCTATGGGAATAACATAGGAGAAAATTCAGATTTCAAAATGTAAAAAAAAAGTGGGGTACCGTGGAATCTTTTTCTTCAGTATTAGATAGGGGGAAAATAGAACTAATAACATAGGAGGAAATTCAGATTTCAAAATGTAAAAAAAAAGTGGGGTACCTTGGAATCTTTTTCTTCAGTATTAGATAGGGGAAAAATAGAACTCATTAGAGAGGAGAAAATTCAGATTTCAAAAGGCGAAAAATAAGTTGGATACCTTGGAATATTTTTCTTCAGTACTAGATAGGGGAAAAATGAGGAAGCCAAAAAAACGGCAGGGGTTACGGCGAAGTGTTAATTTTTTGCCGTCATTTATAATGACGGCATGGGCCACTAGTATTACTATAAACGAAAACGATTTAACAAGACTGTATCATTGATACGCAACATGAATAAAAATGGTACTTTATCATTTAGAGATGAGAAGCTCAATTTGTCATACGGTGAATTGTAGATGTTTTGGCAATGTGGAAAGATACATTTTTAATTAACCAAAAAAAATGCATATTTAAATTAGTAAAGTGTTTTCATCAGTGTAATGGGATATTTAGGACTGCTGTGAATTTTTTTCTGATTTTTTATTATGTCTAATAATAACATAATAACTGTAATATCATAGAAATAATATTTCATGTACTGTGATATATAGAGAGTACTTAGCAATGTATGTAGTATATAATGCAACAATCTGTTTGCAAGTTGTATTATTAACACTAAAAGTCTTCTCCAGGGTGATATATACATATGTTAATTCAGTATAACAATCGGTGAACTATCCAAGAATAAAATTCTTGACAGCTCAACAACCTATAACTCGCTCCCGAACAATAAAAAAGATACTTTGGCAGGAGATGAAGACGAGGAACGCAGTACCATCCCATCCTCATAAACTTTTGGATAGCCTCTATCATGATTCATAACCTAATACATAAGGTAAAATCGATGAATGTTAGAAAGAAATCTAGGATGAGAAGTGCCGCCCATCCCATCCCTAGAAGTCCATGCCACACCACCACACAAGTGTGACGCAATATCCTACATTCCTGAGCTGCAGTCAAGCTGGTTCTCTTCAAGTCTCTCATGAGCCTCGGCTGCATTGTTGCCCCACACACAAGTCGTAGGATGCCTTTGGTAACAATACTGCTGATAGTCGTCAATCCATATTATAAGTCTGCTAGAGTTTCGTCTGTCTGCATACGTCTCGTCCACAATCAGCACTGTTAGATTTTCTCGTCCATATGCAGCTCAGCTGCTTTCACGACTGCATAGCACTTCTCGCGTGCTATTGAAATAAAGTAACCCTCTGTTGAAAGTATCCCAGCGTCCTAATTGTTTTATGTTAAAACGGTACATGAATAGAGTAGGCCTATAAGTTTATAAATTATCGTCTCTTACTCCAGAAAACATCCCTAGTTGAGTACGTTAATAATGCATCATCCTACTCACTACCAACAAGGAAGTTTTGCTTCTAAAAGCTGATAACTAATTGCATAGTAACTGCTTTTTTTTTTTGGCATGCCGCTGTTGAACAAATTCAACTGCTGACTTATTATACCATGCATAATTGTGCTGAAAACAAAAGTTCGTATCTTCTACAATATGCTATTAAGATATCAAATGTGAAGTTTTATATCCTTGCCAATATCTCTATATTAAATTATTAACATGATATAGCAGCATGTAAAACCTTAGAGAGTTGCACTTTCTAATAGTCTAACATGAAAGAAGCGTCCATACTAGATGATATACGAATGCATGGTCTTTCAGAGGCTAGACTAATAACAAGCAGATAAGCCCCAATGCAAGTCTGTGACTCAACCAAAGAAGACATCAAGAAAGGCGAAGCGAAAGCCGACATCGATTATGTGTGGTGTAGGTGAAATTTCATCGATACTTGCGCAAGGCTGCCGCAACATTTCAGACGCCCCTGCCGTGCAATTGTTTTCCCGAGCCATTATATATTTTTTTTTCTGCGTCTTGGTTCCGAGAGGCCCCTTTACATTTCTCTCTACTAGGTCACGCAGCTGAGGCACTGGCGGGAAAATCGGGCCCCGCTATTGGCCGTCGCTCTTAGTGACGTCACCTGCGCCGCGCCATCATTGGCAGGTTTCTTGGAACGTCACCAATACGCCACAAAAGTGCAGTATGACTCAGGGCATGAGTGGTTTCTGCTAAGCAATTAGCTGTAGCAAGTATGACGTCATGGTTGGATTTGGCGGGAACTGATGCGAGTGGTGATTCTCGGTACTACGTCTCGTAAGTGGTGGAAACGCCTTGAGGAACGTGGGCTGCGCTCTCTGATTGGTCAAGACGTTATGGCGGGAAAATCTACGCGACAGCAGGAAGACATCACCTCGCTCGACCTGAAGGATCTTCCTAACAACAGCAACTGCGCTACACCTAATATTACTGAAGTCTTTCGAGCATGCGAATTCAAAGGCCATCTAGCAGATGGTGAGCGTACGTTGTTAATTCTAGTAGAATGGAAGCATCTTTTTTCTTCTAATTACGCGACAAAAGAAAATTATAGCGTGTTGCAACGGGAGGGCTGCCACTACCAATGAACGGGTTACACCACGGTCATGTGCTGTTGCCATCTCATTTACTACTACAACTGGCGCCTCTATAGCGTGTTGCAACGCAGGAGTAAACATAGAAGAGTGTGTGTGCCTCCACTCTCTGGACTTGCAGTATCAACTGTGACTGGTGACCAGAGCTGAATTTAATAACTCTTTGAGGTAAATAGACGAATGTCCAAGAATTGAAGAAATGATTTACCTGAAAACTGACAGTGATGCAAGTCCTCAATAATATATTTTCTGCTCATTTTCCTGTTTTTGCGTCCCTTCATGATGGAAGTGAAGGGATTTTTTGCGGATTTAAGGGGCTACGGGGGGAATGGTAAAATGCATCGACATTAATAAGCCGAGGGCAGAATCGAGGGGAAACGTAGAGACTTCTTGAAAACATAGCGTAGCTAGCAAGCTGTAGTATTATTTTCTTAGATATTTACCAATTTCTCCTAGGTTTTTATAGCCATAAAGTAGCGTTTTCAATATAACAAGCGTTTTCAGTATGAGGTACGTTTTTATTTAAACTCTCATTTTGCATTTAGCGAATGGATAGCTTGAGCATTATAAGGGAATCTTGAAATACCCTATGAACATCCACAGATACTGACTGCTATTGTATATTGCAGATGATTACACACAGTCCCGTGTTTTGATTTGACGCCAAGAAGACAGCAAGCTTTGGACTTTGAATTTGATAATTCGTTATAGCTGATTGGGCAGATCCGTAGGATACCTATTCGATGAATACTGCATTTTCGAGAGGTACATGCCTGGTACCGCACCATTCTACCGACATTCATCAGCTGCTATTATTTCTTTGAAGATATATAATACTCGGAAGCAGAAAATCAGATGATGGTATTACCTTGTAGGGGTATGATATACAAAGACGCATATAACTCACATTCACTTTATTCATGACACTGCACCTTAGTAGCTAATGAGTATGCAGGAAAAGACACTCACTGCAGGGAACTATATATAGACGTCATTCGTCGTAATAAACTGACAAAATTAGAGCAGAATTTTATTCCCGACAAGCTCCATTTCACTTTAGATGTCAGTGCTTCATCTCTACAGACAATGTTAGCCATAGACTTTCGCAAGCCTGGGCCTCGGGGTCCTCTTTGATAGGTAATTATTCATATTTTATGCACAAAAGATCACGACTCTGACTATTGCGATTATTATTAAATTTCAACAACGGAAAATAGAAAAAAAAAATAAAATCAGCCTTACAGAAAATGAGAGAAAATTTATCTGTGAGAATAGCACTTTCATTTCACGTCCATAGACGAAATGCATAATTAAAGATCAAGAGCTGGTTCGAGTGGGTAGCAGTTTGCAATTCACTCTTAAGGGATTCTTGAATTAATGTAGTAACCGAAAACTAGAAACGTTCCATTTTTCACTAGCTATGCCTTAATTTTTATTCTCAAACGTCTAAATGTAAAACGATTTCATTGCATCAAACCAAATTCCACAGTTGGCTTTCACTTTGCATAGGTTGATACAGCGCCGCATTGAATCTTGCAGTACATTATGTCCCTGCTATAGTGTAAGTTCTATCAAAAATGACGGTAAAAAAGTTCCATCCGCACCCGATCACTGCGTGCTCATGCTATATAGCAGATATTTTATTGCGGCTGCATGAATTTCGCAGAAACAAAGGAAGCCGTACAGCAATAAATGCCCTTCCACCTCAGGCGTAGCCAGGATGCCAAGCAACCAGTGTTACATATCGCGCCTCACCACAAAATTGATGTCGTTTTTACGCGGCTCCAATACCCGCGTGGGACGAGCCGTACATCTAACAAGTAACGCACTGTGCTTACTGCTTCACATCTTTGTTTGAAGATGTGCTCGAAAAAGTTTTAGCTATTCTTACCTGTGGTGGAGGCGCAGAGTAGGTGAATCTGTTCATTTATACTAGTTGGACCATGTGGAAATTTGACACAACGAAGGCACTATTCTTCACTGATATGTATTTCTGACTCGTATCAACCCGATTTTTCTCTATCTAATACTGAAGGAACCTGTGAAAATTCCACAGCATTGTTCCTCAATACATTGCAAAATCTACAACCTGGCCTATTTTTCGCCTATCTATTTTTTAAGAGGAGGTTGCATCGCCACTGTCTCTGAACTGTACGTGTTTTGTGTTCCAGACGCGTTCTGAATTCGGGAGAATTAAATGATCTTTGTCTGCACTCGCCCTTCAAACTTCTGCTTGGGATTGTTGCATAGTGTGTTTACGCCAATTGAAAAATTTATTGCTCGTGGTTATGAAGTCTGCCATGCTGATCTCCCAACTTGGAATTTCGTCCAGGCTATATGAACTGTCGCCCCGGTGCCAGGAATCTCGTCCAGGCTATGAACTGTCTCCCCGGTGCCAGGAATCTCGTCCAGGCTATGAACTGTCGCCCCGGTGCATCTGAGTGTCTGTATTTCCTGCAGTAATTCGTGTCGACTTAGCGGGCAGTATTTCAAAATTGAAGAAACATTTGCTAGATTGAAACTCAATATCATAGTTATAGTTTCCTATGCTAACCTGCTAAAATTTTAGCAGACTAACAACGAATCAAATTTAACCGACTCTGAGCTTCTCACCTGATGAGCTGAGGTACACCGAACGCGCGTCGTGGGTAAATGAATTTCTACTTGTGTGGCTCATCGTAATCTTCAGTATTGTATTGAATGCCATGTGAGGACAATATTTACAAATAAATACACACTGACCTTTATTATTGAATTTTATTTTTACACTCTGTTGCTCAATAAATAGTGCTTATAAAAGAGCTTTTTCAGGTGGAGTATTTAACATTCAGCCAAGAATATATTATGCAGTGAATGATGGCAAATGTATGACTAATGCAGTTCATAATTTACCGCTCAGCGCAACATCTGCAATCCTCCTGCAGCTGTTATCAGTTGAGCTACTTTGCCGCTTATTAATAATATCCTTGGGCATAATATCCTCAGTTGTGATATACGCAGGTGTATGTAGCAACGTGCTTAGATTAGTTCTTATTTGAGTTCGTCACCTTACTTAGTTGTGAGGGCTAACTCTTTCCTGGATTTCACGTTACTGTCTACAACATACGTTATTATTTCTGCCTTATTTCTTCCTCTGTGATTCTTTGTAGAGGAAACTAAGGCTTAAACTTCCTATTTAACATAGAACCGTTACAATGGTCTTCTAGTGCGCAACTCTCCTCTGCCACGCAGTTGCTGGACCTTGGGGAGTCGTGCCCCCGTTTGCAGAAGGAGGTGGAGAAACACAACGATATACCGACGATAGCTGCCTGCCCTCACCGCCAAGTGCGCGCCTCTCTTCCGAGAAGAGAATGGTGAAGAAATATCGTCAAGATCTTCTTGTTTATTTACATCTTGTGTACAAGCCTAATGAAACTTATACTGTATAATCCAAGTACAAGTAGCAAGGCATGCTACTTGAAAGGAGGCTATATATATATAGTAATGCTTCTATCGACAGACCAGCTAGGTATCAGGTCTGAATCAGAATGGCCGAGTAGCTTCTTGAGTAAAGTGGTGGCAATAATGATAGCACATTTTGAAATTTTGTAATAAGTTTAAAAATACTGCATCAATATAGTTGAAATTTTAATTGAATAATGTTACTTTAACTAGTTACCGATTCCTTATAGTCAATATTGTATTCGTTGTCTT
>LQNS02277998.1:2708325-2750917 GCA_001587735.2 Parhyale hawaiensis | reverse complement strand
AGAAATGGGTTAATTTTCAAATATAGAGGTTACAAGGTGGGGAGCAACTGTCCAATATGGCGACGCCGGTTTGTTTTGATATTCTTCTTCTCTAATCTGGATGTAGTAACGCGGAAATGTATTTGTGCTATCTTTATTTCCACCCAAATTCCAACACAAGTTTATACTTTTATCATAAAAGTTCAATCAATTAGTTTATAGGGAAACTATGATAAGAAATAGGTAGAAATTAAGTCTTTATGTCAAAATTTCACATGATATGGCGTAGTATTTTTTAAGTTATCGAAAAATTCTGAATTGTGCTATTATTATTGCCACCACTTAAGGTACGGTCTTTTGATAAACCTGACTTCCGGGACTCATTTAAGATCTCGGAACGCCGGTAAAGTGCCGCAGACCCCAAGGGTCCGAACTTATATTACTCCACCAGTGAATTATATCTATGTTTACGAGGCTAGCGAGTATCTCTGAACCTCTGCTCGCTGGAGCTCGAACGACGACTTCTACCGATAGCTTTGTCTCAGTCTTTAAGAATAGGTACAGCCTGTCGGACCAGCGAATCTATTAGGTATGAAAATTAGGTATAGAAAATAAATCCGACCTTTTGTCTTCGTTATCTGAAAGACGGTTGGTGCTCACATACATGAACATACATGAAGCGAGGAAAGAGTCTAAACATTTGCATTGCATGTTAAGCTATCGTATTACAATTAATGTTGTGAGTACAAAACGCATATATAAAGTATTTGTGAATATTTTGTATCAAAAATTTGGGATTCTGATTGCGAATTACCTATCGCTTTTATGCTATTTTAGTTATGCGTGCTTGTATAAGGAATCAAACTCCGATATTATTTAACTATGCAACTGTGTTTTTGCATAATGTTGTCCGTATTTACCATCAGCCAAAAAGTAAAGGAATGAAATAGGTAGAAAACTACGTCAGATTCTTGTGACGTAGCATGGAGGCACTGATACAAAATTTATAAAGGCGGGTTCACACGACTGTCGTAACGTCCTCCATCCTGGGTCCGAATGAATGTTGTGCTCTTGTAAACACTACTGTGTGTTTGCTGAAAGAATTTACCAAAATGTTAGCCGTTACATGAGTTGGTTAAGCTATAATGTCATTAGAGAAATTCCGGTTATTTCTCTACAAATTTGGAGCGAATAACTGAACTCGGAAGGCTGGGCGCTCCCATGGCCTTTGAACGAACTACCCGTCTAAATGCTTAGCAGTATGATGAAAATTCAAAAAGTTCATAGAAAGATTGCCCGAAGAGTCGTTTCTTGAACCAATAAGTTCAAGTACCAGGCGATGTGGTTGTTTATCTCTAACTGCGACTCATGGCACAATTGACGTGCTAAGAAATGAAGGCAGCAATGAGATGGCGGCCATGATTTTTTGGTTGATATAAAATTCTGTGAATCATTATCTACTAATTTAGTGCCTCAAGACGAAAGTCTGTGTGCGATCCGTTTTCTCTTCATTCGAACGTGACTCATCTAATACTAAGTGCTAACCAAACAGACACTAAAGTTTCCGGAAATTGTACGTTCAGAAACTTACAGCAATTTGAACTTGCAGTAATTTTAGTGCGAAACTATTCACTGTCAGGTTCAGATGAGCAAACTGCTCATTTACTTACCTTACCTTGATACCTTGATGATACTTCGGACGAGGTCCAGGTGGCGTTATGCACGCTACCCATCTTGCACAGAGGTGATGCTGCAGTCCGTGACCAGCGGGGTGGCTAACAGCGAGTTATCCCCACAGTTCACGTAGCCGCTTACAGCAGGTTTATCTGGCACTTTCAGTAAGTATGCGTCCAGTAAGTTTTTAAGCTTCACAGTCCCTGTACCGGTGACATTTCGGATGTGACGTGGCATTTTGTTGAATAATCTCGCCACCAGGGCCGCGAAACTATTAGAATACTTTGTGGTCATTGCGTCACCACCAGTTTTGATCGGAATTCGCACGTCACAAGTGCGACCAATACGGTCTGAGTGTCTGGCCTGGATTTGTCCATTGACGTTGACAGTAATGCCTTCTAAAATTTTCCAGACATATATGATCGTAAAGCGCTCGAACCTCCTATGAATGGAGTACATTTGAAGTTGAGCAAGTCTTTTGTGGTAGTTTAAATCTTGCATGTCCCAAATTTTGGCAGTAAACGATGGCTGCATACCCTCACGGTACTTGGCATCCAAAGAGGTGACCAGTATTCAATCCTTGGCAGTATCAGTTGTTTCCATAAGGTGAGCATTGTATCTGCCTCTCGTGAAGAGAAAGTTCGAAGCGCCCATCCGCTCCACTTCTTGCCACTCCAAGTAAATTTAAATTGAGTCGATGTAGGCAGAATCAAACTTAAAATTATCTCAAAGGTTTCCCCAATTCCACGAATTTTTCGAAAGCAAAAGGTGAAATCGAAAGTTTATCATCTAAACCCGATTCTAATGTACCATAAAATTCAGATTTCCCACAATGCACAGTTGCTAAATTTCTATTGCTTGAAAACAAAACTTATAGGCACTATACGTAGCTTATTTAGCTTCGTTTCTTTAGACCACGAGGTCGCTTCAGAAAACATGGCCCACCAGCTCGCAAATTGAATTAATTCAGATCGATCAGTGATCTATATTCGGCCTTGCTCCACGAGCTTCAGACGTTAGCCGCGACTTGTTTCTAGTGTGGCGGCTCAAGGCCTGTCCACACGTCAGTCTTATGAACGCGTTCACTCATCCCATCGCCCGAGAGTTTTGTACAGCGTCGTTATAAACACAACTGAGTGTACGCAGCAAAAAGTTATTAAAATGTTCGCTGTCAAATCTGTTTCCTTGTCAAGTGTCACTATGGGCAAGTAACGGATATCTCTTCAAATTTGGAGTGAAGTGAAAAGCAGAAAGCAGTGCACTTTTTCTCCTGTTACTACTACCCAGTATCACATTCAGGCAGTTGGATCAGTGAACGCATTCAGAGTACTAACGTGTAGATCGGCCCTAAGCAGGGTTCTAAGCGCTTTCGAGGTGCCATACTTACAGTTCTAAATTTCTTTCTCCCAGGCGCGGTATGTCTTAATAATAATAGCAATAGTAATACAAGTTACTTCAATATATGCTACAACAGTTATCTTAGCCCGCAGTATCAGCATCGTTGCAGATAAGAAACGCATTGGCCGCGCAGCAGACTACCGCTGACCTAGTTTATATGTTTGCAGCAAACTACTTAAGAAAACATATTGCCGCCACTCTCCTGGCTATCGGTAGTTTTCGGTTGTAGACGTGCGCAGTGCGATAGATAAGAGATTCTGCTCAGCCGATAAGAAGAACGAACTACTGCTTCTCTTCTCTACCGATAAGCTTCGGTCAAATTTGATATGCTTCTTTCAACTGCTATCGTTCCTTGATATATGCAGTTGTTTGCTGGGCGAGCTGATAAGTTCGTACGACGGCCAATATTGCCCATTGGAATGTGACTTAACAATATTTTCTTCCAACTTATTTTCGTCAGTGCACTCATTTATTTATGGCTCGTGGTAACGGAGAGGAAGCGAGTACTGTATTGGCGACAGTGTAGAGTAAGTCTGTGTGTCCTCACAGCGCATCACAGGCCACTATGTCCATTCATGAGGTAGCTGAAGGCTCAGTGTATGTCAGTGTTGTGGCACGATATTGTGCTGTGCTGGGGGCTGTGGGCTACCGTGAGATAGAATTCGTTTCTTTTTATCATATAAAATTAGTGCAAAAAAAAAAAAAATGAGAGAGTTCGTAGAACGAAACACGCTTGGCCGACCCCAATGCAATATTCTACTGTTGAGTCGGGCTGACGCTACAGTCTTTTTGTTCCCAGTACTTATAGATTAGTTCAGAGCGTCCGTGTTATTTGATTCGCTTCTTTATTATAAACAAGAAAACTTTGCACAGACTTCTGCTTGCTATTTTACTGCAAATTCGAAGTGATATCCTAGACTTAGCTAGCTAGCGACAATTGCTATGCAAACTGACGTTACAGTTCATATTGAGACAAACCGTTTAGTAGACAGACAGCTGTGTTTAGAATGAAGCAACAAAAAGTTCGCTGGCTTTATCCTGCGAAAAGGGAACAAAAGAATATAGTGTGAAACCAACTCTGGCTGAAGTTTATTTTACCCAAATTGCTCAATATTTTTATAATATAGACTGCAATTAGAAGTTCTGTGGGGCCAACAATATAAAATATACGAGTGTGGAAGTTCAAATTTAATTCACGTTGACAAAGTTTTGACTGCTAGTTGCAAAAATTCATCTTAATTTGCTGCTCCAGCCTTATTTTCATTTTTTGCAACCAGGAAGAAACTTAGTGAAGTATTTTACAGTAATAGTAGCGTTCGACTCTTTCGATATGTTTAATGAAAAAACAAGCAGACAGGTACAGTGTACATATCATATATTGCTCTACCGTCATTTTTGGCGGCCTAGTACACATGTTAATGATGCTAGTTTGAGGCATCTTCGATTCTCTCAGCAAGGATTATTCTGAGACCGTCTAACGTAAATAAATTTGCAATTTCTGCCTAAATTCCCTGAAAAAAAAAAAAAAATTAAGGCAACTTGAAACTAAGCAGATTAAATTATCTCGATCTTAGAGAGCGAATCGAGTCTGCCTTATTAACATTTTGCCAATTTTAAAAAAATAATCTCTAAACACTGGACAGTGGCTGTACGGGTGAGCTGGGTAAGAGGTTTACACTGCCGTATGAAATTATTTTGTCATTGGGAAATGTAGTTTTTTGATTATAAGAATGAGACGCATCAGAATAAAAGGCGTTTTTTTCTCGTTGTACGAATGTGTTAGAGTTCACTGACCTAAACACGCCCTACGCTAACGATACACCAATCAAATACTCAACCGCAAGAGACAGTGTACCAGCGACAGCAGTTTGGAGTGTACAGTTTAATGCGCTGCGGCTGCCGACTGGGTGTGTTTCACACTTTTAATGGAGCTAATTGAGCGTTTAGGTTAAATATTTTATGCATATTTGTGACAGGTTGTCATGCTTGGAGCGCGCGTTCCCGTGCGTAAGCAGAAAGGAGTGAGTAAATTTATCTCTTTGAAGCTCGAGCATTTTTACTGTTATTTTGACAATTATCTGTCGAAACTATTGTAATTATGAATTATTTCATTGCTTCGATAATGCTTTATAGAAAATTGATCAAACTGCAGAATTTGAGTATAAATCGCTGTTTTGTATATCTTCTTCGAACTTATCTTCTCAATATTTGGCCTTCACATGTCGAAGATGGAAGCAGTATCGGAAAATAATTTGTGACAATTTTATGGTGAAGCCAACACTTGAACCGTTTAGTAGCCTGACTACTACACCTGAAACAAGGTGATAACTACTTTGCTCTCTACAGTGATGGGGTGTCAGTGCAACTTTTCTGCTCCGAATGTACTCTACTTTGTTTTGCTCGCAAGCTATCGAGGTTGCCGGTAAGAGTGCTGATAGTATCACGGCGGGGTATTATTGGACAGCTGCATACAGTAGATATCGTACATTAGTTACAGCTAATGGCCACGCTATACATAGTTTTATCTTATGCTCTCTATAAGACACACTATGCCACTTCGAAGTTAAATTTTAATGATGAATTAAGACTTCCATTCAAGAAGCTCGATGATCCACCAAAAACAAACAGCATTTGTTTTTTAGATACAAAATATTTCTATTTCGTCTACTGACAAGCTGAACTTCACTTCTGACAGATAAAGTTCCATAAATGGAAACTTAATCTGGGAGAGACACAGGACGCTCATGCCTCTATTGCAATGTTTGACTATTAGATAGGTCGAGTCAGGCCCTCTGTATTAAAGTCTTCCAGGTGCATAGTTTCATCAGAAAAATCTAGTCCCCTTAACTGTAATGGATCCCCTCTTCTCCGGAGTAATTCGGGGGCGATGTTCTTTAACTACTCAGAGTATGGGGGGGGGGGAGGAGCGATCTGGTGATCTACCAGTGTTCGAATTGAATTTGTCTGAAACAGTAATTCAAAGTTTTCGGTTTGTCAATTTGAGTCGAATTCACTCGTTTGTCGCAAACCGAGTACGCTTCGCTTGAGAAAGGCTGTGGGATTGAATTTTTAGTTGTCTAAGAGTACTCAGTTTGCGGTTAACATATGAAACTCGACCCATATTGGCGAATCGAAAGCTTGGGATCAAAGCTCTAGGCAATTTGGGTTGGATTCTCTCAATGGCGATATGTCTATGAGAATCAATCACTGCTTTATATGACGTCATCACTGAAGTGAGTTTTGTCTGACCCCAGACGTGACAGACAGATGTACTGACAGACAATAACTAGACATGGACTACAGTGATCCGAAGCCTGAGTTTGCACTCCTCTCTGAGAGGGGACCTTTTATGGACCGTCAATAGTCCAGTAGCTAATAAAGCTAAATATGAAAAATACCCAAAAGCATGACACAAGGTTGCATCACAAATGCAACTCATATGACCGGTTCACATGTCAGTCTTCTACCTTAAGTTCAAGTTTCACGACGTTCGAATCCGTTGCTGTGTCCGCTTAACGAACAACAGAAAAGTGCATCATTTTCAATAAATAATTCAGATATTCGAAATTTCATCCCTGACGTGACGGTAAACATTTCCAATAAATATTTTGCGTGCACACAGCTGTGTATTGCAGGGCCAGAACAGAACGCTCCGATGTTGTGAAACATGAAGACCATGCAGACGACTAACGTGTGAAGGGACCAATCCAGGTGTGAACACTTTAGCTTCTCTATAGGAGGATGCGATGCAGCAATAGAGAGCAAATGACGTCAACAAGCATCTTCATATGCAATTACTGCATTATTACTTCGATAACGATATCAAAACAATATCTACAACGCAAATACATCATCTTAACACCTTCACTGTAGAGCTGCATATCGAGATAAGAGATACTTAAAGTTGAGAAGTCTCCTCCAGCATACAGGTTCTTCAGCAGCTTCCTAATATTCGGAATGGTTTCAGGAATGACAGACAAGCATGGAGTGCTTCGGTAAGTTCAAGAAGTGCGATAACGACAGGTAAAACAAAGGCGTCATTGTTCGCGACTCCAATAACCGTAAGTAAATTGAGCAGCACTTGTTTTATAGACTTGCGATAAGCGACGGGGGGAGAGAATGCGTGGGAACTGGCGACCTTGACTGGAGAGGCTGTTCGCAGAAGTCTTTTCGAGTAAAAAATTATCTTACTATACGTAAGTAAATAAGTTAGCTTGAGTGCCTGTCGTCGTCTCATTACCATGTCATCACAAAAACGCTTTCGTTGGAATAACGTTGTAAAAGTACCCATATGTGGTTACTTGCCCGATGGAGATTTAAGGTCGTTACCCACGTGAGAACAAAATGCGGGGAATTACTTCTAACAAGTCTTCCGGTTACGTTGCTGCCGGTAAAGCGTCGGCTTGCACACCGTTACACTGTCTGATAATTGCGCAAAATATCAACACCCTAGAGTTTAGATATTCGAAAGCGTACCATTGGCACTACGACCAGTGCCATTGGTGCACTTTTTATATTGAAAAATGAGTTTAAATTCACAGAAACTTCTATTTTAGTGCTGTGGTCACAGCCAGTAAAGCTTTTGTTCCAAAGTTTGGTATTTTGAATTCTAGGGGTCGCTGGTAGCAATCTTTTGAATGCGTTCGGTTGGTTTGAAAGTGGGCCAACTAAACTTTTAGAACGTCAAAGCTCATTATATTAGATTATATAAATGGAGTAGGTCAATCGATCCCGTCACAATACCTATACCATTTGTATTGTTGGTCAGGTTGTGGCTCCGTTCTTTCATCCATCTGCTGCCAATACTCTGGTATTTAGTAAGGGACGTTTCCATTCCATAGTAATAGGCACTCCAAAACGAAAGAGGTCAGTCATAAAAATCCACTCCTCAGCTGTTATAGAATGCTGTTTGTCTCGGTATGAGTATTTGAACAACGTAACCATAATACGGGCGTTGGCATAAGTGAAGAACAGCACTTTCGATCTGTGGAAATTCCACAGGTCCGTCAAACACAAAAAAGTATATTAATGAAATATAAACATAGAAGTAAATATTTTTGAATGTACGTGTATACACGTAAAGATACATGTATATATGCAAATTTAAAGCACAAATTGGGGTTCACACTAATCTAATACTAAGCATGACCGTCGTGCGTTTATATATTTATTTAACTACTTATATAAATGTATATATTTATATACTTATATCTTTCGTGTCGCACTCTTAATGAAATAGATAGGAATAAATTAGCACTGGCGTTCTTGGTTTCAATTTACTGGTAAATTACTTCATTTCTGAATGACTGCATAATCATCGCAGCAAATGGTATATTCTTCAGCGGGCAGCAGGAGGGTAAATAACACAAGGATTTTTTGGCAGAAATAATTTACTCAATTAGGGCTCTTCTTTAATCAGAACAACTTTTCACTCTAGGAAACAATTGCCCAGTTAAATGACATCATCGAGTATCTTGGATACAGAGCTCCATATCTATTAGGAGACAATATCGACTGCGGGCAAAAAAAATTACTTTTCAGCCTATCACCGAAGGAAAGCTTGGCGTTGCTCAGCCCTTGCATGTTTATCTGCTACTTACCTTCCATCATTTAGGCTCAGTTGTACTGCATCCTACATAAGGAAGTTAATAAGAAAATTATGACCAATGTAGATGGGTCATCACAAATTCTTTGATCTCATTCTTGACAGCACGGGCACTCTAAATTTATAATCTCTTAAGGTTTAACAAAAGAGTACCATTGTTCTACAAAGCTCAGTGCAATGGCATTTCTATCCCAGCCAAGTGAATACAACCGGAAAAGCTTTCGGTTATATAGTGCTGGTTAGTGCGAAAATGATCGTTGTATGGTCCAAGTATTTGTGACAGCCACGCTGAGGAAGCACCGGAAGAGAATAACAAAAGCAAATCTTGAACGCTGTAAATTCCCAAAGGAGACGTTGGTAAATTTTATTGTGCACATCATTTACTGCCGAGCGGTTCTTGTACATTTGATCCATGACGCCGACGTATCCATTACGGAAGTGCCACTACATTTACTCTCGTTTTTAATTCAACTCAACAAATCTAAAGTTCCGGTGCACGGATGAATTGTATCGCATTTTTTTTAAATAACTAGCTTGATCGAGTAGAGGAAATGCAATCTGGTAAATTTTTGAAGTATATTTCTGTCTTTTTTCCGTTCGAGTAGGGTTTTTCGAGTTACGAATTCTTCGAGAAAAAAAATCTACCCCCATAATAATTTGCTCAAGTAACGCTTCGTTCAAGTATAACGATAGTTTAGGTAACTAAGATGTACAAAATTCTGTTCCTATCATCTGGAGAAGCGCTTATTGCGTTGTCATTTTTTGCTATCTATAGATTTACACATAATCGTACTTCTAAGCAAGTATAAGCTCTAGTGAAGGTGCAATACAATTTTGAATAAAAGTAAGAATCCCGCATGTTTGTCTCCATATCTGTCGGTCCCACCTAAGTTGATTACTGAGGTCCTTGAATTTTTTCTGGAATAATACAGCCCTACAATAATACATTATTAATGTAGAATGTACACATTAAAATCAAGAATAAGTAGTTTTTTCATTTTAAATTGTTACAGAACAGAAAAGTGTGAAAGGTGCTAGTATGTATAGTGGCACATATGAGATGTCACCATGCTGTTTACATACTCTGTCATAGATCACACCATCTTGGTTATATGCTCGATATATTAAAATAAAGATATATATATACATAGCTATGCGAAAGTAAACTTTTGCATGCATGTTCTGCATTAACACCAAAAAAAGAAATCAAAGATACGCTACATGTGTACAGCGCGTAACCAATAATGCAAACTACTACAGGTCAGAGTTTGTTATGCTATTAATATCATCTGAGTAGGTAGGTCAATGGGACTGTGTTTATTGTGTCGTGTATCATGGATACGCCACAAGATCATATCTGACGCAAGGCAAGAACTTCGGCTCTTGAGAAGATAGACAGACAGAGATCGTTTGTATCACGTGAGTGGTGACGGCCTTCAGTTTTTAATACTATTACAGTTTTATTCTAAACTGCATCGAAAGTAGTTTCCTAGCTGTACTTCTTGAGAAAGTTTTTCTTAAAACCTGTATGAGACTAGGCGGCCCGTGACCCATTGGGTCACGATCACCATGCTTTTTGCTTCACAAATGAATTGTCAAGACTACTCCTGTAAGTAAGGATATGTACTGTATGTATATAACGTAGCCAGTTGTATTTCCCGTATCATCTTTACATTTAATGTACACGTTTGTGCAGCCCTCTCCCACCATTGATGACCCTCTTTGATATAGTGTCACTAAATCTTCAAAGCTCGAATTTCTTCCTATCTTATTGGTATTTCTTTTATCTTTCAAAATAGTTGACTGCTGCTATTCTTCAATCATCTTAGCTACTGATACTGTCCAGGTGATTAAAATATCAGACTTTCAATTCTTTAGGGCACTCGACGTATACAGGCTAGCAATCAGTATCCGAGTTACGACGATCCTTAAATATGCGTCTCGTCCTAACGCCTGAACGATACTGATTTGCCAGCAAGCTCCACCGACTTGTGTGCTCAATTCACTAAACGTGTCTTCAGTTCCTGTAGAACTAAACTTCCATACGCCGGACACACACTAACAATCGTGCGCTAAAGTTGGGGATCTAACGTCTAGTTCGCACGTCGTCCTGATATACCTATGCTAATGAAAATAGGTAGTGTACACACAGTAACTTCCACGATGTGTGAGTTGGCTATTCGCTCGATAGGTTGAACCTGCATTTGATCAGTGTAGCCTCGACATAAAGATTGCAGATCTCAATCAAATGTTTCGTGGATAAAATGTGAAGGACAGAAAGTGTCTTTAGAGTTGACTATCGAGGTCTAGTAACAGTAGAACATACCGCACGCAAGCCACACTGTATGTTTCTAGCATAATCCTGAATATGTACATACGGTATATATTTACCTATATTATAGTGACTTACTACGGAAATTGAATTGGGCTCCAGGTAAAAGTATTTAGATGTCACTAATATAAGTCATTCATGCCTTATGTAGCTTTCTCTTACTACTCGCAGTCGTATTCAAATTCTAAATGTCTCTCACGACCGGCAGAATTCTAGATGTTAAGGATTTCCCACTGAAAATATTGCCGCGCTGGACTCTAAAGAAAATGCTTCGTCCAAGCCTGGACGGAAAGCCCGCAGCACAGCACAACCTCCCCGACAATGGTCTAAGAGGCCCTGAACCCAAGGCAGACATGCTGACGGGTCCTGACCCCAGAAGTAGAGCCCCCACATCGCCCCAATACAGCACAGCTATCGCCTCGCTGCGGTAAGCTATTGCAACGTATTTGCCTTCGAAGTGCTGGGCCGCGCAGTGTACCGAATGCGTCACCTGAGAGAGTAGGGATAACATTTTGGAAGTGTAATATGTCAGTGCTGTAACGTCTTAGGAATTATCTAAGGCGTTACTGCACTTCTCGTATTAGTCCTCCAAATATAATGTTTTAGAATGCACTTGAAATTACATCAAGTATACGCGCACAAGAAACAATTATTGAACCTTTAGCACCTAGTGGACCCATCTGTGGCCTGTACAATTAAACAGTGCAATTCTTGCTATAAGTGATGTTTATTCAGGCATGAAAGGGTTAAGCCCATTACTACAGTTACTCACTAACATTTACCACCCAAGATACAACTGTAAATAACAGTATTTATTTATTTATGTAAGTCGGCTTACCTCGGCTTGCATGTTGTTTACTTGCCTCAGTGCAAATCTTGCATGTACGTGAGTACGTACATAAGTATGTGAGTGTGCGCACATGTATGGGAGCTATACAAAGCATGACATTCACATGGATCATGTTACAGGGGCCCTATGTAATATGTAGGTCATCCCTTCATGCGTGTAGCATGCTGCCATGCTGTCAGCAGCACGGCAACAGCGAGGAGGAGGTTACTCACAGCATACAACCCTCAGCATCAAATTTCGGCAGCATGGTTTGTTGCCTTTGTTTTCTTGCTGTAATGGTTGCCAAATTCTAAAAGTAAAGATTCAATTTTTGGTTAACGTAAAGAGTTCGAACAAATTTTACCCACTGTGATACTTAATGCTGCTAAGAATATGTCGCCCATCCAAATACTATAAGAGGACAACTGTACAATGCTTTAGATATTTGTATTCACTTTCTGTTTAAATTTCTATAAACTTAACTTCTGCAGGTTGATTGCAATGAAGATTTATTGAATTAATTCTATACCTTTTATCTTGAGGGGGGAAAGAAATATGACCGTATTATATGTCTAGATCAAATGATGGCCCTAGAACAATAGCGGCGTAAGCGACAGGTTTTTTAAAAGTAGTTTTTGAGCACCATCGGATAGTACAGATTGAAACCTATCAGTCTGTGAAATCAGAAAGGCGTAAATCCCAGTAGAAATGGTCGAGAGTCGCATGTAAAGTCGATCATTTTCTACCTAATTACACCGGTACAATGTCTCTATAAGTGGCTATCCTCTATATTTTGAAAAGTGTCGCTTACGCCCCTATTGTTCTAGGGCCCTCAATTGGATTTTCGATCCCCCAAACCTCTTCATATCTGGTCACGATTAGTACCCCCGCAGTAGCATGCACACTCCGAATGCTATCGCGGGCGCCCTATAACGCTGTAAGAACATTGTATACTCGGCCTTCCAAAATTGCTGCAGTTTTTGTCAAAAGCAAATAAGTAAATTATATATAGGTGCCAATTATGGCCAAATACATACATTTTCATTTCTTGCTAACGTTTCGAATGATTTTCATTGGAAATTTCATTTTGTCACATTTTGTAGCTGTTCAGCATACCCGTATCTTGCATACGCACAACTAAATTATATTTTACGCCTATCCCGTTGCATCACTTTCGATGTCCAATATCAAACGAATTGTATAGCACAGGGAAATTAAAATACTACAGAAAATATTTTCAGTCATATCCGTTATTTATAAGAGGACTTGCAAACGGCCATTTGAACTTTGTGATCATCCTAAAGCATATGCATATCTTGACATGCTCTGTAAGTGCTGGGCCACTGACTTGAAATTATGCATGATGATCCGTTCCTATCGATAAAGACTTGCTTTATTTGTAAGAAAGATGATGATTAACACGGAACTTTCACTCTCAAATGACATGACCTGCGAATGTGCTGGTCATTGTAGAGCATGACCTGCACAATTTGTGGACTGTCACTATCTTTGTTGCGCTTTGTACGTACTGCCCCGGGAAAGATGCTGTGAGGTGATGTTACAGGTCATCACACTCCCATAGTAATTATTTTTCTTTGTTTATTTATTTTAATTCATAAATTTGCGTAACATAGAATATCGATAGGTTTATTCTGAAACATTTATTTTCTTAGTCCTACTATGAATTTCAATTTTGGCCAATAATTCGAAAATTTTGCTGCCTAAAGATTACGTATATTGACCAGACAGTCGGTGACCCGTTGGGTCACCATCACCAGCTTCTTTGCTTTAGCAAAAACCAGGTGCCATTCAGACACCGAATGTATTCAAAATATCTGAGCATTCGGTATGTTTATGATATACGCATGCGGGTACTATATGATCCTCCTGCAACTATAAGTTAAATATTTGTATCCGTCAGCTTTCAGTAGAAGCCGTTCTTAGATATAATCCCATGCACTGAGGAAGACTTCGTAGCGAATATCATACTTTGTTTTCACTTTTCAACTTTCAATTCTAACTGCGACAGATAGACAAACAGTTGGACGGAAGTAAATATATCATGCTCCATTAAGACAGGTTTATACGAAATCACCAAATGGGAGAGAAACGTTAAGTTTTCTTGGATCAAAAGACCGTGACTACAACTTAATGTGTTTGAAAATAGTGATAAAATACATGTACGTCTACGCGAATTTAAATTTATTCAAACTTAAGCGAAATATTCTTCACCTTAACACCTGTAAACTCTTCAGTGTTTTGACAATAGTTGAACAGTGTAACAATAATGTGCAAACCGAAGTCGTGCTCTAGTGAACACGTGCGTGAAAAAACTCCCGCAATAATCGATACTAGCTGCATCCGTGGAAATTCCACGGTTAGTGAATATTTTCACTTACCTTATTTAACCTGAGGTAGTGTTCATATCTCAACCACCCCCGTCTAAACTAACGTCTCCCGCGTAACTCGGCTATCCTCATGCAGTCCGTCTACCTAACGTCTCGTTTAAATTTTCCTAGTATTTCGATTTCATCACTGAATCACGCAACTGTTCAGTCACCAACGAATCCGCACTTGTGTTTTGATAAGACATAGAAATACGACCGTACATCTCGCAATATTCTCTTACAGTACGCATTTGCAGGCCTTTTCTAAGCTCTACTTCCCACAGTTTACAGATTGAGCTTTTGATTGTTCCGATTCCCAGTACAAGTTTGGCTGTATTACAGGTCTCATCCCTGCAGGCCTAATCTTCATTAGTGAAACGCAAGCTGCACAACAATGAGTTTTGCGATAGCAAAATATCCCCCCTGCAAGATAAGGAGTGAACATCAGCTTGGAATTGATTAAGCGTTGAGCTACACTAAGAAAAATATAGTTCAGTCAAAAGAATTCACTGGAAATTCCCAGGGCTCACCGTATTGTGGATACCAACTGATTGTTGAACCTCCAGCGTCGAACTTTGGCTGCGATGTAAATCTATACTATAATAAGAGAGCAGTCTGTCAGTCCGTCCGTCCGTCCGTCCGTCCGTCCGTCCGTCCGTCTGTCCGAAGCCTTATTTTTCCCCCATCTAATACTGAAGAAAAATATTCCAAAGCACCTAATTTTTTTTTTGCCACGGGCCTTTGTGAACTTGGTTGCTTATGTGCCCTTGGTGGACAATGTGGACTTGGTGACGTTTGTGGACTTTGTGGACTTGGTGGACTTTGTGGAGTTTGTGGACTTGGTGGACTTTGTGGACTTGGTGGACTTGGTGGACTTGGTGGACTTGATGGACTTTGCGGACTTTGTGGACTTGGTGGACTTTGTGGACTTTGTGGACTTCGTGGGCTTGGTGAATGTAGAAGTATTGTATAATTTTTCGATGGGATGGTACGACGTTTTCAAATACATATTCTTATGACTTATTCAACAAAAGGGTTGCGTTTGGTGCACTAGTTCAATATAAAAAGGCGTCTGCTCAGCGTGAAGATTGAACTGCATCGATATCACTCAGCAATGGAAGCGGGGATCCAGAGGCCGGAGATCCAGAGCTGTATTTGTTACCGGTACTCCAAGCGCTGGAATTGTATGGAATCTCAACTTGTGTTTCAGTACATGAATATTCTCCTATTAAACTCTTAACTGCATGACGGACAGACGGACCAACATTGGAGCAAGGGAGCAAGCGACCAACAACTGGGTTTTATTATATAGTGGATGTTTGCCTAAAACCTATAGGCCTGTGCGGAATCTCTTTTGACTTACTTCTCCATTTTCTTCATTGATCCTTTGTCGTGTTCTCATCCTCTTCTATATCCATAGGCAGAAGTAAAATCTTGATTAAAACTGTGTTATTCTGAGAACAGTCTATAAAACTCTCATCTGCAGGCGAATGTTATATTCAGAACTATCCTTGGAACAAATGCATTTGTTCCAGTAAAGTACGATGCGCCGCCACCGCTCTGCTATGTATACACTGAACTTTGTTTATAACTACATCCTCGTCAAAAGCTCGCCTCTGATTGGCTGCTCGTGCCAGGTGACCCTGAGATGACGCATCTGATTGGTTGATTGCTGTCTTGTTATTAACCCTGTAACAGGCGTGTGACAGTGTATCTATGATACAATATAGCGGTTGTTCACTCACGCGTGACACGTGTGAGTGTCCTTTGTGTTTACGTTCCGATACTGGCAGTGGAAAGTGCTCGTAGTTGCTTTTGTCAGAATGGAAATGTGTCTGTATGCGGCATGTGTATAAAAATAGGTATTGAACTATTCCCGTGGTGATATAAATGTGTTACAATATAAAGAGAACTAAAAAATAACGATACTCGTAATATATGGAGAAACATTACAAAAAATGGTCGAATACCATGATAAATGGATTCACTCTCTCTATCCTCCAGTCATGCTGAGGGTAATAAGGCGTCAGGCTAGGTATGGTAGGTACTAGGCAGCGCCTACGCCAAATGATCACCATGTGCCACAGTAGTTAAAATTTTCTTCTATGACAAAATATGAGTTCACATAATCTAACATCCTTCTGGTGATTAGTGTAATTCTAGTGCAGAAACTCTTTCACATTTAAGTTTTTTGTTAATACTCACATAAGTTATAATAATAATAAAAATTCTATGTTAATAACAATGATACGTGTTGAACATACACTCAGCAGGTCAGTGCTTTTGGCTTAAGAGATTATTGAGTATAATGTGTGCCACAGCCTGGCACGATGGCCATCACCGATTATACGATGGTGATGGTGTGTAAACCATCGATATAGGAAAAACTACGATATTACGATGGAACATGTAAAAATCTATCAGCGATAGCAATGGTCAGATGGAAATCGTATCACACAATCGGCGATGGCCATTTTCTCTATGGGCGATGGTGTCATGAGGGAGAAATGGTCCGATGAAATAGCTGAACATGCCATCGGCGATGGCATACGATGGGCATCGTCATCGGTTGTACTTCCGATGCCGATGAAATAAGGCTAAAACTACAGAAAACAGCCTTACGGATTTGAAACATTCATTTTTTTAGTAACATTAAAACAAAGAGGGGTTACATAGTTTATTTTAATACGCTTCCCAGATCTAACAATGTCAATTAATTACCTGGGCCTTACATTTTGCACCTTTTATCAGCTAGGAATAGTATTACTGGTTTGAAAATTGCACACAGGCCGAGGTTATAAGAGATGCTGCTTTTATTCGATGTTTGTGGTCTGAAATGTTTGCATTTTTAAATTGTGCTAATGCGGTGGTCCAACGCTGATTGTGACGCCCTACGATGGCCATCGCCGATGAGAATTTGCGATTTTTGGTTCCTATGCCGATGGAGCGATGGTATTGCCATCGTAAGAACGATGGCGATGGCCATCGTACCATTAATTTGCCATTGTACCACCGTGACATCGTAACATCATCGGAGATGCCGACCATTGATATATGCACTTTGCAGCGCCCTCTGTGTGCTGTTCTGTATGACACAACGTTTACAAGCTACCTTGTACCAGCAAACGGTACTGTGAGGTCCACTACTGCTGGTACAGTGTACTTTTGAAGCGAATCTCATGTGCCTGCAGCTGGTTGTTCATCAGCATCCTCCAGTGCTTCGGTGCGCCAGGCAAATGCTCCTCTGTAATGACAGCTGGTACACTGCTGCTGTAACGTACCAGATAGTTGGTTGAGCGACTCAGCGTACCAGACAGGCCGGTGGTGCTTGTACAGTAGTTTTGGCAGTTGGTACGCTGCACTTCTGAAGTTGCTCCAGTGTGCCAGACAGCTGGTTACACGCTTCCGTGTACCAGGCAGGTGGTTGTCAGATGGCTCAGTTTCCCGTGACGCAATCACCAGCTGCGGGTGCAACCAACCTCACGGCAGGTGGAGCGCACCCACGTTTCCGACAATCATTAAATTAAAAAAATTGTCGTGCATTATCCTCGCGATTCCCAGAACTTGGCGAATTTCCTATGGCAGTAATGGTAAAAAAAAGGCACAGCGTCTAGTCTAGTCTGTGCAGTGGTCTGATGCTTGCTTTGCTGGGAATTGGTAGAGATTGGTGGGATTTGTGAATTGGGTAGTGGGACACATGGGATTTTTGAGAAGCGAGAGAGTGGGGAAATGAGGTTTGTAGGGAGGGAGAGAGTGAGGGAAATGAGGTATTTGGGGAGGGGAACACTTGGAGAAATGGGATTTTTGAAAAGGTAGAGAATGGGGAAATGTGATTTTTAGTGTGGAAGAGAGTGTGAAAAATGAGATTTTGGGGATTGGGGGAAAATAAAAATTAGGAGAATGGTAGAAATTAGGATTAGGGAAATTACGAAACTGGAAGCTGGGGATTGAGAGAGTGGGACTAACAGGGATTAGAGGAGGGGGGGGGGGGGGAAGAATCATGAATGTGAAGAATTGAGAGAGTAGCTAGGAGGAAACAGAAATTTCAGGTGTGGGAAAACAGGGATAGGGAAAGGAATGATAAGTGAAACAAGAATCGGGGAGTGGGAGATTGCAGCAATTTTGACATTTTGAAGTGGGGTAATGGGTGAGGTATGAATGTTTGAGCTGAAACAATTGGAGAGCACAAATTTATTCGAATCTTCTGGTTATTACTGCTGCTTTATTCGCTGTCTGTAAGCATTACTCTGATTATTAATATTAGCTGTTTTTTAATTTTTTCTTTGCACACGTGCGGAACACAATATGGCAACGGCGGTAGCGCCAACGCGTGCGATTTTCAGGGCAAATTGCGCTATATTTACCCCAGACGCCCCACATACCAACCAGCAGCCGCGTCTAATTATTTCCTACGCATGCCTTCGCTTCCGCACTCTGGCTGCTTTGTGCTTTGTTCTTCTTCTACTCAACAGTTCTTAAGAACGTGCCTCTATCGGCTCTCAACTGCAACCATCTATAAACTCAGTTGAACCTTGCGTTTGTATCTAAATATGCAAAGCTCGTTGTTATAATGTATTGAATTTGTTTACTGAACTGGTACTGTAATATTACTACTAGTACCTTCCTACGGAGAGAAGTACAGTCTATTGCTTGTTTAATTCTAATCATTTGAAAGCCAACCCCCAATATATCCCCAGTTACAGCTATTCCTCCCAACACCGAGCAAATATAGTACCCTCTCCTCCCGACTCAGAGGGGTTGAAGACCCCCCAACTCTGAGCAGCTGAAGAATCTCTCAATTTCGGAAAGTCTGCGTTTAAAATATTCTACTGCACTTCACTCATCATCGCCTACAGTTGGCAACCAACTGTGCGACTGTGTAAAATAAATCAAGACCTGTGACACTTGCGGTCTATATTACCTACCGTACCGTCGCTAGTGATCTTGACAGGTAAAATAGCTAGGTGTTCGTGCATGGAAGATCTACTACGTTCATTGCAAGTTATGTAGACTGTATACCTGCTCTGTATTGAGCATATGGTACTGTTCCGTGCATCGTACCTCACAGTGTACCGTGCAGCTGGTCGGTGCATGTACCAAGCAAAGTATCACTTACCTCTACGCTCTTGTAGTCTTGTATCCTACATTGTTGAGCCCAGTATATACTGCACTTGTACTCTTGTATCATTCAGTGTACCGTGCACCTACACACACGTCCTCTCTAGAGTATCGTGCACCTGCACGGTATACAGTACCGTGCACCTGTACATTTGTACCGTGTGTCGTACATTGCTATACACACAGATTTTTTTCCTGTCTACCTCACCAGACACAACAAATCCTGGGCAGAGAGGAAGAGAGTGATGGATGTGGGGGTGGGGGGTGAGCTGCTCCCCTTACCTGCCTGAGCTTCACGTACCTGGGCCGCTCACCCCCACCTTCGCCCCGTTTTTCCCCCCGCAGTCCCACCGCATCGTCTGATCACGTCGCCTTAATTATCGGAACGAAATACGAAAGCTTCCGATGCACTGGGTAATTTCCTTGATTGAGGGAAGCAATCTTTTGAACTTAGCAGAATTATATGAGTTTCCAAACAACCTGAGATTTTAAGTATGTACTTTCTGCCTTTAGTTACTCAAGTGCATTGAGGAGCTACATAATGCCCTAGCTTTAGTCGCCATGGTGAGCTGAGTACATTACTGAGCTAGGGCATCCAAATGCGTCAGAATATTTCCTGCAAGTTATGCACTTCGGTGTTTAGAAATTATGCACCAAAGTTTGTCGGAGCTAAGCATTTCATAGCCGCCAACTGACCGTTTAGCCATTTTTACCATTAACTTAATTGCACGTGAGCTCTTAGCCCTTTAATGACTGAAATAAGGCGTGATATTCATGAGACACTCTCTGAATGCAACGCTGTCCAGTGAATACAGTGTACCACTAATTAATATGGGCTACCGCATGAACGCAGGTGTCCTCGATAAGCCCGGTCAGATCAAGTTAACTCTAGCCCAATAGGCATAATTTCTCAGGAACTTCAGACTGGTGCGCTGGCTTTGTCTCCTTCAGTTAAGTTATAGGTGTTAACCATAAATCGATTACGCTCGAGACATCCAAACATTCGAACATACTTCGTAAAATTGGGTTTCAAAGTGTCTCAAGTGCAATCGGGTTGCCTGTAACGCGATTAAAAGAGGACCAACCAGCGCCCACAACTGAACTTCCGGATAAGTCAAGCCAAGTGAGTTTAGTTTAACTTGACCTAGCCATGTTAATCGAGGACTTGTATTGTCTCTGACACACTACAACCAGTGTCTGTGAATACATAAACTTACCTCAACATTTTCCTTTTAACGTTCATCCGCCTGGAATGGATATTGAGGTCCCATTTAGTTAGTGGAAAGGGATTTAGGTGAATGGTGACAGTAGATTTTCTATTTCCTAGAAAGATATCATTTAAAAATGAAGCAATTCAACAGACGCTGTTTAATGGTTGTAAGGGCATAAAAGGAAAAAATTCGACAGTGGGATTTGCGGGATGTGTGAACAGGATTATGTGGACCGCCAACTGTAGCGGAATGTAATCAAAATCGGATCAGCTAAGTAATTACTAAATACAGAACAAACCCCCATTAAATCACAGGAGATGTTCGGGACCAATTAAGGCTCAGCCCGCTGAGAATCACTGAGTTTTACGAAAAAGTGCCTGCAAGCAGCAGCAGCTGATTGTCATAAAATGTTTTTTTTGTGCCCACAAAGTTCTCATCTCACTTGAGGTACAAGGCAATCCGTCTCGGCAGCCACCTAGCGGAGGCTACGCCAAAAAACGAACAAACAAATATCATTTATTATCTCGTATACAGGGTACAATGGATACACCTATCGAGGTTTTCTTCTTGCCTTAATTCTAGAATTTTGAAGATCCAGTTGTGTGAAGAGCAGGAGAAGCAGTCCGTGCTGAGAGTCAATTTAGGATCCCTCATCGTGCATCGCCTGGCCTCTCGATGCTGGAGTGCTCCACGCAGTGTAATTCCGTAGCGTGCCGTCCGGGGAATCGAACCCGGGCCTCCGTTGTTGCGATGCCGAACCGTTGTCACTTCACCAACACACACACTAATCTCTTTAATGACTAAAAAATAAATAAACTTGAAAGTTCGCAAAAAAAGTGGCTTGCCACAACAAAAAAGAAACATTATTATACAAAAGCTCACCAGACAACGCAAAGAAGAAAAAAACTGAACTTAAAAGCTGATAAACAAACCGCCAGCGTTTCCACAACAGAAAATGAACTTGTTTACTGCAAAAACCGAACATAAGAGAGCGGTGAACAGTTTGCGCCGCCATCACCCGCTAGATGGCGCTCTTTCTTATCTTTTTTATCACTGAGCCATCTAGGCTCCGCAGCCGCTCCTGAGCAGCATTTTTTTATAGCAACATAAATGACTCCACGCGAATCATGTAAGGCCATCGTAGTACCAACACAAGCGCTAGGTAGCGCTGCGTGAGCTGGCTTCGGGTATACAGAGACATGTTGTTACACGAATTTCCCTATACAGAGATGTATTGTTACTCGAAGTTAATTTTCAGTTTTTAACAGGACATGAGGGGTCAGATTTTAGTAACCCGACTCCAACTCCTGGGTAGAGCCAGTGCCCGACTCCGACTTTGACTGTCTGGATCCTTGAAATGTTCGATTTTTAGCAACTCCGACTCCCTTTTCAATAAAATTAGTCTATTTTCATTGTCATTTTTTAGAAAGAAAAAAAAAGCCGTGCTGGTTTTGAAACTAGAAACTAATGAAATGGTTATGGAGACTGTTCAGTTGCAATGATACAGTATGTTTACACGTTAGTCCTTTGCCCTACATTCATACCTAGGAATATCCGAATGTTTCGTTAAGTCATTGCAAAATTAATAGCACTATTAATATATTCTTGATTTACTAACATGTTAGCCGTTACGTCAGCTGGCTTAACTAGTATCACTAGTGAAGCTTCAAATAACTAACTATTCATTAGTATAGCCGCGCATTTTTCCGTGGGTCTATCAGATCCTGCAGCACTTTCGAATGGGGTGAAGTATGAACGTAAGGCAAAAGACTGCGAGGGAAATTGCCTTTAACTAGCCAAAAGAACTTATAGAATTCCTCTCCGACGCCCGGCCCTGGAGCTTATATCGTTCTGGCTGCCAAGTGTGCAGATCGACGCCCAAGTCAAACAGCAGATCTATGAATGATCTGTGAACAGTAGCAGCTTATGCAACATATAACTGTGGTTCCGGAGACCGTATCAACGATAGCTGATTTTTGCAGCATCTCATCCTGAAACAGTAACGCGCTGGCGGGCGGACGGATGGACGCATGAATGAAACAACAACATTGTAAGGGAATGGATCAATTATCAGTAAACAGAAAGTTACGCAAGCTTAACAAAAAGAGTTCGTACAATAATTGGAGAAACATTTAACGCACTCGTGATTTCGTGATTTATTCTCATTACTTTACTCACGATCAGAAGCTTGTATTCGCGTAGCTGGCATTGTTATTGCCACGACATTTAAGAGGACGCAATATGTTGCCACAAATAACTAGCCACACACGAACCTGGATTCTTGGATGATGTTTGGGCCCCCATGTTCCGGGTCACGCTGATGGACCTCCCCATCTTTCTTCAGTTCAATGCAGCGCTGCTAGATCGCCTAGGGATTTTAATATTATAGATATAAATATAAAAATGTGTTCTCTGCTTTTTAACTACAACGTCTAATCACACATACATTCTTCTTTGTTGCTTTTTTTCCAATATTTGCAACTAAAAGAAACCTAAACGCACTAAATTAATCCAACCTAGCCTTGCATTCTCCATCCCACAATCAACTCTAACCTAAAGACGACTCTATCTAAACTACAAGCTTCAGATGCTGGCATCAAACAAAAAAAATAATAAGCATAATTACCTGAGTAATGAAAGCATCATGCAAACTAGAACGCGTCGTGGCATTAAACTATCACCCCAATTTGAGGGGGGGGAGGATTTGAAAGAGCTGAGTCAGCGGCTACGACATTTTTCACATCTCGGTCAACGCATCTGACTACCCGGAAGAGATTGTGATTATAGCTCACTTCTTTCATGTAGTTTCTAGGCTGACAGTCATATAAATACAGACACAGAAAGAAGCTAGACAGAATCACCTATCTCACTTCGTTCGCGGGTGATTATAACTACAGGGTGACCTAGCAAATGTCGAACTGGGTCTTTGTACACCTATTCAAACTACCATTGACTGGACAGCTGTGTGTTCAATTAACTGGCCACCCAGTTGTCCTGCAGCGGCCCAGGAGCTGGATGGCTGGGACAGCACATGAGTGGCCATCTGAATATGCACCAGTCCGGTGACTAGTAAACTAGATAAGATAGTTAGAAATAGACGGACCAAGAGGACCCCTCCCTTGTCAGGAAGGAGTCGAGGCGCAGGCTCCGGGGTGCTCCAAGCTATTTCTGTTTTGTCAAGATGAGAAAAAAAAATGTAGGGACGAGCAGACATAAAGATCAATGTCTGCACAATTATGGTCAGTTGCAGGGTGTCTGCACAATTATGATCCGGTGCAAAATTCTGCACAATTATGGTCAGGTGCACGGTAGCTGCACAATTATAAAGTCCTACCATGAAATTTTGAATATGTTTGAAACTGCTGAAATCTCCATTACCATATCGGCTACCATGAGCACCACTCACGGTACACAGCGTCATGAATTGGAATACCATTACCTACTCTTGGCAGGGCGGCCAGTCGGTTACGCAGCTCTTTACAAACATTGTGGCATAAAACTGCTCCAGCATTCACTTTCAGCTTCTCATGCAATGACGCCACGCAGCAGATATGAAAGCAAAATCGCTTATCTCAGCAGTTTCCCTCATCGTGGGAGTCTCGTGAGACCGTGTGAAGTGGGTCGACTACACGCTGCTGCTGCTGCTCACACGCTCACTAACTTTGCAAACGGCGCCTCCTGCACCCGTGAGCAGATATCGCTCACCAGTTGTATGTATATAAGGCACACAAATGCCAATGACACGCGCCTCGCTGTTCTCCCACAAGTACTTGTAATGTTCCCCAAATAAATGATATGATCGGGAATCCCGACAATGTGTGCCACGCTTGCTGTGTGTCCGTCCTTCCGTCACTCTCAGCTGGTCAATTGCCGGAGGTACAATGTGCATTCGCTTTACAATTTGAAGAGAGGATGCGTTACTCATCCGAGATTTATACTACCGTATCTATGCTAAATATTTATCGAAATGACTCGCGAACTGTACGTCCTCGCATCAAGTTGGGCGTGCGAAAGTGTTACGGCAACCGTGTGAACCGGGCCTAACCGATGCGGATGGGTGCGTTGTCCGAGGGCCAGACGAACGCGCAGTCAAGAGGTCGGAAGGAAACATCGTAGTGAGCTTCTTGATGTATTAGTACTCGGTACAGAATGGGACGGGGTACCTGGGGTGACTTAGGTTTGCGGACGGCGTCACAAAAGCATATGTGTCTCCGGTATAACAACTGCTGAGTGCACATGTAATGCGATTGCGAACGAACGGCTTCAGCATCGACCAATTTTCAGACTTGAACTACTGATGTAATTTTATCAAGTATCATACAAACATACACTGTCTAATTCTTCTCAAGTAAAACCCACATCTAGGCAATGTCGGCCTCAATGTATCTACTGTGTATATTAGATAGCTACATAGCTGGTAAAAGATGTACCAGCAGGGCCACTCTTATATATAGAGAAGAGTCAGGCCCTCTCGTATTATAGAAGCTATAGTATGTGTTTATCATACTGCTATTCCCATACGTCGCTACATATCTAACGCACGGTTCTTAATTTTGCACTTCGACGTGCGCATTGTGCGGTGCATACTCGAAAAAGTAAGTTTTTTTAAACCCATATTCTTTAAAGCGCGATGAAATCCTCCTAGACGATTAATAGGACACAGAGAGAGTGGCATGATTTAATGTCATAACTTTCAATTTTGATTGTTCAGGTAATAAATTTCAAGTAAGATATAGGAGACTCTATGGGGTCATTAGTAAGGCATAGAGAAATCACAGTACAATACATGTATATCAGTATATCGTAGTCGCTATGCTAGTGGTAATTAATGAATACACTGGAACATGTTTTTCTTTGCAGTTCTCATTCAGATCCAGCAGAAATAGATCGATCACATTCTGCCATATGAGCATCATAGCAGACCAGGTCCAGCTCAAGCAGTAACTAACTGCCACTTGGGTTTATCATTTAACCACTCTAGCCGTAGCTGGCCTGACCAGGTCTCGGCTTCCTTGCATCGTCTCTTTAATTATATCACAGCGGTAGCAAACGCATGAAAAAAAAATCCCAACGTCCTAACCGTCAGTGGAATACGAAGGTAGATTGCGCTGAGCTCTGTCTCGCGTAATTACCTGCGGTGTTGTTTAAACAATACGATCAAAATACCTCAGTATGTGCCAGCTCTTCGGTTGCCAGGCAGACGACGCTGGGCCTAACTTAGGCCTAACAGAATAGGCTCCTCATCTACCAACGGAGCGTGCTGATGTCGCTACCTATATGCTGCCTAGGGAGCTCTTGGAGATGTTGCCGCTGCTATGGTCGTGATGTTGTCAGTTGAAATTGACAGCTTGCGCGTGTGTCGACTTGACAGTTGGTAGCTTCTGGACTTGGCAGCTGCTGGACTTGACAGCCTGCAACTAGAGCATCTAAATTTTGCAGCTGCTGGAATTGGCTGTTCGCAGCGTCTGGACTTGGCAGCTGCTGGAATTGGCTGTCTGCAGCCTCTGGACTTGCCAGCTGCTGGAATTGGTTCCCTGCAGCCTCTGGACTTGGCAGCTGCTTGGAATTGGCTGTTTGCATCTTCTGGACTTGGCAGTCTGCAGCAGCGTCTGCAATTTAACAGTCTGTTGGTTGAGGACTAGGCAGCCTGTAACTTTTGCACTTGGCAGCCTGCAGCTGCTAGACTTGACAGTCCATAGCTGCTGGTCTTGACAACTTGAAGTTGCCTCACTAAAAGCCTGTAGTCGCAGGACTTGACAGCTTGCGGCTGCAGGACTTGGCAGCCTTTTTGCTGCTGGATTTGACAACCTGCATTTACCGAACTGGACGGCCAGTAGCTGCAGGACTTAACTGCCTACAATTACAGACATAACAGCCAGTGGCCGTAGGGCTTGGCAGCCGGCAGCTACGAGAATTGACAGTTTGTAACGTCTGGATTTGACAGACCACAACTTCTGGTATTGGCCACTAACAATTTCTCGTCTTGACAGCCTGTAACTTCTGGACTTGACAGCCTATGATCTCTGGCTTTGACAGCCTGCCATTTCTGGTCTTGACCACTCACAATTTCTCGTCTTGACAGCCTACAACTTCTGGTCTTGACAGTCTGTAACCTCAGGAATTGGCAACCTACAGCCTCTAAACTTGAATGTCTGCAGCTGTAGGATTTGACAGTCTTCAAATGGTGAACTTGCCAGCCTACAGATCCATACTGGACTTGACAGACTGCACTCTAGGACATGATAGACTGGAACTGCAAAACTTGGTAGGCTGCAGCTCCTGGCCTATATAGGCATACGTAGGCCTGCTTGCAACGCCTGGTATATTGTCAGGTTAAATTTTCCCTTCAGCCCCAGTTCCCCGCATCAGTGTGATGTCCTTTCGTTTCGTAATCAAATAATCATTGGTTTATCTTTCAGCCCTGCAGTGTTTTTTCAGTTTATATGACCAGCCAGCCTGCGCTCAACTGTTCAACACTGTGTTTATATGTTCGTCTGGTGATCATAAATGATTAATTCACTTCAGTGCATCCATTTATTTATTTGTAAAGCAAATCTTCCTCTGTCCAGTGTAATACCGTAATGTGTTCTGCTATTCATCCGTCGATCGCATATTCATGCGTTCATTTCGCCACATTGTGTCCAGCAGTCCAGCGAATGTTGATCTCACCACTGACCACGCAAACGAACGGCCCAGCACTGTCGCCAGCAGCGGCCAGCATAGAGCGTCCCTTATCACCATTGTATGACGTTCACATTATCATTTCTCTTACAATGGTCCGCTGCCGCTGCTGCTGTGGAATAACAATTGAGCTTTCTGCCTGCATCAAAAGGCTAGTCTTTCTTGGTCTTCTACCTTTTGATTGAGCCAAGAAATTCCGCAATTGGGACTACCATGTTTTTCTTACATCTCAATAAACAATATGTAAATTTTCAATTGCGATGCTACTCGATGCTTTTTTTTTTTGCAATGTCGTTTTGGTTTGAGCGTTGGCTTCTGATCGACATATGAAGTTTAGCCATTGGAACTAATTTCCGTCGCTCAACAAGATACTGTTTACAGTGATACCCTATAAATGCAGAGGTTTATACTGTACGTACTACCTGTAGGGTGCCCTTGCATACAACAGAGATGAAATGTATTTCAAAATCAATATGCCTGTATAAAAATACCATTATTGTACAGCTCGAATCACACTGACTGTACCTGGGTATTGTATGCAATACCGCTCCATCGTACATGGGTGTGCCCATTTCTTGTAACGGTATACCGTACACAGTGTGTGTGTAGAACTGGAGTGAACATCGAGAAAAAATTCTTGCTAGTCGAAAGTTTGAACGTTATTTCAGGGACTGCAGGTTTAAATTCATCCAGCAATTGATCGCATTTTCTCGCGTACTATTCGCAACAAACCATGGGCAACAACACGGATAAACAGGAAAACGAAGGTCTCTGTTCCGATATTTCAACAAAGCTACAATTTCGAAAGAAAGAAAATCTTTCACGCATTTTGCATATTTGAGCAAATCTCCCAGGCTGACGTGAAATCCCGTCCGTATCTGCCGAACAGTTCCCGAAGATCAAAGCCTTACCGCGACATTACGACGAGCCTTCGGCTGCAATGCCCTCAAAGTTCCTTTCATTCCTGCTCTTTTTCTTGCCCATTCCTGACGCGATTTGATCGTCCGTTCTATTTTTCTATCACATTCCTCGCGAGATTTTATGGGTCGTTTTACGTAAAGCGTTAAATGAGTGAAAATCAAGACGAGCATTTAGTGACTGTAACTGACAGTTGGCGACGGCACATATCTGCACTGTGCGGCTGGAACGAGGGGCAGCTGGTACAGCTTCTAAGCCGGCACATCTGAGACAGAGGTGCACATAAGGTACAGCTCAGGGAGGGAAGCAGCTGGTACAGCTTCCAGTTGGTATACCTGAAGCCAAGCTGCTCAGTGTTATGTTCAGCTGAGGTACGAGAACTGGAAGTACAAAATTAAATTGACACGGCCGCTACGAGGATATACAGTATAAAGTACAGATTAAGGGAAAGTACATGTGGTGCAGTATCAAATTTATAGTACAGCCGTACTATAAATATAATAATCAACTGTCGGTTACTGTCACTAAATGCTCGTCTAGATTGTCACTCATTTACCGCTCTACGTAGAACGACCCATCAAATCTCACGAGGAGTGTGATGGAAAAATAGAATTAATGCCCCATCAAATCGTGCCGGGGGAAAACTTAGTTATTGAAGCTATTTATGCATCACACAGGATCTACCTAGAGGTGTCGGCACAGCTAATAACAGTTCATCTAGTAGATACACCCGATAACTTACTTATTTCTCACTGATTTCTAAAACTGAACTTCACGCACGTAGACCACCCCACACAAATAGATAACACAGGCTTATTACCTGCATCACACAATGGAAATAAGACGCATTGTCTACGGAACCCAATTTTGCTGGGCACATTAGTAGCAACAATGAGCTGTTATTCGAAACTCCAGTTTCCCATTTGTCTCACACTTCTGTTGTGTCAAACAGCTGTGGACGCAGCTTGAACTGTTACAATTATCTATTGTACTATTGTACTTCAGGGCTTATACACTGTCCGTTGTGAAGAACAAGCTGGAGTATCGAGTCTGCTTCTGGTAATTGTAAAGTCTTTAGGTGATCCATTAACAGTCCTGCTGGGGCCCTTAGATCAGCACCCCCCCCCCCCAGGCGGTTATCTCCCGACAAGTTGCTTGGGAATGTCAAAGGTCCTTATGATTCAAACTCCCTGTTGATGTCAGAGGTCCCTGTGGACCCCTGTTCATGCCAGAGGTCTCTATGAACCTTCTGTTGACATTAGAGCGCTCTATGAACTTCCTATTGCTCTCAAGGGTCTCTAAGAACCCTTAACGTACAAAGGCACGATCCAAGTCCCGTAAACAATAAACTTCACCGTGTAATAACGTCATTTAAGCATTACATCCTATTTTATTCGAATAAAAAATTTACTTTAAGCATACTTCTAGAAACATCTTCCGAACCCCCTAGGATAGTTCATGTACTGCCTGGGGTTACGTATCCCATGCAGTGCAGCAACGGAACCCCAACATAAGCTGATTGAATTTTGTCTTGGAAGAAGCTTCCTGTTTCTAGGTTCACTGTGTAGAGACAGCATCTAGAAAACTTCAACAAAATATTTTCAGGAACACTCATTTGACTATGATCGGAAACGTACTGCAATAAAACAGACAATGACTCTAAATTGTAAAAAATTGTTTTAACATTTGGTGGCTCACTAATTAATAATGATGTCTCCAACACAACGTTATGCCTCACCGGTAGATTGTTTTCCGTACGCTAACTTGTGTTTCACTTACCAATTATGTCTCATTGTCACCCTCTGACAATTCATCTTGTTTTCCATTTACCAGTGAAGGTAAGCAGAAGCCGAAGGTTACGGGGGTGAGGGCTGGGATGCAACAGGAAAGGGGGTAGTGTGGGGGTTACATCTAGACGGGGGTGGGGGGCCGTAGTACTACAGTGTCTCGTAGTGTTGTCATTCAAGCCACCCTGTTGCAGAAAGTTTCGCTTGTGCCACAGTTCTTCGCTGTTGTTCGACAGCTGCCAATTCACCGAATGCTCAATATTTCTGAATATAATCTACTTTCATCTCCATTTTCAATTAAGTACATCAAACGTAAACAGTCTAACGTAATCGTTAATTACTGTTTGCGAACATTTCTTCTCTACGTTCCCAGTTCAAAGCTCCCATAACCTTGATCGAAATTATTCAGACCGTACGATGCAATTAGGCACAAAATTGGATCGTCTCAAGGCTGAAAATAAGAGATAATTGCCAAGTTTCTCTTATCTTCCACTGCCCGTTATCTTCAAGTGGCGTTAGAATAAAAGAGAGAATCAATCAATCATTATCATATTTTACTATCAGGCATTTGGATAATGCGACAGTTAAGGCACTGTGACCGAAAAGTTAAGGAAATAGCTTAGCGTTGCGCAACTCACAAGCGTCTGACGTTTCCCGCCAAAACAGCGCCTGGGCGACGACACCCTGCCTCCGGCGCTGCGGAAAACTACGACGAAACAATTTTGTAACTGTTGAACGTAAAACCATGTACGACGAATACCAAAATTGCAAACTTTTTAAATATCTTTTCAACATAAGAGTGGCATTAACGAGCGGCCTGCTTTAACGCTGCAAGTGTTTCCATAGAGCAGCGCGTCGCACTAGGCTACATGCAGTGTTGGAGCATTTTAGATAATAAGTGGGCGAATGCTCAACTAGAAAGGACTGCTTTTTTCCGGTAAACCACTACGTACTTACTTTGCAGTCGCAATATCGTTTGCCAAAGGAGATTCCAGCCGTTGTCGACTATGAGCCTGTTAGACAGGTTGGCGGAAATGAAAATATTGAAGTATGTATATGACTTACCCAGACTTCAGGCAGGTGCTCTGGCATCTACCCATGGAGTGTCCATTGTTGACCTTTAATCGTTTACTCATGAAACATCTGATAACTTTGATATTGCATATTCAAATGGAGTTTTCAGCCAGCTCAACTTAATAGTGTTTTGTACTTCGAATACTTGCAACTTGACTGAGAATGACAATCAAATTAACGCTCCGGCATAAAGTTTTGGATAAATCAAGCAAGTCGGTCAAGTCATGAAGCCGCCTACCAATCAAACAGTGCGATTATCTCAAACAGCCTAAAAACACAAATGATTTATTCAAGGTTTTCTAGTTTTAAGGCCTTTTTTCCAGCCTTATGACTATTATTGTTAATTTTGTTATCCTGTCTCAGTATCCATGCTTTCTCTGGTAGATTCTTCTGGAAATATCATTTTATATCAGAACTGGAGAGATATACAGAGTTCGGGAGACTGTAAAATTCGCAAGGCTTATGCATCAGAGTATTTATGCACTTCCATTACTACATTTTGGGGCACTATCATTAATTAAATTATCCTACGTAACCTAACCAAGCCCAATCTATCGTAACGTAGCCTCTAACCTAAGCAAATCTACCTGGGGCCGGATGCACAAACGCCTTGTTAAGTTACGGTAACGTAAACTGTACAGTTCCTTGAAGAAGTACCAAAATCGGGGCTCAGATTTTGTCACTTTCTTATCTTGATCTTCACAAAGTTATGATCAAAGGGGTTTGAACCTCCAAATGATGCATACCTAGATAGTAAACCGACTCAGATGTAAAATCGAAATGTAAAAATGTGCAAAACTTCAGCAGTTATGTGGTTCCATTCGTGCCTGCGGCTGTACAGTTACGATGTTTGTAAGTTTACAAGGCGTCTGAGCATCCGACCTCTGATACTAATTTATTTAATAAAAAGTCCCATTAGTGAGATGAGAAGATAAGTATAAAAAAGTACCGTAAACTGTCTCTGCGATGGTAGCCCGAGAGGTTGGTTGGTGCCGGACCAAGCACTGCACAGTCGCGTTATATGCCGCAAAAACTTCGCCAGCCTTGAATGTTACTGAGACGCTCGCAACACAGGCTCACCTGTGAAGGTAGGACTTGCCTGTACATGGAAACGGTTACCAAGGACAGTTAGGCACTTACCGTACGTGCAGGCTTCCCTTAGTTTCAGCTCAATCTTTTCACTTGAAACTCAGCAGAAATAATAAATTTTAGAAGTACCGCTGAAATTAAATTGCGCGTTATAAATAATTATAAATTAATAAGAGGATAAAGTGCATGTCGTATGTGTTCAAAAATATTATACATAACACGTTTTAAATACTGTAACTAGAGTTTTCGCAGAAACTCACAGCCCGCAGCATAGCACAACATCATGCGACAACCCTCTTGCCATGCACTATAAACACTCAGTCTCGAATAAACATTGCTTCGGAGGTTAAAATTCGGACACACACACACACACCATACCGTCGCCAATACACCGTCGCTTTCGCTTTGCTGCAGTGTCCAACAGTAACCGTGGACCTAATATTACCTGTCGGTATGAACTAAAATTTCTATATTTTTCTACCTAGTTTCAGTAACTTGATAGTACCCAGAGCACACTAGTATTGCATAGTCCATCGTCCTCGATATTAAACTGAACCGAGGGTAGGATTTGCAAGTGTAGCTGGTAACGTACAATAATGTTTTATTATAGGGCAATTGTATAAACTATCCTAAGGAGCGTTCATTTATTCAGTAATGACGTAAGCAAAAGATAAACTTTGGGGGGATAATTATAATTTACCATACATCAAAAAAATACACGGAAATATTTTAAATTGATCACATGAAGATTGCTGTACTTGAGCAATTGGCCGCTGCTGTGGTCAAGCCTTGAAAACTACGGTTGTGATATGTTCGATTTACCCTCGTTAAGCGAGATAATCTCATCTGATTAGCTTTATTTCATTAAGAACTCAAATCTTGAATGCTCGAGGTACCCGCGTGAATCAAGTTTCCGGTGTTGATCGAAGTCTCATTACGCTTGAGCGTGCCTCAATTAAACTCTGTCTCGTTTGCATACTACAGGTTCCTTCTTGCTACTGAATCGAGGCCAGCGCTGTGGGTGAGGAGGCTTCAGACATCAGCCAGGACATATACAGTAGTAGGAATTAGTCACTAAATTGTACAAGGGAATCACAACGGCAGTAAAATTTAAGAAATCCTAAAAATTCAACATTTATCGCGTAAATTTAAAAGAATCCCTTGTTTTTATAGAAAATTATTACAATCTTCACAGATTATGCTAAAAAAATGCAACTGCTAATACTGACAGAGTAAAAATTAATTATTTTACGATCGCACTATCAAAAAAATTAAACAAGGACAATAATAACACTACTAAGAACTTTCCGAGAAATCTATAGATTTTTCTTAAGAGCATAAATAGCAATAATCGACAAGCACGCTATTGTGTTTTGGTTCTATAAGACCTTAGCGATACCTGCCGCACTGTTTGGCCTGCCACCAGAGGGCATGGAAGTTCATCGTTATGTGGACATGGAAGTGGTTAGAGCCGCTCCAGGTCCTTCCCACACCACTTAACCTTGGGAGGAAACACCAGAGGGCGTTTGTATAGGTATATATATTTTTTGCAGAATTCCTGCCTCTCTGCCAGGAACTATGAATTTTGTCGGGCAAGTGAAGGTGCGGTGCTGTTCAAGTAATTTTCAAAAACAAAGAAATTAATGTAATCGATAATAGGACACGTATGATTTTTGGACCCATACAGTGGTCCTCTCTAATTAATTGTGATTTGTCTCGCTAATATAAAATAAATTTGATGAAAGAAATCTTTGTAAATTGAAGGCATGTACTTTTTACTCTCCTCTAGTTTTAGGTAAATTGTTTATATTATACTCGTATGTGTAAAACTCAGTCGCATAACAAACTAGAGCACTCTGAGAGTACATACCTCCGCCAAGTAAGGCAAGAACAAGGAAAGTTTCAGCTTGATTTTGAAACTTTGATTTCCTTTGTATCAACACCAAAATTGAATCATTTGCGCCTTATGACAGTTATAACAACTTCTGCAATTTCTTGAAGATCCGTTCATAACTTTTGCATTAGTCAGACACACAAACGGACCAACCGATCATGACCGATGTTTCAACATTGCTAACAATTCCTGTAAATGTCACAAGGATCTGTACATAGCTTTCGGAGTTATTTTGCCAAGAAGCATAAAATCAACACAGAAACAAACAAGCGATGGAACAGACAGATCGTCACAAAAGTTGGTTATTTGCTCTTCCTAACATACCTAACAACACATGCAATTTTCATAAAAATCCGTTCATAATTTTTTCAGTTATAGCGTCAAGAAAAAAGAGGTAGACAAAAAAGTAAACCCATAAACAAACGGATGAACGGATATTCTCCAACAGTTAATCATCTGTTCCTCCTAAGATACCTAACAATCCTTGTGAACTTCTTGAAAATCCGTTGATAACTTTTTGAGTTATCTTTGTGACAGACAAACAGGCAGGCAGACAGACAAAATCGATGAAAACATAACCTCCTTCGTGGACGTAATTATTTCAAGTACACGAAATTCAACCATTTCTGAGTGAGTCCGATGTTTTAAGTATATAAACTGCAATGGTTATTGATAAAATAACTATTTCCGTGCATCATACGCCACCTCAACCTTCACCACAACGGCTCGCACTCTGCTGCCTTCAGAACAACGGCACCATCAACAACTCTTCGCTATCGTTTTCCATAGCGTTTTCTTCTGCCATGCAGGGTCACTACATCAGTCCTTGTACTATCTGTGGACTGTGCTCCTGTACCTCTAGCAACAATCATATTTTGCTTTGTCAGCACTAACCTTTTTTTTTCAAAATAGAAAAGTACCACCACCACCACAGTGTCGTACTGACCACTCAAAGAGATATGTTACCTATTCTCCTTAAATTTCACTGTACATGCATTTATTCTTTTTGTCAGGAATTAAATAACATAAATTGATGGAAAAGACAGTTATTTCGTCTGTAACCAGTGGAGGACATGGTGAAGTGATGCAAATAATTATTATTCCATAAGCCACCATGGAAATCTATAAGCACGGAATAGTTATTTTATCAATAACCATTGCAGTTGATATATTTAGAATATCGGACTCACTCAGAAATAAAACTATTTCTTCATCCACGACCATTGCAGTCTAGCAGAGAATGATGGACTCCTAAAAAAATCGGTTTTTCCTCAGCAACTGCAGCACAACCAATGTAAAAAAAAAATACAATGAGGGCTTGGAAAGGACAGGCTTTTGTCCAATTCACAGAGCACATATTATTGCCTCAGACGCTGCCGCCCATCGATATGTTTTTGTAGAAACTGCTTGGGACACCGAAGACTTTTTATTAATTGTTTCGCAACGTGTCTTGGGCAACGCATTGGTGGCCACTGCTGTCGAAAGCAAAGCTATGTATATAGACTTCATTCATTGCTCCAAACTTCTTTTTTAGGGTCAGTGATGAAACGAAAAATTCATTTAACTATTTTTATATCGATTGTATTGTGCAGAGAATGGGTACAAATGACTAAGGAATTTGACGCAAAGGGTACATAAGCAAGGTCATATCTACTCGCACAATATTTTGTAAATTATTTAATCATCAATAACTTCACTGCCTCACCTAGTAAGTTTTAAAGCATATTCGTCTTGTTAGTTTGCAGCAAGTGATAACTTCTAATATACCAAGGAAGCCGGAAAAGTGGCGCAGCTTGCTGATGCTTCTATCTTTTTATTCCGTTCATTGCGTATGTTAATTCATTAACTAATGTGTCGTGAAGATTGCCATAAGAGATACAGTATAGAACATTCTATATTGTTACCAAACTGAACTTAAATCAAATTCTCTAAATGCGATGTGCTGTATATATGCTTAGATATCATAGATCTCGATATACAAGCAGTTCTCGACATGCAAAGCCCTTCGTGCAACGCACGTTTATTATGTTACTTCTAATTCTTAACTTTCAGGTACTCAATACATGCATCCACAATACAAGAGTACTCAAGCCGAGTACCTAGAAGTAAATATTTTGAGCCTAAGCCATCAAGTGCGGAAAAAGGGAGGTCTATGTACAGGACTACCTGCATTTTGTATGCTACCATCGCATGCGAGTATAACAGTCTTAGGCCAGCTGGAACTTCCTATCAATTTCATTGGCAGGGTTATACAACATGGGTTATGCATGTCGTGAGATCTCTAAGTTATTTAAATGTAGACCTCGAGAAAGCGCAAGCTATGCTTCAACAACAATAATATAAAGAAGATAAATCATACGTCAGTGTTTATGAGCATTAGGTTGGATGGGTTAGCTGCACGCAGATATACATTACAATACAAATTTTGAAGATATTTCAATTTATAATGCACAAAGCAAACACATATGTGCATAGCCGCTAAAGAAAGTTGTGAAACTTTTTGAGATGAATAATGGGAATAATAGTTGGTGGTTATTCAACGACAATAAGGTGGAGTACACAGGGGCCTCCATCCCCTCAAAACAACCCCCACAACGGTTCGCCCATTGACGACACCCATATGAGCGTTAGGCTGGTGATGCAATACCGCCGATGGTGGTGCTTGCAGGGCGCGTTGGGGAGTCTGTCATACTGGTGGGGGGGGGGGGGGAGAGGACATGGCCTCTTCTTATGTGACTTGTCTTCGTGCCAAATGTAATGATGCTGTTTATTATGTACTTGTAGAGCATATTTGTAACTCTATTGTGTTTTTCATTAAATTACTGTTGTTCTAAATAACAAAGTCCTGCAATACACAATCTCACGTGACAATAGTCTCTCAATCAATGAACCGTCTAATCAGACATGAAATAATTTCCTGCTTGTCTGTTCTAAAATTATTATTCAAATGTAGACTTTGTTTGGCTTTCAGACGAAACACGCCGTTAAGGTTTTATTTTTTCCTTTAAAAAGTGCAGTTACCCGTAAAGGACAATTATTTGTTCACAATGATTCATGCGCCTTTAATAATTTTTAGGCTCGGCATCGCACCAGGGGAAGCCCGGGTTCGATTCCTGGACTGCACGCTAAGAATTTACGCATCGTTCAGCACTCCAGCACCGAGAGGCCAGGCGAAGCCCGGCGATGGATCCCAAATTGGCCCTCAACACCAACTGCTTCTCCTGCCCTTCACTCTACCAGTTCTTCAAAATTCTATAATTAAGGCTAAAGAAAAGCTCGTTATGTGTATCCACTGTATGCGGGATAATAAATGATTTTTTATTTTATTTATTATTTATTTTCAGGAACAAATAAAATGAATGCAATAATTTACCTCATATGTAGGGTTGTACGTAAATGAAAAAAAATGCTGGCACGCAAAGACGTCAGGTTTTACCTGTGGTAAACTTTTGACCAACAGTAGTTAAGTCACCTGCTCATACCTGTCAATATCTAGCTAGCCCACAGGGGCGGGAGCATAAGCCCCGGCTGCTCTATGGGAATGGCTCTGTTCGTCCGTCTACTGCCAGCCATCTGATCTGACCTTTCACTAACAACTGGGAAAACATATAAAACGAGTTCAAGTACCTATAAAGTGGAGTCTATTTTGGCTCAATGAAGGTTGTTAAGAATATGACGAGTCTTTTAGTACATATCGTTTCGAAAAAATAAAAAATCAAGAGGAATACTCAAAATTATGTGGAGCTTTATCCTCTTCTGCTTGAAACCAACATTACTTTTCGTAAAAATAGCACGATTCGTAACCGTCTGAGAGGTGGACAGTATGTACTGGAGGTTTAGAATTGCGAAACTACAATATTTTTTATAATACTCGTCTTCTTATTGTAATGGAGTTTTTTTCTTTAGCAAAATGCAGTACACTCGTAGTGAATCTCTTGACCAGACTGATTACGAAAAATCTGTCGAAGATAACATTATATATTTTAACATACATATATTACATGGGCGGTTATCGAAATAGATGTATCCCTTCCTATAGTCCAACACAGGCAGCTGTAACGCTTACTTATAGACGAATGTACTACACAACAATTTATGACTTCATTACTTGGAATTACTTTGTTCCATCTCGTCTACATCTCCTCCCTACCCCACCCATAAATCAGCTGCCATATAAGGAGCATCTGCCACTAATGGGGCCCCAATATAACTTTTATTGCCATTATTAGGAGGCTTGTGGGGCGTGACGCCGAGGTACAGGGCTCTCGTCACCGTGGGGTGTCATGGTGTACTTCTTTTGTGATTTATGAGTACACTTGTGTAGAAAATCGTAAAAAGTTAGTGCAGGTGAATTGTTTTGAGATCTTTTCTTTTTATTTTTCATTGTTTTTTAATTATTTATTTATTTATTTTTTGGTTCCACAGATTTCAGAGCCCGGCTGCTCGTAGTACATCTTTGAATGCCAAAAAACATGAGCGCCGCCTATTCCATTTTACAGAGCACTTCAATCAGCCTTCATATGTTGAAAGAATGCATATTTGCATATATACATTTGATAAACATTCATAAAACATTCATGAAATGCAATACCACCCTGTTACCCCCTGTACTGTAACTCACTTTGGGATAACTTCAAAAAGAAATCTATTCAGCGCCTGCGGGTTGCTTATAATGACATATTCCGCAGATTAATGAATGAGCCAAGATCTAATAGCGCAAGCCTGATATTTGCTCAAAAATACACTGATTGTCTCAAAGTCAGGACCAGGAAATGCGCATGGAGCCTAAAAAACAGGATTGAAAACTCCAACAACTCATTNGACATGCTCTGTGTGTAACCTAGAAATAAGAAACATTCTCCTGTGTACCATATTTCATTCCAATTTTGTAATGTCTATGAGTACTTAATAAAGATTATTATTATTATTATTATACAATTGAAGGCAGGCCGATCGTCGTTCATTAGACAGCAAAACAAATTTCGTCGTCTTCACCACTCTTCGGTGTTCTACTTTAAAAATAATCTTTTTTATTTGTTTTGTAGCCCTACTACATTTGCGCGCAATAACTTGAAAAATAAAATATATGATGTAAGATTGAAGGAATCTTACACGGTTATGCGTTAAACGGTACTTCAGGAGTTTTCAAATTTAAAGCTGAAAAAATTTAGGAAAATAGCGCCCTCTGTTGCTTTTGAGCTAATAACTTTCGCTTATCTAATACTTCAGTACGAGGCACAGAGACCGATAAAAACAACCTGTATACTGTCGAATAGTAGGATGAAGATCAGTATGTTTGTATCTCTTTATTTTTTGTTAATTGCTCTTCATGGTTGCCAAGACGAGTGCTAGAGATATAGTTTTGGGAAAATACTTTGCCACTTTTACGGATGTACCTCTTGATTTTTGCCACTTTTATGCAACAATAGGAAACAAAAATGGTTATTATATGAGAGAAACTGATGCGCATGATAGCTGCACCGCTGCAGGCTTCAAAAGATACGAGTACATTACTGTAAAATGTAAACGTAAAGTTAACATAACCGTTCCCCCAACTGGGAAACCGGCATGCACTGGTTTGTGCTGCAGATATAGACCAACAGGCTCCAGAGGTGTATACGGCTGCAGTCGATTACAGATTGTCCAGCGCTATGGCGCCAGTGGCGGAAGACTCCATGCAATAATATCTGCGACCCCCAACCCTCCCCATTGCTGGGGAAGGTCAGTAAACCCGCAGCAGTATGCAGACCGGATGCTGACCGATCACATCAAGCGTGCCAAGAAGATGCAAAGCCGGGAACGGGGCACGAACCAGCGACCTTGGAAGTCAAAGTCAGACGCTTTAGTCTGCCGCTTCCTTAACTGCTGTTGAAGTCTCTACAGCTTTTATTACTGTTGGCTAGTACTTATGCAGTGTCTTCTCTTTTTCTGGCCTATGTCTCTTTAAAATTTCTCGTCGATATATTAGTAATTTTTTACACACATTGAGAAAATTATTGAAACAGTGATGACAGTAAGTGTGTATAGATTATAAATGAGGCACAGACCGAATATCCGTCTCTCACCTTTCGATTGCTAAAAGCGATAAATTCAACGAAGTTTCACGGCGTTTGCATGCAGATCTCAAAGTGTCGAGTCGTCACTACGAAGACACGAAGCATATTTTTAGGTCCAATGTAGCTATTAGATATCGGTTAAATGGTAAAGTCTAACTGGGTACTCGACCCAAATAATAATTCGCTAATATTTATACCTTCCTGCTCTGTGTGCCAAACTTTTTATACATTATAAAAGTAATTACCGCATCCATTTTACGGGCCAGGGTGCAACACCGCACATGAGGTGTAGGGAGCATAATCGATATTGAGTTTCAGAAATGTTCAAATGACAACAATACCGTGATGCACAATCATGTTTCATGCGTCCAGAAGAAGTCGGGACTACTGCCATTAACCACCGGGGGCGCAGTGGTTAGGCGCGTTGCCTCACTCCTTGTCTCGAAGTAGGACGTTCTATCCCCAACCACAGAGAAAAGAGTTAATGATCGGGAACGTAGCCTCAGCATTTCTGTCACAGTCTATTAAGAGTAGCTTCTGACCGTGCAGTCGAGGGGTGGTCGCAGTTTCAGTATGAAACTTCCGTCTTTAATAACTCAATGGAATAAACTATCTATGATCGGCTGCAGCCGTACACTCCCTTGGATCCTGCGAAGAATTCGGACAGATGCGCACTGGACGAGAGTATCGTGAAACATAAGCTACCGCTCTTTAAAACGTTTAGAAGACGCTATACAGAGTAGAGTAATGGCCACACAACCTAGCTTTTGTCTTTTTGCAGAATGTACAACAATTCTTTATGCGATGTAAATATATATAATCATTCAATCATCCTGCAGTATACAAATTGCGCTGATTATTACTTAGCATGAATGATCAGTAAATTTAACGGTTCAGTTGTAATTATAAGGTCCATGCAGAGCAGTCTTGGCAGAATCAGTTTACGTTCCGTTAATTACACCTCACACCCTTGACGGTCGTCTGTTTCCTTCATCTCGAATTGTGAAAATTAACGCTCTGGTCCTGTGGTTGCAGTCAGTAATGAAGCCTCTGAGAGGATGGGGGGGGGGAGGAGGGGGCAGTTTCCCCATCACTTCTGAGACTTGAGGTGAAAACAGTGACACTTGTAGCGTGGTACAATACTATTTACCACAAACTGATATTTATAGTTATAGCTTATATTATGAAAAAATGAAAAATACGCAAGCACTGAGGCTGTACACTCTGTATCTTCAAAATATTTTCACACTTCCCCCACCTTCCGTACTTCTGCTCACGCTACGGCCCTGACAGCTTTTTTAAATTAATCATCATTATCATCTTTGATAACTTATTTTCCTAGAAAACAGTAGGCTACAGTACACATTGAAGCAGCTCTTTTTGAAAGTAACATTACATTAGAAGCTTCGCGCACCACATTGGATTAAGTCAAGGTAGATACAAGCTTGTAACACCCGGTACGCGTATTGTATGTAGCTCATTTGGCCGGGCGTACAGGGGCGAGTGCAGCTGTATTATACTAAAACTTTGTGAACCGTGCTTGCTTGTGACTTGTTTGACACAGCTTCTTTGCTTTTAGAAGAGAAGAAATTCGAGGGACTAGGGCACAGCCCCCAATACTTCCATGGATTGGCTCATTAATTCGATTGTATCTGTGATACGCACGTGGAACCAGCTCCTCGGTTGCAAGAACGGGCACGGTAATTTCAAAGTTGCTACGGACAATACAACTCGATTACGTAACAAATATATATTGAATTTGCTTACAGACTGCGTATTGAATATTCGTTAGAGAAGCAAAGAAGCTGTTGATGGCGACCAGTGCGGGCAGGAGTGGACGGCCGAATAGCGCGTGGTCGATTACTTGCTGAATAACATTTGTTTTGCTTCCGGAAGCAAAGACAATCGTGATGACTACCAAACGGGTCACGGGTCACGTTCTAAAGTCACAATTACAAACCTGGATGTCCATAGCTTGTGTTTTTCTCGCAGTGTTGCAAGTTATAGACAGTGGGGGGGGGGGGATGTTTGTTCGGGCGTCAAAATTTTGTCTTCCAGGCTTGGCTGGTTCGGAACTTCAAGCGGATACGTTGGCTTCAACCCCCTGAATTGGGCTTCAGGTATTAACCCTCAGTCGGTTACCCATGAAACTTCAAGATCGAGAATCAAACACCATAACATGGATTTTTAGCGGGCTCAACGTAATCGTCCTGCTTCTAATAATTGCAACCCGATTCAATGTGACAAAGCCAGAGCCTCGGTTTGAACATTCCAACGACGTCAAAGCTCGTACGATTAATTAATACCGGCACTCAATCGAACGCGCCCTAATATGGGTATTAGAATTGAAAAAAAATATCTCCCCACGTCGGAAAGATGAATGACTTATTGTTATTATCTACAAGCTCCCATTGATGTAACAAAAAAAAATAAGGCATTTATTCTGATATTACAAGAATTATACCACCACTTATAATGCCGAATATTAGCATCATCTTCACGACTTTCTTTTATTCATTTGCTTTACAACAATGGTTCCCCACCTTATCTACGCCTGGCA
>LQNS02277998.1:2686913-2704617 GCA_001587735.2 Parhyale hawaiensis | reverse complement strand
CTACATTCTACTAACATAATGGCAATAGCTCATAGAGGACCGGGGTGTAAGTCCCGGTGTCTTTTTGGGAATGGGCCTTTTGGTTCGTCTACAGCCGCCTATCTAATCTAATCTAAAAAAAAAACACATTCGGAAGAAACGATGACGATACTCGTTCTTTTGACTAGCGTGTGGCATCGGCATTAGCATCAAGTCGATCTAGTGGCGATCATATGAGCGGCTTCCGGCCTTTTTCTACTATTATGGCTGGATTACAAATGGCCGCATATGCCCAGCTCTGCTGTATGCTAACATAAGCTTCTCAGAGTAGCATCACAAACTCTAGTAAGACCAACAGATGATGAGACCCAGTCTTAAGTCTTTATTTCAGTGTATTTCGCTAATAGCGTTTATCTCACTCTAGACACGATGGCCCTTCTACAATTTACAATATCTGCCCGTCCTACTAAATTGATGGGTTGAGTATTAAATATACTACCCAAATGATTAGCCTCTATACAAAACGTCTAGAAATGGGAAGGCCAGATTTTACCTTTTCGTTCCTCTTATTCTACATTTCATCCGCTACATCTACAGTTCTTCATAAATCCACGCATTTCTAGATCCTGGCAGCATACATCGGTAGTATTCGGTACGGCTCTGTGGCACACACCCCACACACCCCCCACCGCCACACGACTCCCCCTGCCTCACTCTAAATCTTATTGTACCCCCACCACTCTCGAGGTTGTTTTCAAAAGCCTAAGACCTTCGGCTTCCCGTGGGACGTTCGAGGTGTCCTGTTACGAACCGCACAGCTCCGTATCTTAGCTACGGCTCATCTCAGTCTTAACCTTACGGTCGTATTTGCCAGCGACGTATCTGCTTGCTGTCAGCCAGAGACATTTAGGGTTAAAATGTAATTTGCGTTATCTTCACGTCGTTTTGTCCCTAAAATAATCCTCCTCCGGTTAGAACACGGCTGTTTTTCATCTACTGTTCTATGTACCTGGCTGCTTATCTACAGTAACTCAATATAGTGGCGATACAAATTATATACATATATATATACAGTATATGTATTTATCTATCGATTATCTATCTACTTATTTCTTTATCCAGCTTATTCTTACTTCTTTACTATTTCATCCTTTCAATAACTTAGTATTCATTTGCGATCTTACTGTTCAGTAAACTTGCTAAGTACTAATATTCCTCGTCAGGCTTGAAATTGCATTCATCAGTCACCACTTAAGTTATGCTTCATATATGCAATTCAGCATCAGTCAATTGTTCCATTCAATATCGTTCAGACTTGACACGTTCACGAGCCAAAAAATAATACACCATAGACGGCAATTATGTTCCTCATCAAATTCAAAAATGACTCGAAAATTGATATAACGTGATGTGTGCAGTTGCGAGGGTACCTGTACATAAACTAATTTTGAAAGCTGCAATTTCTTAGCTGGCAAGCGGCACATTTTTTCATTACTCCAACTGAGGAAATGCAATAAAGGAATTACAATAAAGCGACGGAGCCGCGGGTCAGGAGGTGGAGGCTGCGTCCGGTTCCGGAAATGGCAGCTGGTGCCAGGTGGTGGCAGGCTGCAGTTGGCTGGTACAGGTGGTGGCAGGCTGCAGTTGGCTGGTACAGGTGGTGGCAGGCTGCAGTTGGCTGGTACAGGTGGTGGCAGGCTGCAGTTGGCTGGTACAGGTGGTGGCAGGCTGCAGTTGGTTGGTACAGGTGGTGGCAGGCTGCTGCTGGCAGGTTTAGATTGTGACAGGCTGCAGTTGGCTGGTACAGATGGTGGCAGGCTGCTGCAGGCAGGTTCAGATTGTGACAGGCTGCAGTTGGCTGGTACAGATGGTGGCAGGCTGCTGCCGGCAGGTTTAGATTGTGACAGGCTGCAGTTGGCTGGTACAGATGGTGGCAGGCTGCTGCTTCCAGGTTTAGATTGTGACAGGCTGCAGTTGGCTGGTACAGATGGTGGCAGGCTGCTGCCGGCAGGTTCAGATTGTGACAGGCTGCAGTTGGCTGGTACAGATGGTGGCAGGCTGCTGCCGGCAGGTTTAGATTGTGACAGGCTGCAGTTGGCTGGTACAGATGGTGGCAGGCTGCTGCTGGCCGGAGGCCACTAGCTGCTACAATGGATGGTATGCTGTAAATGGTACAGTGCGTACAAGTACCGCACTGATGACGATCAGGATTGCCGCAGAAGCTAAAGCCCAAATTCAGCGTCTAGGCGGCGCCGCGGCGACCCCAAATGTTGCTAGGGTAGTTGCACGCTATACACGTCGGGTACATTTGGCAGACTGCAAGCTGTGGCAGGTAAGTCTTTTGATAGAAAGCTTTAGCAAGTTGCTCCGTATTTGATTACAAGTAGCAGACGACGGAATATCTGTGTGTAGTGTGGTGTAGGTAGAAGCTGTTAGCGGCTAACATGTTAAAGCAGCTGTTTTGTTAAGAGCGTAACCTGCAACGCATTCCGGAAATTATCAACAATATATACACACAAGGAACGAGCAAGTTAGAACCTTAACAAAATTTGCACAAAATAGAAAATTCTGTATAAAGATATGGCTTTCCAAAAAATATATATATATTTCTAAAATTTATCTCTGAACATTGTCCGAAAATAGACTCTTCAAAAGTTCATTTACTACATAGGATTATAAATTCACGCATAATATTTAGCTTTATAATTTTATTTCTGAGATGAATGCTGGCGCATTTCCCCATGTGCTTGTTCTCACTAACATCCTATCGTGGTGCGATCATTTCCTCTCCAGGCAAGTGCTCTCTTCCTCACGTAGTAGCTATTGACGCACCAGTTCCCACGCTCAGCCGTATTGTTGGTGCTCCTTAGAAACCATCCTTCCTTTTCCTCCTCTTATCCTGGACCGCTGGCGGCTTATCCTGGTGTTCTACACCAGCTCCTGGTGCATCATCCGCAGCTCTGGACAGAGAGTGTCCAGCTTGTCGGCTTCTGCTCAGCATGTTCGGATTAGCTACCTGGCCAATAATTAATTATCGTTACGTGATGAATGACACGGAACAGATGACAAACTAGAGCACTCTGAGAGCGCATACCTCCGCAAGGCAACGGCAATGAAAAATTCAAATTGGCTCTGAAATATTGATTTTCTTTACATCAATTGGACAACAGTTTATGCAATCTTCTTGAAAATCCTTTCACAACTGTTTGAGTTATGCTGCAAACAAGCAATATGAGAAACATAAGTCAAACATACAAACGGACCAACCGATCTGCACCAAAATTTAATCAGTTATGTCTTTTAGCATTACTAAAAATTCCTGTAAATTTCTCTAAGATGTATTTAGAACTTTTTGAGTTATTGTGCAAACAAGCATAAAATCAATCACAACCATAAATAAACAAACAAATTAACAAACATATCATCAGAAAAATTTGGTCATTTACTGATGTAAATTTCATGAAAATTCGTAAATAACTTTTTAATTTATAGCACTAAGAAAAAAATTAGCAGACAAACGAAAAGATGAACGGAATTCCGCCATAAGTTAATCATCTGTTACTGTCCACATATCTAACAATCCCTGTAAATTTCCTAAAGATCCATTCATAACTTTTTGAGTTTTCTCACTGGCAGACAAACATGCAGACAAATAAACACGACAAAAACATAACCTCCTTGACGGAGGTAACTATTTTTTGCATCACATAGCAGTACATAATAATGCCTATTAACAGATACGCAACAGTATTTACATATAGTATACAATACGTATACTCTCGTACTTAAATATTAGTTGAGATCACTTACAAGTCGAATCATACTTTTTCTAGTTTCTACATTAATAAGAGCATCATGACGTTCTAAATATAAAAACTAGCCATGATACGCCCTTAGGGCCTGCAACAGCTAATTATGGCTACTCCACCATTTGCATGCCCAGGGAATACGGTATCAACTCATACAGGGCCGGGACAGCTGTTTCGGAGCTACTGCTATCCCCTATACTGTAACTTCCTTTGGTCTAACTATAAGCAGAAATCTATTGGACGCCTACTTGTTGCCTACAATGACGCATTTCATACTACACAGTGCAAGTATGATATTTGCTCAAAAGTATACTGACTGTATCAACGTCAGGGCAAAAAAAATCCGCGCTGAGTCCCCGGCTCAGGACAGAAAAATCTAATAACGCCTTACTAGAGGTGATCAGGAACGGGCCTGGTTACAAACTATCTAACATGTATAGCCGATGGCAGCGCATACTATTTCCAAACAGGGGCCAAACAATGGGCCGCAATGCAGTGTAGTTTGTAATGATGGTGTTACCTGATCTTAGTGTCAGGTGTCGCCTGTGCACCATGTCCTTATGTGTACTCAATAAAGTATATTATTATTATAAGTCCCGGCAACTGTCTGGGAATGGGCCTGTTGGTTCATCTACTACCTGCCTTCTCATCTAACCTACATCTACTCTGATGCTATGGATCCTTCACGACCAATCACTGAGAACGCACGTTGTTTTAAACGATGAGTAATATCGCGGTGAGTGTCCCTCACAACGAGTATGGCGAGGAACTTCACGACTAGAGCTGATATTTATTGTTAATTATGTCAACACATAAGTAGGGCGATGACTAAAGGCTGGTTCACATGACTATTTTTTGGTGCCCATACGTGCAAATCAGCGTCCGGATATTTTGTTGCGTCCGCGTTCACACACCCTTGTCTATCAGAAGATGTACTAAAATGTTGCCTGTCACGCCAGCTGGCTTAGTAATTGTGGCCTCTGGTAAAGTTTTGGATATCTACTGGTAAAGTTTTGGATACCTACTGGTAAAGTTTTGGATATCTACTGGTAAAGTTTTGGATACCTACTGGTAAAGTTTTGGATATCTACTGGTAAAGTTTTGGATATCTACTGGTAAAGTTTTGGATATCTATTGGTAAATTTTTGAATATCTACTGCTAAAGTTTTGGATATCTACTGGTAAAGTTTTGGATATCTACTGGTACAGTTTTGGATATCTATTGGTAAAGTTTTGGATATCTACTGGTAAAGTTTTAGATATCTACTGGTAAAGTTTTGGATATCTACTGGTGAAGTTCTGGATATCTATTGGTAAAGTTTTGGATATGTACTGGTACAGTTTTGGATATCTACTGCTAAAGTTTTGGATATGTACTGGTAAAGTTTTGGATATCGATTCAAGTTTGGATACAAGTAGAACTCGCAAATTTTCTATGTTTTTGCCGCTTATCCGGACACAGCAACGCCCAGTGTATGAGGACCAAAAGACTGTCATGTGAGCCCGCTTAACGAGGATGCCCAGGTCTCTGGAAGTATCCGTGATAATAATGTTTTATCTTGAAGTTGTGTTGATGAAAGCTCCTATTTAAACTACGATGCGTGTACGCACACCACACGCATACACACCTACTCACACACACAGCTACACAACGGTATGTGTACGCATGACGCACACATCTCACTTGAGCGTACTGACCATCTCCAGTTACGTCCATACACCATTTCAGCCGCCCCCCCTTCCGAAACACATACACACATTCATACTTCCCATTAATCTATCAAGTTTATTAACTACACACAGAGAGTGGTGCAATAAATACATTGTATATACATAGTTTGTCGCTAGATAAGCACACACGTATTCGCCCACCTGAAACACGTACATAGCCATATTTATCCACCTACACATCTCCTAATATACCTACACAGCCTCTAATTTGCCCCCCATCGACACACACACACACTGCACTACCGCATCAAGGATACCCTTACAACCTATTCGTGCCGAAATACGCAACCCCCACTCATGTACACCTGCATTCCTGCTTAAGCTGCGTGCCCCCCAAATAAGCACATGTACGTAAGCGCAGATGAATTCATGAATGCGTATACTCCTGTGTGTACTCATCAGGCTCATAGTAAGGAGCACATTCCGAGCAGTTGTACACTGTGTAACATACATAAACAACACCGTATTGGCCCGGCCGGTTATTGTTGTAGGTGTGGAGCCTTATGACGACCGTAGTAAAGAGTGTTGTTGGGTCTATATAGTACTCATGTACTGACGTAAAAGCAATCGTCCTGTTTTATGGAGCAATTTTTCTACATAATATACGATCAATAAAATTGTTTATCGTTGCTACCTCTCGGAAAAGTAGATTATCGTTTACTAGTGGCCCGTGCCGTCATTATAAATGACGGCAAAAATTAACACTTCACCAAAATCCCCGCCGTCTTTTGAGCTTCCTCATTTTTCCCCTATCTAATACTGAAGAAAAAGATTCCAAGGTATCCAACTTTTTTTTTTGCCAGAAGGGCAAGCAAACTGAGTTCTATTTCTCCCCTATCTAATACTGAAGAAAAAGATTCCAAGGTACCCCACTTTTTTTCGCCTTTTGAAATCTGAATTTTCTCCTATCTTATTCCCATAGAGCGTGACAGGAAAGATATAGATATAGTTATAAATAAATAAATAAAAACACGACGTGAATTATTATATAGTACTGATTAAATGCAACTTTCTATCCCTACACGTTATAGTCATTGCCTTCCAGGCCTCGGCATATCTATCACAAAATGGGAACTGTACGGTGAGACCTGTAGTACAGAGTACTGAAAGTACAGTAGGGGCGTGTACAGCCCTTGTTGTAAGGGCTGGGAATGTGCTACATCGGTCTGGAGTACATAAGGTACTACTGTAGTACTACATACTGTACCTCCGTTCTAACACAGTCACGTATGCCCAATAGCTGTACCTTGAGCAACTCTTGATCTATAGTACGTATATCGCTAGTGCGAGGAATACTACGGATTGCGTAGATGTTATTAGACTCCTACTTTTACACAGGAAGCTTAGGCACATGGCGCTGCTGAAGTACATGTCCACCAATACATACATTAACAGTGTACCACACATTAAGGTACAGGGGATACTCTATCTATACGCTCTTTCGCACATGCACTGTATATTATACAACACAAGTGCAATAATAGCTACAACGGCTATACACGCTCTACATTTATATATACACGTAGACACAACCCTGCTCTTAAAACTCGTACCATGGACAGCTACACTCGTACTACTACCCACAATCGGGGGAAACATAAAAAAAAACTAAACACAGAAATAAATCAGTGTAGTACAAGGAGTAATTTCTAACAAGCTCCGCTCAGGAAGTGGTTGCGCTGGCGATGTTCATTTGTTGAGAACACCGCGCGTCCCGTAGCCGTTCTGTTCTCTAATTGCGCGCTGCGGCCACCGTAGCCTTTGCGTCCCTTCCTCCCTCCGTCCCTAATGAGACGATGGCTCTAATCGCGTTAGCAGCTAATGAGCGCACCAACGCTAACGCTCGAATTTTTGAGGGGGACCAGCGATGGTTGTTAGTGGACCGTTGAGGATCAGTATAATCCATATGCGTAAACGTTTTACTATAAATCAATATAATCCCTTGTAATCCCGATGAATAATTCTATCGAAAAAAAATCCGAATTAAGCCTCTTACCAGCTCTTTTCATGTCAGTATTCCTATTAGTAGGATCTGTATTACTAACTATCAATCCAATCCGTATCAATAATCATATCAAATACATATATCATGTAGCAATAATCCTACGAATCTATTCCATGTTTGTATTCGCATCAACATAACCCACATCAACATTCCTATAAGTGCATTTGATGTCAAAGTCTTATCGCAATGTTCCAGTTGAACAATCCATCAGCTCTGAAACATCTCACTTTATAATAAAACGAAGCTTATTGCTTGCTTAGTTGATTGCGTGCATGGTTGGTTGATGATTTGATTGCTTCCTTGCTTGGTTGCTTACTTGCTTGATCAATTGCTTGGTTGACTGTATGCTTAGTTGGATGGTTACCTACTTGCTTGGTTGGCTGCTTGCTTACTTGGTTGGTTGGTTGCTTACTTACGTGCTGGCTCGCACCAGGTCCCCCAGCCATACACAAGTGGTGCGTAAACTTGCAAGGCTTTTCTTGAGAGCAAAAACATTACTTAAAAATATAACAGAGAAGACGAATTATGAACAGTCGAGTCATAAAGAGCACCGAAGAACAGGAGGGCTTGTTGAAGTCGTTTTCCTCTACCGTGATTTCATGAGAACTCAGTCCATCAGCAAACAGGCACACACCAGTCTTTTGTTTTCCGTACGAAGTACCAAGTGACCGAACGTCTTTTTGCTTTCCCTGAGAACGCAACAGTGTGTCTGCTGATAGGTTTGCTAAAATGTTCGCCGCCATCTCAGCAGCAATGACTTATCACTAGTGAAATTTTGGGGATTTCCTTGAACGTGGAGTAAATTTAACCGCAAATATAAGAGCTGTGAAGTTTTGTGTTATTTACTATGAAGAAACAAGACCGTCGGAAGCGTGATGACCTATGGTGGCACACAAAAGGCGTCCATAAACTAATATCGCAAAGTAGTTTCAGGAACGGCGATTTTTTTTTTTTTACCGCAAATTGTCAATCTTTATCTCTAACTACGTATTTATTTTGTGTTCAATTCTACATCATTTAAACTTAAGGCTTTGACAAGAGAAAATACTTGTGCCAGCAAGACGTATCCAGGCTACAGAATTCGCTCAACAGCCACGAAGGTGATACAAGACTTTATTTGTTTAGTTTGTGGAGAAGTGGTATGGAAATTCTTTGCAGCATGGAAAAATAAACTTAAACCACAAAAGACACCTGTGTGTTATGTAGCTGTTTACTGACCCATAAAAGTCTACAATTACTTTTTTTCGGTCTCGTATACAAGTCCATCTAATAGAAAAAGTACTTTGAACTACCTCCAAATGCGGCGAGACTTTGATAAGGCTGATAAAACACGCAGATAATCATCTGAATGACATGTATTACAAAGCATATTGCCACAATATTGTTGGTATGTGACCAATTAGAGTCACAGCATCACTTGATGATGTCAGTAAACAGTTACTATCTAATCAAACTGTGATGCAGCACAACCTCTTGTTCTGTGCATCAACAAAGGCTTGACATACACACGCAGGCAGACAACATTGTTCTCTTATATATGTCAAGAGTCGTACTTTCCTATTGCAGGACTAAACGGTGATTGGATATGCGCCCAATCGTCCGTTAATACATTCTTCTATTATTACTGCAACACAAAAAGAAAAATGAATGAAAACTCATTTATTATTTCACCTACAATTGCCGTGCTATTGGCCACGGCATTTATTAAGTGCATGTAAATTTGCATTGGTTAACAATGTCCACACAACAATCTATAGGTGATAATAATGCACAGTACTTGCATTATTAAATTCATGTTACAAATAACACAAGTTTCCGCACAGGAAGACGCAGTTGAAACGGAATTTTTACTCTTGGTGGATATGTTATTTTTTGGAATTAGAGCGCAGTATTTATTGTTACCTAAATCTAGGGTGTTCAAATGCTGATTTGTAGGCGATACGAATGCGAGACTTTTAGAGTGACGAAGAAAGTGGAACGTACTTTCAGAAAAAAGGACAAGCTGAAAAGTTCTACTCCCACCTTTTTCGTTTTAAGAAGAAAAATTGAAAACTGAGAGGTAAGTTTTAAAATGCCTACTAAGTACCCCACATATATAACAAAAATGATACCTAAACTCGAACCCCTCTTGGCGTAAATATATCATCTGCAATTTGAGGGGGGAGGGTTAATCTGCTGAGTCAGCAGCTATGGCACTTTACACAACTAGGGCAACCCACGTGACTGCTTGTATGAGATTGTGATGGTAGTTCAATTTTTTCTGGTAGTCTTAGGGTGAAAAGACATACGAATGCAGACACATACGACACGCTTTGTTTACGGTTGATGATTAGTTAAAAACGGAGCCTCATTCATGTCATAGTCTAGTTTGCGAACAGAATTATGCAAAATACGTTCTAAAGGCAACTGCGGGTCAGATATGTGTTTCTGAATCGGAATCAAAGTTGTGAAATTTTTTTAACATCCATTACAATTTGGCCATCATTAGCCAAAGGTTAATACGTCCTTCGTACGTACGTTACTTTATATTTCTTGTTACAGAAACGAAAGAATTAACTGGAATATTTTTCTGATTGTTGCCTTGGATCTAAAACCATTGTTTACTTCAGACCATTTATTCCGGGGCAATAAAGCTATAAAGACGCAACAGCAAAACCGTAGCCGATGGTTCAGAGTACGGAGATATGGCGAGTATTGAAGAGAATCACAAGAATTCGAACGTTGGCATTTTCTTTGGACTGAAAAACGCAGGAAACTGGAAACTTTCTAAGAAAAATACAGATCAGTTAGAAGCTTCAAATTTAACGAAAACTTAATTGACAACTTGTTCAAGATGAAACATTTTATCAAACAGTTAAAATATCACGATTCATTCCAAACGAAATATCGATTAACAGAAGGTAAATAGCGGAATTTGCGATTTTACGATTGAAATTTTCTGTCTAACTCCCGTTGATATTTTTTCCCTAAACTAGTTTTTTTCCTATGCTTGGTTAGAGCTTTTTTTCATGCGGTCTCTCCTTGTCCTCTACAATTTCCTTCCCTTAATGTCACCGCGTTACCTAAGCCGTGTCAGAGTTTCGAGAACTTTGCCGTCGACGACCAAGTTCTGGAGTGTCAATAACAATTTTTTTCTGCTTTTTGTTAGTGTGAAGGTCACGGCTGTTGTGCTTAACAGGATTTTGGTGCCCCAAAAAACAAAGGGATGATAGGAGGAGAGGTATATGGGAGGCAGCTGGCGGCAGAATCTATGTGACTCGTGCACCATGTAGCCTGAAAATGTTTACCTGAGCGCCACTTCTCCAGCGCGACTAAGGACGCCTTCTATTGGGTCGCCAAAGCCAAGCACACTTCGCTTAACTTGTCCGGACCTGCAGACAGGAACTTTGGCTTTGTCACTTTGAATCGCGTTGCAGTTCTTAGAAACAACTCGATTAAGTTGAACCTCCAAAAATTTCCATTTTACGAAGTAAGGTTGAGTTCGTTGAAGTCTCACAGGTGATCAATTTTGTGGTAATGCCTGTAACGTGAATAAACGGGTCGAAGCCAGGGCACCTGTCTGCAGTTTCGGACAAGTTAAGCGAAGTGTGCTAGGTTTTGGGCGTATTCGATTGGGATATAAAATCAATTTACTTAGCTGAAATCAAGTCAACAGTTGCTCGATTTAAGCATTATGTCCTAATCGAATACGTGCTTTGACGACCCAATTGAAGGTGTCCTATGTCGCTGTACGACCTGTCCAACGACACAAATGATGAAAACTCATGTACCTTACAATTTGAAAATTTCGGGGGTGGAGGGTGCCCTTATGACTCAAAAATTGAAAATTTTAGAGGTGGAAGGTACTTTCTCACTCAAAGTTTGAAAAATTTATGAGTGAGGGTGCTCTCCGTACTGAAAACTGAGGGGTTGGGGTGGGGGGTTGTCTGCAGCCGTACAGCACCAGCCGTGTCTCCTTTGGACACGCTCTGGGTCCGACCGAGACTGAGTCCAATGCCCTGGCTTAGCTATGGTCAGAAGAGATGTGTTTGACTGCGGTGTAGGGGCAGTGGGTGAAAAAATGGTTTTCTTGGTGTGGGATGGCGTCACCCGGCCTCCCCCGCGCCCATATACCCCTGCTAGCATGCCCGCACCCACCTCCACCTACCGACATACTCACCCTAGCACGTATAGTCACCCCCGTAGTCCTCTATAGTCTATACATGTCGATAGATACCTGCTGATGTTATGTGCTTATAAGCAAGGTAGCACACCTCCGTAGGTATGCATGTATATATCATACATGGATATATTTTCCCATGTTATTCAATGGGAGAGAAAAATATTTAGCTATTAAAATAATTTTTTTATGACGCTCTATTTTATTTTTCGGGAAATCTTTTATGCATAAGCTGGAAACAAAAGTTATGTTTGGGGCAGTAGGCTAAAAAGCAGTAATTTGGAGCTGGGTTCACACGAGAAGTTTTTGACGCCGTCGGAATCCAGTAAATGACTTTTTTTGTGTCATGACGTACAAAGTGCACAACTTTCGAGTTCAAACTTATTCCAAATTTGAAGCGATCTTCGAAACTTTAATAGTGATACCCGTTCAAGGCGGGTGCACACGACATTCTTTCGAATGCGTTCTCTCAGCTTACTGGTTTTGCCGTGTCATTGGCTACACAAGTTCATTTCAACCAAAGAAGGCCTTAAAAATGACGCCGTAAAGTAAGTAAGTTTCATATATGTTTTCAAATTTTCGATGAATAGAAAAATTTAGAAAGCTGTGAACCTTTCTGCGGATGAAATGATACAGCAACGCGTTCAGACGATTTACTGAAAAAAAAACGCGTTCAAAAGGCTGACATGTGAACTGGCCAACTGACATAAAGGCTAACAATTTAGCAAATCATTTAGAAAACGTTTAGTTATGTTTATATGGAAGTGACGAAATTGTCGAGCTCCAAAATATTCGACAATTGCCTGAACCTGGATTTAACCATTCATTCATTCATTCATATGAAGGGGTGGGGGGGAATTTATTTTCAAAGCTGCATAGCATATCTATAAGAGAAACATGACGCGTGCGTCTGAATCTGTAATAGCGTGTTCACACAATCATCAAATAAAAGTTGTTTTTGTCAGTGCCGTGTCTGAATATGTTACTGTGTTTGTTAATGCTGAAAAAACGTACTCAGTTTTTCAAGTTCAAATGAGTTGCAAATTTGAAGATCTATGCAAATCTTTATTAGTGAAACTTGCTGAGTAAACAGACTTCTTTGACTTATATTGGGAGAGACATCCTCCGCAACTAAGAACTCCTCCTCCAGGAGTCGCAATCTCTTAACAGCCAAAGCTTCCGAGGCCACCTTAATCCGTCTCCTTCTCTCTCCCGCTCCAACTACACAGTTTGATGTCTCTAAGCTCCGCATGTCAGCGGCTCTTGATCGTGCTTGCGTGCATTCAAGATCGTCTCTTGGGCATGGACTCTTCACCTCCCCCCCTTTTTTTCTCTCTCTCTTTTCTCCTGCCCTCTATATCCTACTATCATAATGGCAATAGCTCATAGAGCGCCAGGGCGTCTGTTCCGGTATCTCTTTGGGAATGGGCCTATTGGTTCATCTACTGCCGCCTATCTAATCTAATCTAATCACGAAAACATTTAACATTTTTGTAAACTTTTGGTAGACACATATATAGTTATGTTTGCGAAGGCTCAACAATATAACCGGATTTTTTGAGATAGTTCGCTATCGGTTAAGGCCGGCTATATGGGATACAAAACACTTGCGCCTGTATTTATATAGTGTAATACATGCTAAAGGAGCTGGAACCCCTCTCATCGTAAGACCATCACACGTCATGGGGGCTGAAAGTGCTAAGTCAGGAATTATGGCATTTTTCATATCTAAGTCAACCCACCTGATTGCCTGAAAGAGAAGCAGGTGCTAGCCCAAATCTTTCTGGCAGTTTTTTTGGGTTTCACTACCTTCACTAGCAGTCAACAGAACACGTATTGCTAAAACTGGAAGGCACATTTAGAAGAACCAAAACACTTGTTTCTCCTACTACTGCTACGCATACTTTGGGGTATCAAGGGTACATTGTCACCAGGACACCCCCACGGTGGACTAGATTGGCACTCGGCTCAGCAGTGCACTCGGTAATTACTTTGGGACTGAGAGAAGTCCCAAAGTCCTCATAATCCCCGGGAGTCGACGGCTTTCTTTTAGGAATACCGGTAGCCATTTTCTTCTTCGCTTGGGCTGAGGCAGTACAGAGACTTGGTGGCTATGTGCAGTCATGCATGTAAGGCGATATTTTCCCCTGCTTGTAATGAAACTTTACTGACGGGCTGGGCTTCATTTCATATATGGCGGTATTCCCAAACCTTTTCGAAGTGATTACCCAGAGATGCACTTTTGTATTTGTCAATTACCCCAGAGAACATATATATACCCGGCACTATCGGGTGTTTTCTCAGTTTTTGTAGTCACATGATGAACTATACAGGTCATGCAGCTCGCTCTAAAGGGAAACATAAAGTTTATTTCTAAAAACGACATACATAAAAACATCTGATACTCCAAACATATGGGTCCTCTACCCCACTGCCGTAATGTACCCTAGGGTTGGAAAACATTGATATGTATGTAATGTGATTAAAGTATGTTTAATTAAGCACTAGTATTATGTTTTATTGCTAGCCTAGTCCCCAACGACCAACAAATTACGCATGATATACACCACAGTACGTACGGAGAGAATTGTGAATATACAAAAATCAAAAGCCATAATAACTTCAAAACTCTAAACCATGGGGTGGGCAAACTTTTGACTCTGGGGCCACATGCGGGTGGGCCAGCACCCGATGCATACATATCAAACTTAAATAGAAAAGAGAAATACAATTACTACTAGTAGCATTCACTTTTGGTGCGAACCGTGTGGAGTGCAGTGCAAGTAAAATTTTTGCTACAGATTTACAATTCTAGAATAAATCTTGTAATGAGCGCTTACAATGGGTTAAAGCATCAAAGAAAACAAAGCTTTGGCGGGTCGGATTAAAAAGACTAACGAGCCGGACGTGGCCCGCGGGCCGTAGTTCTCCCAACCCTGCTCTATGCCGCCCTCCTTACAGAAATAATCTATTCTGTTCTGCTAAGTTTCGAATATCGCCCATTCAGTCATTGGCTGCCAGGTTTTGGACGACTCCAGCCATTGGCTGCCAGGTTTTGGACGACTCCAGCCATTGGCGGACGCTACCGAAAGTGACCAGAAGTGACGTCATCAGTGACCAGGTCGGTCCAGTGGCGGTTCCGTCTTAGCTTGGTGCCATGCAGAAGACTAGAGAGCATGGCTGTCCTAATGGTTTATTTATCAATCAATCAATCAATCAATCAATCAATCAATCAACTTTATTAGGTACTCACAGGGGTGGTACAATAGTTATATTAAACATAGCTTATCACTAGACTTAAATTAAATACACAGAGCGCTTGATAGCCTTAGTACACGTTACACCGCATTCCGGCTCATTGTTTGGCCTCTGTTTGGTAAGAGTATGCGCTGCCATCTCATCGAGACAGTCGCACATCAGCAGACCAGCATCGTGGCTACCTGGACAACGGCCAAAAATCATCAAGGAGTTGCCGTCCATTGAATCTTCCATGCTCTGTGCTGCATACTCCCCACTAAGTAGTACAAATACTGGTACAAATGCGTTTTATTTCTTTCTTTCCCATCATTTATTATTCCATTTTAGCTCTTTCGTTCATTCATCCTTTCAAGTCATTTCTCTAAGAAAAGATAAAAGAAATTTTTATTTTGCAATTCTGTCCATTATTATTGATTACTGTTGCTTCAATGTTTCTAGCATTACTTCTTACAACAAACCACTCGCTTTTATCTCTACTTTCTACTAATTTCTTCTTTATTCCTTCCCTGCTCTGAATTTACCCTCAAACAAAAAAGAGAAAGTCACTTGTTTGATTTAATTTTAGTCTCATTCGCCATGCACTTTCTTTCTATTCTCCCCGTATCTTTTCCATATTTTTTAATATTTTCGTATTCTCTACTCGTGTTTTACTCTTTTTATTTCCCCTCCCCGTTTGGATATCCCCAGTCCGTGCCCTGTTTCCCTCCATGTCTCGGTCAGAGTGCGGGAAAGAACAACAGCACCTGTATTAATTTCGCCTCTCATGTACCTCGCAGCTCCTCAGCAGGCTGGCGCTCGTACCTCACACGGTTAATTGACGCTAATGTTCTCAGACGTCGTGTCAGAACATTCTTAACTCAAGAGCACAAATCGCAAATTTCCCCCTAAGTGACCGTTTCCTTCGCGTTTCCCCTCACTTACCCTCGTATTTAACCGACGAGTCTCTACAGTTTCCTTCTCCGCTTACACCCGAGCGGCCGGCGTGTAGAATTTGCGAGAGGTGGTCGGCATGAGCCAAAGCCTGACAAAATGTGAGCAAATATCAACGTGCTTTAGTACACATTAACGCTTAACAATATATCAATATTTACACGAAGCGTAGATGCAGAGGTCGGCATCTCAGATTATGTAACGATGGAAAAATCGATGGTACAATGGCCATCGCGATCGTAAGAATGATGGCAATACATAGCATAGGAAGCAAAAATCGCCAATTCTCATCGGCGATGACCTACGACGAAATAACCGTCGGCGATGGCCATCGTAGGGCGTCACAATCAGCGATGGACTATCGCATTAACACATTTGAAAAATGCAAACATCTCAGACCACAAACATCGAATAAAAGCAGCATCGCTTATAACCTCGGCCTGTGTGCGATTTTCAAACCGGTAATACTATTCCTAGCTGATAAAAGGTGCGAAATGTAAGGCCCAGGTTATTAATTGACATTGTTAGATCTAGGAAATGTATTAAAATAAACTGTGTAACCTCATCTTTGTTTTAATGTTACTAAAAAATGAATGTTTGAAACTTGTAAGGCTGTTTTTCTGTAGTTTCAGCGTTATTTCATCAGCATCGGATGTACAGCCGATGACGATGCCCATCGTATGCCATCGCCGATGGCATGCCATGTTCAGCCATTTTATTGGAATGTTTCTTCCTCATAACACCATCACCGATGGAGAAAATGGCCATCGCAGATTGCTTCATACGATTTCCATCGTACCATTGCTATCGCCGATGGATTTTTACGATGTTCCATCGTAACATCGTAGTTTTTCCGGTGGCGATGGTCTACACACCATCGCCATCGTATAATCGCCGATGGCCATCGTGCCAGACTCTGCGTACATGTCACCAAAAGGGAGCGTCAAGCAGCAAAATGTTCACAGGTTGCGACACCTACAAGATACTTGTGAACAGCCCAGTTTCTCATGCATTGCGTATACTTATTTCCAGTACTCTAACCCACAGCTCTGTATTGGCTCTTGACTCAAGATAGAACTCAAAATAGTCCCAAGCTTTTAGAGGGGGGGGGGAAACAAAAATTCCCCTGAACGTTTGGTGTTTTTGTGGACATGACCGCGAGCCCACCACCCCGCCCTCGAGTTTCCTTGCATACAACAGTATATCTAAATTTCTATTTAATTGATTTAACTCTCTGTATCGTCCAGTAGGACCATTCTGTTAAAGTTGAATAAATGCTATTCCTATTGCACCCTGAAGCATTACATGTATGGTATACAAAGGGTGAAATACCTTTGATACCTTACCTTTGATGATACTTCGGACGAGGGCCAGGCGACGTTACGCACGCCGCTCATCTTGTGCAGAGGTGATGCTGCAGTTCGTGACCAGCGGGGTGGCTAACAACGAGTTATCCCCACAGTTGACGTAGCCGCTTACAGCAGGTTTATCTGGCACTTTCAGTAAGCATGCGTCCAGTACGTGTTTAAATTTTGCAGTCTCTGTACCGGTGACATTTCGAATGTGACGAGGCATATTGTTGAATAATCTCGCCCCTTAGACTACGAAACTATTAGAATACTTTGTGGCTATCGCATCACCACCAGTTTTGATCGGAATGCGCACCTCACAAGTGCGACCAATACGGTTTGAATGTCTGGCCTGGATTCGCCCACTGACATTGACAGTAATTCCTTCTAGAATTTTCCAAATATATATGATCGTAAAGCGCTCGAATCTCCTTTGAATTGAGTACATTTGAAGTTGAGCCAGTCTTTCGTGATAGTTTAAATC